>JPKZ01021715.1:725147-739223 GCA_000803305.1 Toxocara canis | reverse complement strand
GGTAACGAGAAATCACAACATGGCCGACTCTCACAACAGTACAGAGATCTGGATACAACTGAGGGTAACGTTTACTGAAGAGAGATATTTGCATAAAACCGTTTCGGATATTTCGATGAAGGAGTATTAGTCATTATGAGGCGATTTGAAATACACTGCCAACGGGGCTACGTGCTATCAAAAAGCGTGCATGCAAATGTCGCTTTTTGTAATGCTTGTAAATGTAAATGCACATATCCGCACATCCATACTTATAATATTGCAAACAAGTAACGTACTCTATATCCACATTCATAAGCACGCTCGAAAAGGTTCACTGGATAGGCTTATCTGCTGTAGTTGCTCACTTGAAGCGTTTGGGATGTCCAAAAAAACTTCCTCATTTATGCTAGCGAACTGCGTAGTTTTCAACTGGTAGTTTAGTGGTGAGTATGCCGACAAGCTATAGGTTCAGTTGATATTTTCTCATTCTGTAGCATCTAATGCATAATTGCCAAATGAATTTGATCCGCTTCACACGGTCACCAGTGAACGGTGAAAGTAGATCGGCATTCTTCGCATTCGAAATTTTTAAGCAACATCAATTGACGATACTCAAATCCAAAAACATTTTAGTCATTCGAGAATTTTGAAGACGAAATATTTGCATAACCATTCCGCATTAGTTGAGCGGTCGGGTGCTTCTTAGTTGCCATGATTCGGATCCATGCAAATCGATTCATTAAATCTTTGCCATGTGAGACTTATACAAGCAAAAGTTTTCAGATGCGCGAAAAAAATCACAAAAGCATTGCTTTGATAATTCCCGTTTTCTTGGTTCCCGCTATTCAGACAAAGCTTTTGGAAAATTCGGCAAACGATCATCCACACTAATTATTTGGCTGCCGTTTATCACCAATTCTTCGTTTAGACATCTCATAGTAAAATATGTCTTGCCGTGTTCCAGTTTGTTATAAGCGCTGAAGAACAGCTGTGCAGTGTTCGAGTGGTTACACTCTGTCATTCATGAACAAACAGCCTTTGAGTCAGAAGCACAAATTCTAGCCGCATAATTCGAAATGTTTTCAGCTAATATTCAGCGAGGAATGCACGGAGGCCGAAGGACGCACTTGGCATATGTCACATTTTTCGTGCAACGAGTGTGGAGCTCAACTTGGAGGGCAACGGTGTGTTTATGAAAAGTTATTGTTATGGAGAATCATTGTTAAGGGCCAATGCATGTTTTTTTACGGATCACGATATGTGAGAGTTTTGGAAAAGTTAAATTTTTTTAGCATGCTTATTTTCCTCTGAGACTGTTACTGGAATATCACGGAGCCAAAAGAATGCTGGGATGGTG
Organism: Toxocara canis; assembly: GCA_000803305.1. NCBI lineage: Eukaryota > Metazoa > Nematoda > Chromadorea > Rhabditida > Toxocaridae > Toxocara > Toxocara canis. The sequence goes on along the minus strand of JPKZ01021715.1, from coordinate 737,884 downwards.
TTAAAAAATACGCAAAAAAATTAAAAGTCACTGGTTCTTGCGAGCTATGAACCCCCCACCATTTATGTTTGTTCTACACGAGCAATTTTCGAAAATTTCACACATTTTTTGGCTTTAATGGTTTCAGTTCGACTATAAAGCCGTTTAATATTCCATCTGCAATCTTTAAATATCATTTTTGTTCGGCTCAGCTGGTTGGCATTCGAAACACAGTCGCATGTGGAATGTCGAACGAAAATTATTACCAAATCTTGTATACGGCATTCGGCAATTTACGATGCGAATTTGGGTTGCACAACAAGAATTTTCGTCTAGTTTAGACGAAATTGGCTTAGTGAAAGGCAAAAAAAATGACATGAGATCGTCGCCTATTGACTTGACACTAATTTTTTTTGGTTGTTGCTCAATAAATACTGAAAATGGACTTCCATATTTGAAAATTAGTGAAATAATTTTCAGATATATTGCAAAAAACGAGCGCGTTCTTTGCATACCGTGCTTTCACAGGAATTTCTCGTTGGTATGCAATACATGCAAAAAGGAAATAATCATCGAAAAGCCGCACATAACACAAGTTTGCTTCGTAATTCTACTTTTATTTCTTTCAACAATATGTATGCAAATTGATTTGGATTTAGTTTTTTTTTCTTGCTGTGATTTTCTTTTAAACTGATCATGAAAATTGGTTGTACTGGTCAAATGGGTTTTATTTTTTTAAATTTTTATTCCTTCAAATTATGAGTTTTGACGATTTCCCATTGAGAAATTGAACGAGCTGGATTAATTTCTTCAGAAGCAAAAAAGAAATTTAATCAGTAAAGGTAACTTATTCGTTGAGGTCTTAGGATGTTGATTAATTCGCTTTACATTTTGAGTTTATTCAAAAAGACGCCGTCGGTATTTCTGGCTAAAAGATGGGAAACGTCGGTGGGGTGAACTGCATACGAAACAACCAGTAAGCGTAATACCGAAGTTGATTCGTCTCTTCGAACAGTGGCAAGAGATGACAGTCATGTCAACAGGGACGGCTACGAAAGACTTCTGGTAATTGAAATTGGGTAGCCATGATTTTGTTTGAAAAAAACTGTCTGGTCGCCGGATTATGACCTATTACACTATATAAAGGAGTCCTTGCTTTTATTCATCTCACTAATGCGCTGTTCTGTCCAAAATGATATATGTGGGAGTTCAGGGTGATACTCACTGGCACGCTGACGAACGGTGTTTCTGTTGTTGCGAGTGTGGGAAGAATTTGCTCGGGAAACGGTACTCGTTTAAAGATGGTCGTCTGTTTTGTGGGATGGATGAATGCCAACGAAAAAGATCACCAAAGGTGGGTCGACTAGGCTGAGAGGAGTAGGTTTTCTAGTTCGTTGATCTTTACAATTTCTGGATGATTTTACGTGTTTCATTAAATCTGCTGTCTGTTGTCTCATTATTCCACTTCATTGTTTGCTGCTCTGCATGGTGAGTTCGTTCGTCTGAATCATTCAATAATCGTGATCTTTGTTCTACTGGAAGTTACACCTATGAATAGCTGTTGGATCAGTGAATATAAGCGAAATGTATCTATATTTGGTGCATTCAAGAATTTTTTTTGTCTAATTGAATTTGATTCATTTTGCAAAGCTAAAATATTTTTGCATCTTCCAGTGAATGCATGATCATTTTATTTAAAAAACGCATGAGATGTGGTTCCTTTGCACTTTATAGAATCACGTGGAACCTCCTTTACGTAAATTACGTAAAATCACGTAAATCACGCCTACGTGAAGTTTTCACGTTTGAATAATAGGCGACTTATGAAATCTTTTTGTCCACGATTCTGATCTCCTCAACAAAGAACAAAGTTCTCCTTCTGTAACAATTTTCTTTGATTATTGTTGATTGGTGGACTATTCTGTGGTATCTGACAATTTAGGTATCCTTTGACTCGAGCGTCTCGTTTGAATCGAATCGTCGAAGGGGTTCCGTGCCACGACCTCCTCCGCGCAATCCACCACCTCCTCCTTCTGAGAATATCTACGAAACCGTTTTACCATGCTCTTCTCGTGACTCCGATGAGATCGAATATCCACGAGGGTTCGTTTTTCCATTCGAGTTATCGAGTGACCTCGATTAAAAGACCTCAGCTATTAGAGTTAAGTAAAGTAGTCTCCGGCGCATAAATTTTAGAAGGGTAAAGGATCTCCAGGATTAATTGGCAATTAAAATAAAATTTTTAACCGTCGACGACTTCAGTCCTTTCAATCCGTTGAGTAGATGGAATGCACAGATGAGCTCGTCCAGTCCCTTTCCCCTTGCACCTCTGCCGAGCATGGGGAAGCCCTAGGTTTTGAATTTCCCGCGTCTGCCTGTCCGTGCACGTTTTGTTAGTGAACGGGTATCCTCACTCTATTCTATAAGATAGCATAACAAGTAAGACTAGTCCATTTGTGGTCTATCATAAAATTCTGAAGGATCGACCTGAAGATCGTTCGAAGGACTATTTCCTGCTCTATCGCGAGTTCATAGTATCTCGTCCATCGTCCCAACGATTTCTTTAAGAGTGCGAAGGTTTCCCATCCACGCCTAACAGTTAACCTTCATCTCCTTGCCTCACTGCGTCTCGCACCTTCCCTGCCATCACGCGGCGGGAGGGCTGGAAACGTCAATCATTTGTGCAACCTTATCGGTGAAATTTGTGCTTCGTGATCATTGACGACAGGCTCGTTGCAGTCGAACGATATTTCATGTCTCTGAAAATTCCAATTTGATTTCGATTTTGACAAGAACTTCAAAAAGCATCGATTCGAAAAAAATCGAAATCTTTTTTTGCAATAAGGAACAGTTAGTTGTACAGGTATACTCGTCGATCACATAGCGCTGATATGCGCATCGAAGGGTGCCGTAGAAATTCGTGCAACAAGATGAGTGAAGAATGCGGCAAAAAGCAGAACTTCTATTCACGAATGCCTCCATTTGAATCACAGAGGTGGAAGCATCAAAGATGCAGGTAAGTATTACCATTGTCCGCACAGAAAAGTCATTCGCAAAAGTTGCGTGTCCACTTAAATAGAATACGCTGAGACTACTTCAGTGCTTTATCGGAAAATATACATGAGAAAGTTATATTCGTCTGTTTGCATTTTAATGGTGGAAATAAGCGTAGACAAAAACTGGTCTAAGAAAAGCTCATCAATTTTTTTTGATTGATTCTGCGAAGTTCAATCGAAATGAACAAACTTACAAAACATTCGTGGAGTACAAACGATCGCTTTTCGCTGAAAGTTGCCATCAATGTTCCCATATTCGTTGCTATTAATTTACTATCTACTACTATTGATTTCACTGCTTAATAATACTGCGAAGTTACGATCGTTCACAGTCATTTACTCGATTCACTGGAATGCAGTAGAAATAAAACCAAATTAGGAACAGTGCAAATAAAGGTTTAAATTATACTGAGCAAAGTTGGCTAAAAGTGGACCGAGTAAGTTTAGGTATCTAATAAACTCATAGCTCTTTGAGATTTTTTTTGGGGTGCATGATATTTATTTATGCAAGGGTTCTTATGCACACTTGCATCGGTGTGACAAATCTGAGGCGAGGCCATGCGTAGTTAAATTTAATTCAACCAAAGCTTGATACGTCTGGTAAAAAAACTGTTCTATTCTTGTTCGGGGATTCATCTGATCGACAAATTAAATCGCAAAATTGAGTTTTACGCTTTTATGGGGTTATCTAAAAGGTGCAAGAGTTTCCTACGATGAATTGAGAGATTGTCAACGCTGTCAGTTGAGAGCAAACTGAGATCGGTTGGAATGAAGTGAGAATATGTTCCGAATTATGCAGACATGATCATATGAAAACAATTTTTAGTTCATGCAGTTCATCGGAAAGTGATACGGACGACATTTACCTAACCAATTACCTCGCCGCCTCTCTTCCACGTTCTGAACAATTGGTTTGTTTAGAAAATTTTACTTATGTTAAGGGAAAAAATATACATTGTTTTGTTTTGTTCAGAATTGCATATATATTATTTTGTTAAGAATTTATTTGTTAAGAATTTGTTAAGAATTAAGAAAAGGGATAAGATTATAGTGCAAATGGCTCAAAAGAGAGATTGAAAAATCAAAAGCTTCGACGAAAGCACCACAATAAAACTAATAAAGAGATAAATTTTAAATGTTATTAGTCTTCGTGATTTGTAATTGGTCCACAATGGTGCGTTAAAGATTTTGCTTTAATTGCCAAACCCACCAGAGAATATCAGAGTCCTCAAAACTCTCCATTTCAGTACGTTAGTTGAACTCAAAGCAAACCAATTCCGCAGGCCGCAATAACAGAATAGATATTGAAGTAACGCTTATAGGTAGGATATGGAAGAGCAAGCGATAACATGTGGAAGCTCAGCTTTTGGCACATAGAAATTGCTAAGCGACAAATTATTTTGAGGTCCATTATGCTTAATATGCAGGATTGTTCATTTCACAGGTCGTATGTGACATTGAACTTGTTCAACAATATGAAATGCGCACCCAGATCTCTAATGCTTTGTTCTCTTCAGTAAAAATGGAGACCATTTTGCGTTCTCCCCATTTTTGGACAGTATTTCATTATCCATGCCACTTACTGAGAAAATCGAACTTGAGAACATGAATTCACAATTTGAGAATCCCTCAGTGAGAATAATTTAGCGATGAGGATTCGAAATTGATACGACTTACCAGATTTTTTTCTTCCATTTTTTTCCAATCTTTTCCAATCTCTCTTTCCTCATAGTGAATTTTCGATTTCGAATCCCTTTTGGCAGCAGAATTCTGCCAGCATTGTTGTAAAAGAAAGTCTGCTAAAAAGTCTTACTGCTACTGTTTATCGTTTAAAACTGTTATTTGAAAAAGTTTTGTTTGAAAAATTTTCCGCTCGAAATCAGCCTTTTTTTCAGAGCGCGGAACAACAAAAAGGACGTCGACGACCGATTGTAAGCACTGCGAGGACTGCAAAAAACAAGTCAAACAACTGTATAGTCTCCTGAATTGTCGAGTCATGCTTTAATCATTTCATTATGCGTTTATGTGATACACATAATAAAGATTAACGCGGAAATTTTTTAATTATCGTCTGCAGTATCTCCCTAAGCATTTCGATTGCTTGCGCCGACTTTAGCAAACAGATGATTGTTTGCACGAGTTTTGGTAACAATATCAGACTGTCAAATAACTGTTAGTAAGCTCATAGGCTTTTATGTTTAAAGCTTACTTGCATTCGCTTTTCTTTACATATGTTTTCTTAAACGTTTCGGTTGCTGATGTTGTAAAACCCAGTTTGGTTTCGAAGATTGGAAACGGAAGTGAGATTAGGAAATTAAATGAACGGAAATGAGAACAAAATGACTATACTATCAGTTTTGTCAACGACTTGGCCTTATTGAAAAGGCGGTTATAACGAAGGAATATTTTGTCGTATAGGACAACTCGATTAAAAGGGGCGAAATGCACGGCAAGGGAAAATGTGCATTTTTGCATTTCCGCCAATCGGGCTAGTTGGTTCAATGAACGACTAGCATATTGTAAAGTAAGCATTCAGTTAATCTAACTGCTGATATGAATCTTTCACCAAAAACCTTTTTTTTTCTAAGGCCTAACCAGTTTGCGAAATCCGGGCAAGTCCTCTAGTAAAATTCTTATAGTTCGTCCCCGGGACGATCAAATCAATTTCAAATTGGCTATAGGTCTCACTAGAAAGCTTGGATCTCATCTTGGAGTCTGAATCAAATGGAGTCTCATCTTCGTTCTTACGCATCTTCGCAAATTTGTATTCATATCGCGCACTACTGCCATCGCACGTGTACAAATATGCATCATCTATCTGTCTGTTCGTTCGTTTCAATTCGGTAATCAAAACATTGTGAATATAGAACGCATGGTAATCCCTTAAGAATTTTCAAACCGATCCATCCATTTCTGCTGCAGTCATCTAATTGTGTCAGTTTCCTTGAATCCTGTACTTGATCTGGTCGCAGAAACGTGTCTTTTGCGGTGTGTTTTTAAGAACGATCACGTCAACTGAAATATGGCGCATTTTATTCAGCTGAAATATGTTTCGTCATTTGTTGGCGGCCAACAAAATTGTGACACAATGGACAAAACTGCAAAAGCGCGTATCATGTTGACCCCTTAATACCTAATATTTTTTAAAAGTTCGGATTCAGGAGGTCGCAGAACATCGCTCTGCAAACTTGTGCATGTAGTTCTCGCCAGTTTAGCTCAAAATTCTAGGAAGCTGCGAAATTTTCCGATTTTTCACGAATGCAAATTGGAAGTCACGAAGCCTCAAAACATTTGCTTGGAAAGTTTGGACGCGATCTTACTTTGGAGAGTGTGTACAACAGCATACGGAAGCCATAGTTTTTGAAAGACTGAGTGAACCCGAACCCACTCGCATAGTCAGTAAACCCAAAAATAAGTAGGACAACAAACATTTATTTTTATTCCAAGCATAATGAAAGGACGAAACAAAACATTACATGAGAACGAGTGAAACGGTGACATATCGATGCGCTCGACAACGCGCACGCGAAAAACCGTTTTGATCATTTGTAAATTTTTTAAAAATATTAATGAATTCCAAGCATTACAAATTTCCTCCTTTCACTTCCGGTCAGTAACCTTCTGCTGATGGAATCCAAAATTATTTTGCTCATTCATCGCACTTTAGGAATAAGTTTGCAGAACGATTATACAGTGCGAAGCGATAAAGCAGCACAGATCAATTCGTTGTGGTCCGAAACAAAATTAGGTAGGCCAAGATAATTCAAAATGGATGAAATGCTGAGCGTCGATGAAAGATAAAATATGTAGTTAAATTCAGAGTAATAAAAGCACGATAACGGTTCTTACTATTAAATCTGTCAATAATCTAGACGCCATATGATATGTAGAAATTTTACTTGCTATATGCAGTACAGGTTTCGAAAATGATAAACATTTATTGAAAAATGCAAAAGCATTCAGAATTACCTAATTTTTTTCCAACATTCTTTCATTCGGTCCAAGCGGCCGACTGCATTTCTCCCTTAGTTTCCCTAAATATGTCACTTTCTAACGCAGAAGAAGTTACAGTAACTTCTAAAAAGCTCCGAATTATGGTGAGATGGAAGCCTCCACACCTAGAAATTTGATGAGACGCTTACCGTTGTACTTATTCAATGAACCATAGCGGTCGTTGTTTTTAATATTTGATTAGTGGCTGCTCTAAGGTGAAAAAAAATTTCTTGAAGAAAACGACGATACGGAGCAATGAAATATGCCGTAATAATCGGATGGTTTAAAGGTTGCCAACCGAACACAGTGATCACAAAAATGTCCTGCAAAGCAATACTTACGATATTTAATTCAAACGGAACAATATCTTTTGAAACATTTATCGAAATATTGCAGAAAACATTAAAAAAAAGAACGGTGCCAGTTTGGTACTTACTTTTTTCTTTAACTCAACCTTTCTTCAGATATAACGAATGGCAACAATTCTTCAGCTTGCCGATAGCAATATTTGTGACCTATAGAGGAGTTTCGAAAGAGCCCTGCTATCATAAAATCCAATCAGTAGCTATTTTCTTCTGATAGTTTCAAGGACCCGTTTTGCTCGTTAATATGTTGAAAAAAAGCTTAGAAACACATCATGAGGGAATGAATTTTTATGATGAGTTCTGACTTTGATTGCTCATAATTTTGATCGCTTCAATAGATGATCATCATGGTAGGAAAATGAAAAATGCTCACATCGAATTCTTCCATAATATGACGATTTTAAAGATGCTACCCCTTTCATTGACGCGTACAAGTACTCACTCTGACACTAAAATGTTCAGCTATATTGTTACCATTCAGAGGCATCTGAAATAACACGCAAGATCGACGAACGTTTTGTGGCATGCTTTCCACTCTCGTTCATTTCTTGAATGCTGAATCTTGAAATTTCTTCTACTTCCATTCGATTAGCAAATAGTCCTTTTACGAAAACAGTTTAAAAAAAGTTCATAAACAAGGAATTAACCGCATCATTTGTGTAAAATAAAATTTATTTAGTGGAGAGCAAAACGGTTCATTAGTAATCCGCTGATCACGAGTTGAGAAATTGCTGCCACAAAGTACGCACCGTCCATTTATTTCATTCATAAAATAGGAGGAAAAAGTGTAGCAATGACTCGCTTTCATGACCAGAGAGGAAAAGGCATCCCCGCAAGACACTGGTTTTGTGTAAGAAATAATTGTAAAAGACTAAAAACTGTGCAAATGTAACTAAGTATTTTAATACTTCCTTTAGAGAAACTGCAGATACTTCCTTTAGAGTCGTGTTTTAATTGCATTGCTTGTACGGTACAATCTATAGTTTCATTTTTTTTTTTGCATCCTGTGAATATACGACATGCTTTGCGCCCATACTTACACGTGCACGCGTCTGTTTGGGCTTGTGCATATGTCTATATGTCTGTCTCGTAGGTTAAAGTCGCGAATCATTCAAGTAAGAGAGACGAAATTAGGTAGGCGCGATCCTACACCTTGTGCTAATTAATTCTCGAATTGATCTGACGAGAGGTAAATTCCTAAGCGCGCCGAAAAATTTTCGTGCAGTTTGCAAGAAATCAATTGCATTTTCCATCGGCTGAATTTCGTCGGCGAGAAAAGCAGATTTTTCATAGAAGAAATACTCTTTGGACGAAGATAAGAAAGGATCGGTCACAACTGAAGGTGTATTTAATTATCTGTTCGCATTGTATATGACAGATGGATCTCATGAGTGCGACTGCCAAAGCTCATGCCATGTCAGTTGCCTGACGCATATTGCCATTGGCTTTCTTCTATTCTTTCTTTATTAGGCATCCACCACTCGGCTGGTAAGACTAGTGCAACAAAGATACCGTAAACTTTTGAGCTCGTACTCGATGGCTGTAGCATTTCCGCTCACCAAAGAAAAGGGAGTGATGGTGGACTTGTGTAAAACGGTGTCTCCAAATGGAAGATTGAATAGGACTGAATTTAAAATTTTTTATGAGATGCATGTAAATATAAAAGTAGCAACTAGAAGCGCTGCATTCGGATCATTCGCAGTCCTTTTTCAAGGTGCCTCGAGGTTTGCTCAGGTCGAGATTCTTCATTTAAGGTTGAAGGCGCGCGCCCAGCCTGTTATATTTGTATCACTTTGCGAGAAAAAAAACTCACTAAGCTCTCGGGAGTTTTGACATTACACGTGATCAGTGTGTTTGTGAAGAAGGAACGGTGAGAACTAATGGCATGAGCGCTTGTATCCATAATGCATTCACTAGTGAATGATGCACCGTGTTTGTTGCTCGAGCAGTGGTCAACCCATAAATAAACAGCATCTCTGCGAGGTGAATTTGCAATCCAACAGATAACAGTCTCATGGGTCACCGGATCTCATGACTCTCGAGATACGAGCAAGGCCATGTGAGCCGACACCCAGAAGCCTCAAGCGGCCCCCTGCTACTGTTAGAATCAAAGTTGAAATACATTGTCGACTATCGTATCCCATAGTTTTCCACAAGTGGTTGAAACTTCGTGGCCGTGAGGCCGTCGATGAAGCGCTCCTATGAACAACATGGGTGCTGTTGGAAGTGAACTGGCCGTTTTATTAGAAACCTACAGTTTCTCAAAAGCACTCGATTAAGCCGACATATGACAGTGCTCTTCACCAATGTGTTACATGTGCACAAATATACGACTCAATGACGATTCTGTGACTCGAATAGCTCAAGTGAAAGAATCGTTCGCAAAGCCAAAAGAAAACGAACGATTTCTTCGTCTCACAGTCCTGACCTCTCATTCACAACATTTGAACATGCTTGTCTGGAAGATATTGATTCCTTTCCTCCTCCTCCCCTTTCCATCAGAAGGAGTAATGCATGAAACGTCTCATGAACCCATTTCGTCTTTCACTTACTGGTAAACTGAATAGTACTGCTGAAATTTGGCCCCAAAACCTTCAGTGCCCCTAAGTGGTCCTGCAATTAATTAATTAGATATCTTAAATTGTCTTTTCGTCAACTGAATATTCCTGGTCCTTTGCAATTTGTTTATGAATTGTTTGGAAGTGTTAAAGGTGCCATGCGTCTATCGAGGAAGTAAATAACTGAATTAGTTTGACCTCAATTAGAAATATGGTCTAAATGACTTAAGAAGGCCAAGATATGCAGTTACATTTTGATGCACCAAAACTTACCGTCCACTCCGAACAACCGCCTTGTTGCTGCAATAAACTATGGATCTTAGAGCCCCTTCCCTTCAATATAATCCTCGGCCTCACAATAATGTTGCTTTCTACGGATTTTCATACTTAAAAACCCGTTCAAGAAACGCAAAAATACCTCCTTTCTTTTGAATAACCTTCTTTTCTCTCCTCTCTACCCATTAGGAAACCGTGACCTTCATAGCCTGCATAGGCTTTATTCGAAGTAATATCTCATCATTGCGACTTTGCATAAATATACCAAAACACATCGAATAAAATGGTTTTCAACTAAAGATTCTTAGTAAAGGAGAACCTTTGACAGTGTGCCCATTTGTGCATTTTATAAGAAATCATCAATACAAGGAGGTTGGAGAGCCAAAATAAAACAATACCACTCCGACGGTTACTGGAACGTCCAATCTGCAGATGCCTTAAACTCCGATTTCTTCGACTTCAACAATGGATTCTTCTTCATTCGAGAGGAAAGCTGCAACCAATAGCGAGTAAATTTGCCGCAACTCGCTTTTTACGTGATAGTTCGCTCGTTGGCGTGAGTGAGAATTTTGAACGTTGCCATACAATCACAGATCATTCGATGTGACGGAGATTTATTTCTGTGGCAGTCAAATTCGGTTAAAATTTCAATTAGTATTTATTTTTGAGGTATTTCTTTGAGGTTGCAAACGGTTAGCGATATACGTTCGAATCTATCATATATTTATCAATAACCTGAAAGGCATAAAAAAGAATGAACTTGGGAAGTGTTTTTGCTAAAACTTTCTATTCGATCGGCTCACTTTATCGCCCTCGGCTGTGTTAATGAGGTTCTCTCATTACTGTTTCAACGCCCTGTTCAGTCTCTTCAAACCCAAAAACGCATTTTTGAGAGATCCGAATGGATCGCTGCAGCAATGAACGAACCCTTGATACACTTCCCACTCCAAAAGTCAACAGTGACCGATGCTCCAATAGATCCTTCCACTCCCCGCACAATCTTCTCCTTGATCACTTGTAATGGTCTGTCCAAAAGCGAGCAAAAGACTCTTCTGGAAGTGGGCAGGGCGAACCGCGGATTCAGCACGGCTGTTTACTCGCGAAAATCGTGGGTGAGTAACAAGCTCAAAGAGACATTCGGTAGGGCCATCAGCTTTTGGAGAACCGTTATACACCGTTTTTTTTCTCGGCATCCTGCTCTCCCTTACCCGACCTCCACGACTCTTTCAGCGTTGTCAATGGCGCATTCCGCTTTACCGGCTGTTTGCGATGGCTCAGTCAAAGACATGGCAAAACACACGAACGCCTCGAACTTTTTATGAGGAACTAGATCTCTTCATACATAAATTAAAGTGCTGTAAAAAACACGCGAATAGGGAGGGACTACCCTTCGCCCCTATTGACATTGTCGAAGATCTAAAATAGAAAAGTTCGACAATTTCACAAATGAATAGTTCGTCCCCATCAGTCAATTGTCGAGACGCGTGGGTGACCAGCGGTGAAATCTAAAAGTGTGGGAGCGCGGTAACGCTAATCTGCATCTCCCGCGAATGAAGTATATTTTAAGTACAAGTACAGTCAAGGAATGGCACGATGTACTTGTACTCTTTTCCAAAAAATCGGTACGGTACTCTACTTGTACCAGTGCTCGGAAAATCACGCTGTACTGTACTCGTACTGTACTTGCGATTTTAAATTTAGTACGATGCTGTACTATACTTGGTATAAGTACAAGTACAGTACGAAAAGTATTATACTTTTTGCTGCGATGGTGTCACTGTTGCGCACACATGAACGACGGTTGTCTAACGTAGAAGGATTAAGGCGAAAGAGGTGATAGATGCGGTTAAGGTGATGTTCGTTTTACTAGGAGCGCCACTTGTTTGGTTGATCAACTCTGCTATATGTTTGTCTGACGCCGATTAATGGTTTCCGTTACATGCCACATAATGCTTACTCGTTGGTGTACTTGTTGATTTCTGCTATAAATGTCCTGCTATAATCCATTCTATGAACATTACTGTTTTAGAACTTTTTTCACCTATATTCTGGTCGAGTTTTTCATTGAGCTCCGTGATTGCATAAACCATTTAGCTATTTACATTTGCCTGTTTCGCTGCGCATCACATTACATAACTTTTGAGAGTGTCAGCGGAGACATTTATGAGTATGATGGTGCAACGATATACAGATTTGTGATGTGTGATATGACGAGTGGTGTACAACTTTATGCTATTTTCTGTAGTGCTTATACGATTTGTGCTGCTTTACGCAAATTGGCATTTAGGAGTGAAAATGATGCATTCAGGCGACATTGCTGCCCACAAGTCGAATTTTATCGCTTCATCACCTATCGATCAATCCGCACCGGTACTATCCAGTTTTATCTTCATAGCCATTACATAATCCATAACTAACTCGCTGTCTCCGATCGGGACGGGTAGAGATGAAAGGTCGTGCGAAATTTAAGATTTCTGAAACGTAAATTTTCGAGGAAATAGCAGAGAAAA
>JPKZ01021715.1:689895-704611 GCA_000803305.1 Toxocara canis | reverse complement strand
TTGGGCCCACTTTTTAATCATGGTGAAACAGAATGGTAAGATTAATTTATGAGATATCAGCTTTTCTTCTAAGCAGTGACCGTTAATTCGTAAATCACGATTTTAAACGTCTTTCGGTTACTTACTTTTGCATGTTAAGATTTGGAACCACCCCGACATCCTGTATTATGTACTGGAGAAGCAGAAAGAAAACGCCGAGAAGGAAAAGTGCATAGCTCGTGGATCGGCGCAGAGCGACATTTCGATGTGTGGCGAAGAACAGCAGTGCTCGCTGAATGCGAATACATATGCACAAGAAAGCACCTTCCAGCCAACAGCAATGAGTCCTGAGGCACAGCCGTGTTTTGCGTCAGGTATGGAAGCAAGCGTTTCGATGAGTTGACTGCTGGAAGACATATTTGTCCAGTGTTGCTTAGGCGATGAATTTGGGGTGGCCGATCCCATATCGAGGGCGAGGTTGCATGAGTTTAGGATCCCTGGGTTTGGGATGTCAGACGAACTTGTGGTTCCTTGAGGTTCGGATGAAGCAAGTCTATTTTAATAACGTTTTTATCTAACTAGATGAACATATTGAACTTTCTTTGAGTTCAGAGAGGATTGAAATATTTATGACAAGCGTTTATCTATCAGTTTTGATATAAAATGGATGTCTTAGCCGATTTTGAATGTTTTTGATGTGTGCAGCGTTAAAGTTGCACAGTTTGCGTTTCATGCAGCGCAAGTTGAGCATCGAGAACGCCTTATTTGATTACATGTAAGTCGAAGTTCCATGGAGACGTTCAGTGATGATCGCTTGCGTATAATGCGTTTTAAGCCTGTGCACTGATGTGTTCAAGTTTGGCGAACTCACCATCATAAAAATGTTTATTGGTGAGCTGTGATAACTGTTAAATGAGGTTTCAGTAGGGATGGAAAAAAATTTGCGTATGATCAGTTATCACATCTTCGTCTGTCTCAACCGCGATCGTGATATCAGCCGCTTAGTGCTGCTGTCGATTGGCAGCTAGTGCGAATAATGCTTGAGTCACATTACAATCAATTCCCGTTCGTGAGCTAGTCGGCCTGGGGACCAGATTTTATATATAGCGCCTTTTCACCAATTGAAAGACTTGGTAGTCCAGGGGCAGACAATGCGACGTAATCGTCACAGACGCTGTACCAGCTGATTGGGCTGCCGCTGGATCCGTGCAGCAGCTTGTACGTCGGCAAAGGTTGTTATTTTACCCTGGCTGGCTGCAGTTGGTCTGCCTATGGAACTGAATAGATCATGATTATCGTGCCGTTATAGGCAATAATGCGGACGTTACGTGTGGTAGAACGTACACTCCGTCACAGTACAATATGCAGTCAACAAGCAATTCGCCGTTTTGTGGTACTGCGTTAATCTCTAACTGTCGCCCCGCCTTTCACAACCCATCTCTTCCGTTTTCCTCATCCCTTTTTTTCAATGGCCTTACCTCTCTGCCTCAAGTTGGTTCGTTTTCATTATCTGCCATTTGTTTTGCTTTTGTTTTTTTCATTTCCAGTTCAAAAGTTCATTTGCCACTTAACAGAACACAGAATATTTTTAAATAATAGGCAAGGCAATGGTATTGAACGAACTGCTTATTCAAAGAATTGGAGACGAGGAGAGCAAGAGGAGATAATGGATTACGAAGCCTTCATTTGATCATTTTAGCAAAATATCACCGCTTTATCATGGCATGCTAATATTGCGATCTGAACAGAAAAGTTGTGACCAAATATGAGCGAAATAAACTAGTTCGGTATAGATGCTAGGCATTGCGATCGAGAGCTTTTCTGAAAGAGATGACCTCTTTTAGCATGCGTAGCGGTGTGATGATTTTGCGTCGAGGAGAGGATCGTTTCTTCATTGATCGCGATTTTTAAAGGCTTTGGCTTGTAATGGGGTTGGCAGGGGAAAAAATCACTTCGACGCTTCGCCGGTTAGAGCCTGCTTCGCTACGGGATGACGCGTGGCATCCCTATTTTGATGGGGATAGGAAACGACATCTGTTTGTTTCCCGGGGGGTGGGAGGACGAGAAGGAAGGATATAATGAGTGATGTTGTTTTAAAAAAAGGGGGTATAGGAGGTACCGGTGGATTTGCGTACGTAAGCAAAAGCATTTGTGGGAAGAAACGAGCTGTAGTTTTCCAACCTTTCTTCATCGAACGGTCTTTCTAGGCTCTTCGGCATCGATGTCAACGTTGGCTGAGAGTGATTCCCCGGATAGCTCGCTTCTGAATGCACCTAAGCGCAAACATAGTAGTTGGTCAGCAAACAAGACGATCGCAAGAGCACTTCTCGAGGAAATGGGCTTTGACAAAGGCGTTAACTACGATTGGGTTCGTTTAATCACCTTTCTTACTAACCCAAAGAAACAAAATAACATCGAACAGTACATTAATCGTGCAATGCTTTGTCTGCTAAGTCCAAAAGCGCATTTGCAAAAATTGTGCCACCGTGGTAAAGCGGTTCGGGCACTTGGCGGCATTTCGGGTAACGATCAGACACACGTTTTTCGGACCGAAATTGAAAATTTTTTTGCAAATTGGCAAATTGAGTCTAATTTGACAAAAGTGATAACGGCCAGAAATTGGGAAGTTGTCAGGATGAGAATAAGTGCTGCGAAGCAGTTTATTTGTTCGTTTCAGGCCGCTCTTGCGATGGGTGATTACCGGACGGATGTTGTTGAAAACGGCTACAAAATGGTCATTTCGTTGGACATCATTAAACGGGCCACTGAAATCGGTGACAAAGTGCTTCTCTTTAGGTAACGTTAGTTATCTGTTTTTACACAATTTACGAAATAGACCGCAGTGAGGATTGTCATATATGTACAGCGAGATTGAGATATACCCATTCCACGGCCATGAATAGCGGCAGCAATAGAATCAAACTGTATTGACTCATCTGACCAATTCTAGCTTCTGGCTGTCGTTAAGTGATTTTTTGATGTTTAGACCTGTAAATATTTCTAAATTTCGGCATTTTATTTGCGTTCCATTTGGCAAAAAAAGGTCGCCACAGCAAAGAGGCAAGTAAAAGTGAAGTAGTGGCGCTCTCTGGCGTGTGGTTCGTAAACTAAAGCTGTCACCGTTACATATCTCACTCACGGTTAAAAAGATGGCCACGAATGCCTGGACTTCCCTTGATGCGAACTAGTAAAGAATGAGAAATGATTTTTCTTTGATTTTATCACCTTCGGTTTTCTGTTTTTCTGTTGCTTTCTTCACTTCGGCGATGGGTATCCAACAAGTTCATAACCACAAATGGCTAGGCAGCATTTTTTAGACTTTGGGATCACCAACAACACAGTCGAGGTAGCGGTTCACGGAAAGAAACCAATTTTGGTGAAGGGATTTATAAAAGCATATCTTAGTGGAGCGTTTTGCCACATTCATTAGGCGATCAGTGATGTATGTACAGAACTCGGGTGTCGATTGACGACATGTTTGCAGTCAGAGCCTGCTTACGCTGAATCTGATCGAGCGATATTTGGAGAAGTTCAGCAAGGTGTGCACAGCGAACGAAGAGAAGCCATGGAAAAGAAACCGTACCTACCTTCGTATGAGTTTTGCGAATTATTCCTAGTTGTATTTGAAGAATATCTGTCTGGTTATGATGCTTCTTTTGTGAACGTACTGGACATGAGTGCATCTCCTGAGACAACTGCTTTTAAGGCGTTGTTATTTTACAAAAAGTCTAGAGAACCTGGGCGGTTTTTGCGTTATTTCAGTGCGCTGATGACGAATATCAGCAGTCGGCTCTAAACGGAATTCTCTTAACTTGTACATCAGTACTTATACTTTTGTACATAAGTACATGACATTCATTCTGTAACGTGTACATTTATGTACGCGTTGTAGAATGAATGTCTTCTGTAACGTGCACATTTATGTACGCGTTGTAGAATGAATGTCTTCTGTAACGTGTAAATAAGCGGAAAGGGGAAGAGCCCCATATTTTTTCCATCATGTTGTCCTTCGCATCTATGCTAAACGTTGTTTTGAATTTGGCCGATCGTATGTATAGTGGGGTTCAAGAATGTTTTTACGTGAGTGCAGAGTTTTTTTTCTTGCTTTTTTAATTTAAACATTCCAGTAAGAATGGAGTAGTTCATCCTTCATGCTGAATAGAGAAAATTAAAAACGTGATTGTTCTAAGGTAGGCGTTTTCACGTTTATAATTGTCACGAGGTGATTTTAGCCGCAAGCAGATATGTGATCAGGACTGTAAGCTTTAAAAGTGCTGAATGGTCAGCGATATTATCTATTAGAGCTTTATGAAGTGAGGCAAAGTTTAGTTGACACGAGCGTTTCGTCCAATTCGACCTATTGCGTTTTTTAAGGGTTCGACGGCTCAACACCCGCCACTGAACGTGAGAAACTCATAAACCGCTTCAATGATGACCCAAATGTTCTTCTTTTTCTCATATCGACCAGGGCTGGCTCCCTTGGCATCAATTTGGTTTGATTTCACGTTTCATTTCAAAACAGTGGTCATTTGAAATCGCTCGTTCATCCAGATTATTTAAAGGTAATTAATGAATTGAATTGCACAAAGCGGCGTGAAACGCGTACTTCTTGTCTGTAAAGCAGTAATTTTCTTTTGGTACTTCTGTAATGTAACGCCGTCAGTACATCTAACGAATCTTCCCTTGAAAGAACTGCGGCCAAAGGTATAAACTTTAAATATCACCACGATCGAAACAAAACATTGCAATATTTGTACAAGATTCTACTTATACCGCCTAAAGCTCATTCATCTTCAATAACTGCGTTCAGTAGATTTGAAGGATTTTGGTCTCGTTTCGCTTTGTGGTAAATGATGCGCATTCACCAATCCATTGATATCTCATCGATCCAAAAATACGCCGCATCGTGAACATGGGATAAGAAACGTAATCATGGTGCCATCTTGGAAAAAACGAAATTTTTTCAAGGTTGCCTCGAAAACTACATTTGAAATATATCTCACACCTTACTGACGCCATTTTTTTCTCGACGGAGCTGAGCTTTTCAAAAAATGGCCAAATTTTTGAGTAGGCGGAATTTGTTTTAATATGTAGTCGATAGGAGCAAGTTATGCGTTGTAATGTTTGTTGGTCATATGTGAGCTTACCACCCCGCTTCCTGCATTACGGATGGGGGAGGGGTGATATTCGCAACTCACAACTCCAATCCGAACTAAGGTTGCAACTCCCTCCAAGTAATGAGAAGGAGAAGGGGACAAACAGACGCAGCTGAAAGCTGATGAGGTCGTAAGTAAACTGGAAAATGAAAGAGAGGAATGTTATTGATCGGGAACATTTGTTTTGAACTCGCTGACGTAAAAAATCTCTCGACATTCATCGAATCTCGCGGCTGATTCGTGCATTTTATGTGATGGTCAATTGCGTTAAGGTAGCGGCAAATCGTGTGATTATCTTCGATACGTCGTGGAACCCGTGTCATGATGCGCAGGCAGTGTGTCGCATCTTCAGATACGGTCAGAAAAAACAGACTTTCATCTATCGTCTCGTGATGGACAACAGCATGGAGAGGGGCATCTTCAACAGGCAGATCGGCAAAAGTGGACTGCAGCGTTCGTTACTTGTTTTGGTTATATCCTCAATTTCCTCACTGTTCATTCCTCTTATGCCAGTAGCACAGGTCTGTCTCTAATTTCACATCGCCGGTTTTTTATCGCATCCGCAGCACTGACATTTTCATTCCCAATGGGCGTGTCTGTCAGTAGCATCAAATTTCTTCAAATAAAAGCTCCTTGTTAAGCTCATGAAAATATAATGCCTATGAAAAATGTACGCATTATAGAAATCTCGCTTAAATGTGGGATTTCCTCAAAGTCGCTCTCATTCAATTATGGACTGTTGCACAGGTCTTAGAGAAGTGGAAATGCGCACGCCAGAGGGGTTGAGCTTTTGCATTTTGTTTGTCAAAGCAGCAACTTTCATTAATTACTCACAAGTAATGTAGCATGTTCCATAGCTAGATCACATTTCAAGGACACCGGCCGCTGAACCGCTAATGGGTCGTTTTAATGCGATTTAAAATGCAAAATTGCATTTGCAAAAAACCATATGTTTCCTGTGCATGTGCGCATTTACTCGTCCATGCGGGAGTTTCAGTTTCAGTTCAGTCAATGAAAATTTTGACTTCGCTATTAAATACCCTGCCATAAGTATCGTTTTCGAGAGCAGTCAGAAACATCTAACGATGCCTAAAATTTCTAATGTTGAGGGAATTTTGCAACTTGTTGGCTCCCTGAACGCGTGGGAAAAAAACGAATTGCTAAGGTGGCACATAAGAGGCTGGTTGGTTTGGCCGAACATTATTGCGCATTAGACGGCCAGAGTACCATGCATGCATTTTTACAAAAAGTTTATGCCACGCTTTAATATTAATCTTTTAATTTCTTTACGCATTAGCGCTTTTCTAGAACCGTAAAGAATTTGATTCGTGGGACCTCTGTACACTACATTTTCTTGGGGAGAAAAGGAGCGTGAAAAGGAAGAAAATTACTTGGTGTGAGGTGATTTTCTATAAACAGGCTTTGCGTTGACATAAAATTTTGGCTTAAGATCGAAGCGTTATTTGTTTTTTTCTATTTTTTTTTATAGAGCGAACCGGAATTTTGCGTACTCGAGAATGATCGATATATGTGCGAACTGCAGAATGCTCGTTTGTTACTGATTATCATTTGTAACAGTTGCTACTGATTATCAGTGGGAACGATCGTTCATCATTTAGTTAAATGGCCCTTTGCTGCCTAAATTACCAATAAGCAGCGTTAATGCAGAAAAGCACATATTACCATGCGTCTTCACTTGTGCTGTCGTTGAGCAGAATGAGCATTGTGATAAAACACTGAAGCATTTTGCATGAGTTTCAGCATTCTTTTTTTTTTCTGCTTTGGCATCAGCTTTAAGAAACACATCTGTTGTGCTTACAGTGTCATAATTTACACTTATTCGTTTTTTTTCTTTGCAGTCATTGAGAGTGAATTGATGCTTATTTTAAGAGAGGGTTGTGGACGATCGCCAGCTAGACGTAGACGTCACGAAGAGCGAATTGACGCAGTTACTGATTTATGATGTTGGTTCTTTCGTTTCTGAAAGAATATTTGTCCAAATATTTAGATCGGCCTGGACAAATTCGTTTTGTTTTTTTAGAGCTGATTGTGGGAAGGGGGAAGGAAGGGAGGACAGATATGAGGATAGTGCTGTTTTTGATTTTTAGAAGTGTTTATGAATATATCCGTCGCAGTATGTGTCAATAAAAGGCAAGAAGTACAAAAAGTAAAAAGTGCTGCAATGCTTTGAAGTAGCTAGGAGTTGATATTGGGTGATACAATCCAAAGTTATCTGTCCAAAGTGATACAATCCAAAACAATCCAAAGGCATATAATTGTTATCATCTCTCAGCGTATTCTCTTCCATTACCTTCTAGTTGTGAGGGGATAGTTCAAATTCGTGGCCCCATTGCGAGTGAAGATCGCTACGTGTTAGCGAAAAGAAATTGGAGAAGATTGTGTAGAAAGGAAGGCAGAAGATGAGAAATAAGCGATGAAAAGAAAATAAGATCATAAAACTGATGCAGCCGAACGTTGGGGTCATAAGCAAATTCGCGAAATTAGGCGTGATATGCACGTACATGATTTTTTTTTGGCTTCCTTTACACTTGATGTAGAAGCCGTATAGTTGTACTATATACACATATATATATATATGCATATATACATACATATATGTATATATATACATATATATATATACATATATAATATATATATATATATATATATATATATATATATATATATATATATATATATATATATATATATATATATATATATATATATATATATATATATATATATATATATATATATATATATATATATATATATATATATATATATATATATATATATATATATATATATATATATATATATATATATATATATATATATATATATATATATATATATATATATATATATATATATATATATATATATATATATATATATATATATATATATATATATATATATATATATATATATATATATATATATATATATATATATATATATATATATATATATATATATATATATATATATATATATATATATATATATATATATATATATATATATATATATATATATATATATATATATATATATATATATATATATATATATATATATATATATATATATATGATGGGCAGTTGTTGCATAAATCACGCCCAATGGTTGTAATGAGTTCGTAAAAGAAAATATGAAGAATCCGTTCTCTCTACATAACCTCCGTGTCAAACAAATCAACACGCTATCTAAAAAGCTAGACTGCATTGCTATCTAAAATCTAAAATAGCTATCTGAAAAGCTATCTAAAAAACTGTGCAGTGCCGAGACTGCATTCGATGTAATAATTCAGGAGTCACTTGACGTATTCACCGAGAATGAGGATGTTACAACTTGGCACATGGATGATGGTATCCTATGGTTGACCGCATTGGCTCACGCGCACATGTTCTCACAGGTCTGCCTATTCCTGTTTTACTACCTAGTTTATAACTTCCTTGTTGAGACTTTATTTACCGCACTAACATTTTCAGACTCTTATTGAGTGTACGAGTTTGCTGTTGTCGGGGAACCGATGAGAAAGATTAGTTCCAGGTAGAAGTGTAATGCGTTGTTATGCGGTGATCAACATATTTTGAGATCACCGCCTGCGGATTTTGCATGCCTTTCCCTCGTCCAAGAACTGATAGCAATAAATGCGAATGAGTGAAGTAGGGCAAGAAAAGTGGCACATGGTGAGTGTCGGAAACGGGAGGAGGTGAAATCGAAGTGCTATATTGCAAACAACAGTAACGGATAGTACCTTCGCTTTACGATCTAGTTGTGGTAAGGTTGCTCTGAGATATGGAGTTTGTTTTATTCCGTTTAATTTTGGGTAGCCTTAATCAGTAACGTAGAACTTCAAGAAAAAAGAAATTGAAGGCAGACGGAGTTGTGGCCATGTGCAAAAACTTATGGTTTTGGAGCGCCATTTGGAAAATGCATGATTTTCCCCAAGCTTGTAATGTCACCGGCCAGAAAAGTAAAGAAATGTACGCAGTATATTTCAAGTAGGGCAATGGGAAGATTGTTCTGAAGGCAGCCGACTGCAGGGTCTTGGTGTTGGAATTGGGACTTGATTGCAACAATGGAATGAAATTGTTGCGTAAACGAGTGTCTAATGAGGTTACATTGCGAAGAACTAGGATCATCTTTTTTTCTGCTTTTTCCATTCCCATCTTGCTTTTTTTATTTTACGAACGAGCTGCACTCTCACCCCTCCCCCTCCCGAATAGGCGACACTTGCGACCTCGGCTTCCCAATTGGGCATTTGGGGAGGGGGAGGGGGGAGGGAGGTGAGGAGGAGAATGAGTTGTAAGTAGATCTGTGGACGGGAATTACGTTGATACTGCAGGAACCGTTTCTACACGACTCGCTTTTGATGGAACGAGAGGAAGGTCTGAGTGCTGAGGAGAAAGCAGAGGCGCAGTTGTTGTACGAGAGAGAGAAGAACATGTACAGAGGCCTCGAATTCGACTCCACCTTGGAGAAGGGCCCTAGTGACCGGGATTTCTCTCGTTATCGAACTCCACTGGACAGGATGTGGTATTACACCCCATCGTAAGTTGATTCTTCGTAAGAAGAGCAGCTTAATTACGCATAATACTAATGAAACGAAAGTGATTTCAAGGTCTGGCAAGATCGATGGAGAAAATATGGAAGGCAGGTCCCACCGACACCATAGGCTCAGTAAAAGTCAAGAAAATAAAATACCGAGGGTCTCCTGAATATCCCGATGGTGGCTAGAAGGGTCGGATCGATGACTGCTGACTACGACTTTGACACACATGATGTACTTGCAGAGTCTTCGTGCAATACTCTAGTTAAAAGCGTTCATTTGCTTCAGATTAGCGCAAGGCCCCTTACCGTTGAGAGCCACTCCATTCGCAATGGGACTCGAAAGAGTTGCTGACGACAAGTGGCTGCTTACGCCAGAAAGAGCAATGCTGGTGCGTGCACATAACGAACTCGTTGCACGGGGCTATGCGCCACAAACTCCTCTTGCTCTAGGTTTGTTCGTCATCCTACTTGCGCATTTCACTTTGTTGCGTTCGCATGTTTTGAAAAAGTTGGTTATGAATTTTGCATGCGGTAAATACATTTGTAATACCTGTCAACTCTGTTTTAGTAACCTACCCCTGGGCTCCGGATGATAACAGTTTCAAATTGGTGTTGTTTGAGAAGTTCCCGATAACACCGACCTTAGCTTCCATTCAGTCGGCCCGATCTAATTTCGTTTCACTGCCTGTTTTGGGGGCCCCAGCTTCTCCAGAACAGCACTGTTGCGGAGACTTCAGATTGTTCAGAGTTTTATCCGGATCTTTGGCGTTTTTGAATTCATTTTTCGTTTGCACCTGCATGCCTGAATACCCGTTGGGCAGCTAGGTGAATTTTCAGGTCCTAGTCAGCAAGGACAAGTTAACCATCCTCCGTCCGTGTTGCGTCGTGCAGTCTGTCGACCAACGGCTCCTGGTGAAGTGATCGACCTTTGCGATTCCGATTAGCGGTCGTAATAATGCTGCGATGCGTTCGCATTCATCATCTATGATCGCCGTCAAGTGGTAGCGGAAGATTTGATGTGTACGGGTTTTTTTATTTGTTTCCTTGTTGTTACTGTTCTTTGTGCTTTAGGTAAGGACCAAAGATGAAGTGTATATGACTGGAATGAGAGGGATGGATGAAGGACTCGAAAGAAGATGTTAGTTGTGCAACAGTAACAACAACGATACCAGTCTATAAATAAAAGTCGAACTGCGTAGAGAGTGAAAAACGAGTGATTTCGGCTCATGACAAATCAAAATTTGAGCGCATATCAAGAAGTGCACTCCAGAAAATTCGTTGACAATTGCTTTAATAACGAAGGATAAAGTTTAACAAATCTCAGTTCGAAGTGACTTGATTCATTTGTCTGTAAAGCTTTTCCCAAAATTTCAGTTTAAATTTTGGTAGATCTCAATTTTTCTTTGCTTTTTTTGTCTACCTAATATTGTATATTGCTAATTTGTCTATTTTTTTGTGTAATTAACAACCACTTTTTGGCATGCAACGGTTTTTTATGTTGATCACTTTTAACGAAAATGAGACAATGCGCGCAGATCGTCAAGACAATGAGGCAACATATTGTAATTGGCTGCTGAAGAATCACTGTGCGGGCGATTTCCTGTGAGCTATCGTCGATTTGATTTTTAAACAACATACTAAAATGTTTTATATTCTCCTAAAATTTCTGAAAGGTTTTTCCGTTTCCTGATCTCGTGCTACTGCATAACTTGAAGGGAAGATTTGTTTACAGCGATTCCCGCAGCTTTTTCACTCACTTTCTTGATGATTCAATTGTTTCGTCATATTTTCATGGCCAGTCGAGACGAAGTCGATGCATGCCTTTTGGGTGTTTTCAGTCCTCGTTAGGTCATAATGTTTCATTGTAATTATGTCAGCGTTTCTTGTCTTAACTTATCAATTCGTCTAGGTTTTTTAAAAAGGCGATTTTAAGGAAGCGGCTAGAACCGTAATGAAGCTGGAAGAGATATTAGGAAGGGCATATTAACTTTTAAGGTAGCATAATTAGGCGTTTTACCATCCAGCGTTCAAAAATTCCGCACAAGAAGGGAGTAGTGAATGTCGAATGTTCTGATAAAAAAGTTTTGTAACTCATTTCACGAAGCAAGACACTGCCGCTGTTCAGCTCATTGTTACCCTCGTTGGGACGTCAACAGGAAAATTGTTGCATAGGAGAGCTGAGACTAGTAATGATAAAACGTTGAGATCGTGTCCAGCGGGAAAGTTGAAATCGGGCGGAAAGAACATCAGATCGTGGCAGAACATAACAGGTCCACTGCGTCAAAAGCGGAAATCGATGGATGGCAAACACAGATGTTACTAAAATTCTCATGGGCGTTACATGAAGCGCCGAGAGCTTATTTTCATAGACTGTCGAACGCCGAATGAACACTGTAAAACGAACGAGAACTATAGTCGTGGACCGTACATCGAAAGTTTTTTTGGCGTTCGTTAAACGCTCAACATAAATTGTTGGGTTCATATTGTTTCATGGAAGATAGTGGAATGAATATTATTGGGAAGAAGATGTGACACTTTTCTCAGTGGATGTGGAAATACGCCGTCAAAACACTGTTTTTCGTCCGTAGGTAGAAAGTCTTGGATGAAAATATTCTTATTAAGTTCCCCGGATCGCGTACGTGAGTACATGCACTTTGTGGGTATATTAATATATGTTTTCGTATGTGCACTACGAACAAATGTGATTGAGCAGTTGTCCAGATAGGCGCAATAAAAAGACGATGACAAAGAAGCGTTGTTGTTTTTTTTTCGTAAAATTTGTAAACTATTCATATTTGGCTTTCAAGTTGTTTATTGGTATAAAGTACATTTCAGAAAGGCGACATGCAGTGTTGATCATGAGCTTAAAACAGTGCTTTCAGTGCGCAGATGGAAAGGCGCTTTTCATTCTATATGTTCACATATGAGCCATGAGTCATTTGTGCTGAGTTGCATCGCTGTTCTGCACCTACCTAGCATAAGCTCTTATTCATTGATGCTAAGTATATGCCATAAAGCGTGAACTTTTTCTTTCTTTTTTTATCAGCCTCTTTAGGTTCTCTCATTATTAATCCGGAAGAGAAGCTTACCTGTTGATTAAAGGTCAACTTGAAGAAACGCAACGATACAAAACTGAGTGCGAAATGCGTACGATTAGATTATATGCTACAGGTGGTTCTGAAGGGAGCAGACTTTTTTCCTGATTTAAATATGCAAACATCTGCTGAATGTTCAATTTTTTTGGCCATTCTCGCTTGATGAGCACAACACCGATGAATTTCATGGAATGGACATGAGCAGAAGCAAGTCTTCCGAGCTAAATTCAAATCTGGAGTTTCAGGGATGTTCAGATCGCCGTTGAGCTTCACCGTAGCGGTTTCCGAACGAGAAACGATGAGGGAGGTGAGAGTATGAAGGGTGGTTAGGGAGGGGAGGATGTGGAGAGCTAGTTGAGTAGGAGGGGTGAAAGGTACTGGGAGATAGTTGCGAAGCCGACAGTCGGGAAGGAAGTAGGGGACAGGGTAATTCGGTGGGCGGAGGGGGGACTGCGGAGAGAGAGTGAGGAAACGTATGTGGGGCTGATTAGTTGTGGGGAGGGGGGATGAAAAAATGCGAGGGGATGTTAGGGTGAGAAGAGAAGAGTTAGTTTTTTGGGGAGAGGGGGAAGGTATGTGTTGCTTAAGGAAAGGGAGGCTGCGAGGATTGGTTGCGTGAGAAGGGCAAGACGTTGCGGGGAGTTGATTAAGTTAGGAGAGGGAGGGGTGTAAGGGTTAGTTAGGAGGACGAGTAACATACATATGGGGGTGGGTGAAGTGCAACGCTGCCTACGGGAGTGTAGTGTGGACATGTCGAGTGCAGAGTACAGTCTTGCATGTATGGTACACAACAAATAGACAAACCGCAAACAAATACAAAAACCATTTGCCACTGGAGCAGAAGCCGAACTCGTATCCTCCCAATAAAACGTTCTCGAGTATAGCAATAACTATTGATTTTGCTTCGAATCTTCTAGTTTGCATCCCCTTGCTAATAATTCTGTGACGGCTGTTTTCCTCATCTGTCATATATTTTTCAAATCTGTCCCATACCCTGTTCGATTTCACAACATATGGAATAAGTTCCTTCGCTTGCTTGGTACTTTCGCGAAGATACAGCGGCTGCACAAACAGTATTTTTTTTTAAATCGAATGATGATTAACAACAATGATTATAAAACTAACAACAATGATTGTAGAACCCCAAAAGTTATATTTTGGCCATCAAAAATCTTTGGTAAAAATCAAATTTAGTTGTAAAAATATTTTCACTGCAAAATTTTTTAGCCAACGAAGAGAAAAATGTTCTTATTTTTATCAGTGTGAGAAAATGCATCCATGGAAGCCACTTTAGGCATTTGTTGTCTAATGAGTAAACAAAATGCCCTTTCCAGCGTTTCGCCTCTTGCACCATACACTTCCCTCTCGTGTCAAGCAGCGTTGGATGTTCTTATCAGTAATGTTCGTTCACATTTCATCCAAATGTCCGTATTGCTCATATTGCCTTCAGCATGTAATCCGATGTGTTCGCTGTGAAACTTTTTCTTTCGGCGCTCATGCACAAACAGTATGTTGCAAACATGATTCAGTATTGTGCTGAAATTGGGAGCTTAGTGGATTTGCGCCCAAAGTTTTCGCATAGGTATTTCCTCCATGTCTGTTCTTTTTAAAGTTATTTACGTGACTCGGGCCACTGACTCCTAAAACTGTGCTCTTCGGAATTCCACAGCAGCGGTAAAGTGAGGAGTTTGCATACGGGCAACCCCTTTGCACTTTATGAACAAATTTTGGTGAAAGTTTCGAAAACGATGAGGGAGCATAGGTAAGTGTAGCAGTGTGAAATTCTGTACAGAGAGCGACTGCTTGTTAGTGGTGAAAATCGCGAAGAAAAAAAAGTGGGACGATTGTGCGTTGCAGGGAAGCGAAAATCGGGTGAGCTGATAACCGCACTCTCTCTCCTCCCCCCACCCCTCC
>JPKZ01021715.1:674541-688647 GCA_000803305.1 Toxocara canis | reverse complement strand
GGAGGGAAACAAGATGAAATTAGAGAAAGAATATTTGGTTTTGTTGCCAAAAAATCTGCAAACGGAACAACATTTAGCCATTATAAACGATGAGCCGATTCCGCTTCAATGCTCATCATATTTCAGGTGGATCATTTGAAACAAAAAAAAAGAAGCTCATGAACGCAGTGTTATGCAATGCGAAGGCACGAATGGACAACGAACATAGATGGAAATGCCAATTTTGGAACGCACATTGGTTGTGTTTTGGGGAGGGAAACAGGTACTCAGCCAATTGACATGTGTGTGTGCATCGCCGCGCTGCCGATTGCCTTTCGGAGAATCACGTCTACGGAGTGCAACACAACCTAACACAATTTTGCGTCTCGCACAACGTTCATCGTTTTCGTCGTCATCGATTGATTTCGTTTGTCAGCATATTTATTATCCTACCGCTTTATTCTTGGCTGCTTTTTATACGCTTCAAAAGTACTTTATAAGTTTGTTATCAGTTTGTTATCTTTGTTATATATATATTTTTTTCATATATATATATATATATATATATATATATAGTATGTCTTTATGTATGCATATATCCATCCATCTGCATCATCTATGATATTGTTGAATTCCGAAACAAAATTTTGTTGAGATTAATAGATTCCTGGATGAATAATGAAGCATGGAAGAGGGGATGGCAGGAAGAGTAGGATAGGTGAATTAAATGCCATCAAGTGTAGCTCGTGGTTCTCGTCTATCCCGTAAAATTTAGTCCTTGGTGATGCAGAACGTTGCAAACTGCAGTGTACGTTTATGGATGCTCGGGATGTGAATTTTTGAATGCGTAATGAAAAATTTTGACCAAACGAGCGCAAAAATTTGAAAAAAAATAGTCGTCAGCAATGTTTGCGTTGCTACTGTCGCGAACATCATCTGGCTTTACTACTATCGCGTTACATTGAACGTCGACAGCGATTTTTTGATCGCCATCTGATCAGCAGAGTTTATGCCTAGTTAATTTGGCTTCCGAATATACGTGGAACGTATTAGTTAGTTTTGATCATAATAGCCCAAATCGGATATCGTTCGAGTCGAGTTTTTCGGTTTAAATATGTTACAGAACGCTGTTTGCTGAGATGCTATCTGCGGATAGGGACATGAACATTTGTATGATTCGAACACCTTATGCGTTTCGAAAGAAAGCTTTAGCGTTTGTTTCTTTTCGCTTTCCACCCTTACGCCTTAGAGGCATGCTGTAAACAAAAACACTTATTGTTTGTTCTGCTATTGCAGACACTGATAATTGCAAAATGAAAACGTTTTGCCTTGATGAAGGTTGTCTTAGCTTGTAATAAATGAGATTGTAATAAGGAGTCGAGGAACCTTTCGTTTAATAATGTGCAACCCTTTTTGTCTAATTCCGAGTCATTTTTATGAAGTTGAACAAAAAGGGTTGCACATTTGAAGTTGGTAAAAGTGGACGGATTTACAAGATGTATATGCATTTAGGTTGGAAAACTGCATACATAATTTGGAGGTGGCAATTGATGTATTAGGCGGGAACTAATTTCGAATGATACTTAAAAGCTTTTCTTTTTTTTCGGAAGCACACGTAGGTAATAATTTTCGAACGTGGACGTGTATGAGTGTATTTTTCAGTTTTGTTTTTGTTCCATATTTATCCCACACAACTTCATGTTGAGGACGAAACTGCAGTCATAAATTTAACGAAATATTCGATGGCTAGTGACACGAGCAAAAAAGCAACGTCGATTGCAATGGGGCTTTTCCGATGCGAGTGCTGTAAACAAACAAAAGCACATCTGATCACCGCTCGACCAGTTGAAACTTCGTAAAAATTCTTTGTACCTTCTTTAGGAGCTGCAATTCTCGATGAATTGTTTTTAAATGGGGTGTAGAGGGGTGGTGCTGAGCTATATATAATACCTACCAAATTTCATGATTGCCGCTTCGGCGGTTTCGGAGCGGAAAGTGCGGGACAGACAGAGGTATACACACATACGCAAACAGATAGAACGTCGCCATAATTCGCGTACCAAACTTCAAATTTGCCAAGGCATATAACAAGCCTCCTGTTGCTCGGAGCAATCACATCGAACGGCGCAGCCCACCTCCGCGCGACTTCCGAACCTTGCCTGAATCTTGTTTTCATGCCTTTTTTTTATACTCGCAATGGCCGCCACGTTGAGCTCGAAGCGCTTCCACCAGATGGCGCTTATATTGCAAGAGGAGGGGAGAGGGGTGGGGATGGTGACATTGCTTATATAGGTGAACAACGCACATGTAATCGACGCTTGAGGCACATCGTTGATCGATATTTAAGTGTTTTTGCGCCGACTTCTGCTTTGAATCATCGAAAAGTATAGATTCGCGTCCAAATTCGGTCACTATCTGGGGATGGGTAGATTTTTCAGAAGACCATAATCGTTCAGATACGATTAGAAAAGTCACACGAAGAGTATTTTAAAAAATAATCTGGCTGTTGGTTTCAGACTGTGATCACGTTCATCCGATCTTCACAGGCCTCGAACAATTTCTGGACGCGGAAATTGTTTTGGGAGTAACTACAGTTTGAATCGCCCTATCAGGTGCCGGATGCATTCTAAGAATCGCGTCATTTAAGTGCACTCAAAACGCATGGCATTATTCAACGTTATTTGCTATATGCTATTCCTGATGACGTACAGCGGTTCACTTTTCGTACAAGTTGGCTACTGGATTATCGAGACTTATTGCTTGGAGCATTTCGATCAATACGTCGGCCATGTTCAGCACAACCGTCTATCTAACTTATATCGTCCGTAAAATGCATATGGCACTACACTGTGTGATTTTCCAAAAGAAAATTTCGGGAAAGCTTTCAGGAGCATAAAAGCGCTAATACGATCGGTACAATCGTTTGTATTCGTTTCTTTATCGAATGTTGAGTCGCCAGTCTGAAATGATGGATGAAGGAGTGGCTGAGATGGTGCCGGATTCTCAATGTTTGCTTAATTCGCACATGCGCCAGTTTTCTTTTTTTTGGTTTCTACGACAACTTCCTTGATTTCCTATGTCTCTCAAGCGAATTTGCTACCAATATTTCTTCATAATATCGCCGTCTTTGTTTTTTTAGAGTTCAAACTGCCGATTCGTTCCTACGTATTTTGTGATCTGTTCAATTTACGTCGATAATAACGTGCCGGTTCCAGCCAAGATTTTGTACTCCATAAACGCGCATTAGGGTCATTGTTTTGTACAGGCTATTCTTTTTAGTGTCTATTGCGAGTTAAAGGTCGATTGCTTTTCTTAGTTTTCTTTTTCTTTATGATTCGTTTACGTGCATACGAATTAAAGAATCTCGATGAGCACCACAACAGTATTATCGATGCATCCGATGGTTATTATCTGCGGATATCAAAGACTCTCCAGTGAGGCTTGTCGAGCAACGAACACTCTCAGTGATAGCCACACAACTAACCTTAAAGTCGGTCAAAATTAGCAAATCTGCTCGATTCAGTTATTCTCATGGAGCAGAACTATGTATTCAACAAGTGCGAACATTGTTGAATACATAGTTCAGTTACGATGTTGCAGGATCACAACTATTATCGCAAACTTCCTCAGGATTTTCGTGTTCTCTTTCTCGAAATTACCAGAGTGGGAAAGAGAAAGAGGAAGAGAATGTTCGTGAAGGTTCACGATATCGTGGTCCTGAAAAAGTCGTTGCTGCTCATAGCAATTGGGACTTCAGTATGTACACACACAGACGTTACTGCAAAGAACGAGGTGCTCAGACCACAAGATGGCTTCATCACAAAGTTAGGGTGCTGGTGCGATGTCCGCTCCCCACAATCCTCGGCTACGCAAGAACATTCATTACTGCTTAGCCGGCGAACAAACGATTGCGCTGTTGACGAGCGTAAAGCGGTGTCAGTAAAACAGCTCGTTTGCAGGATCACAACTATTATCGCAAACTTCCTCAGGATTTTCGTGTTCTCTTTCTCGAAATTACCAACGTTTGTCCGAAACTTCATACCAGCGCACATTTCGATTCCACAAGTCGAGTCTTGAAGCATTACTTCCTTTTACCGAACCGTACCACATTATTGTTTTCCATGCGCTACAACTGAACCAGAAGTTTACTAGTCGTCCCCAGTTATTTTTGAGGCACTTTCAATGAATATGCTTTCCAAATTTATCTATGGAGGCTTTTTTTTTCGTTCGTCAATCGAAATGCACATAAACAGAAAGAACATAAATATACGTACACACACACAGAAATGTATATGCATAGACATGGCGGGGTGCCTTCGCTGCGGCACGCAACTTATGAAAACAACTTTCATTCAGCCACCTACGTCGACCATTTTGATGGGTCTATGTGGGATAAAAAAGGGGGGGAGGGGGACGAAATACGGATGAAATCGAATTTCCCTTCATCCTTTTGCTGACGTCGTCGTCGATCATTACCTACACATTGATGGCCACTACAGCAATATGAGCGATGGATGCTTTGCAGACAGAGGTTAACAGTGTTTTTCAAAATGTTGCCCTGCGTTGCACGCCCAAATGGCATTAAAAGAATGAAATGAGAATTTTAATATTTAAGCGAGCATACCCAAAACGTCTTCCACGGAGGATTGGGAAAGTGGTAGGGGCGAGGGGGGAGGAAGGCGGGTGTGGAGGGAGAGGAAGGCAGGGGTGGGGGGTGGTAACGATCAAACCATATGACATCGAAAAATTGCAGAACTTTTGTGGCGCTAACGTATGAGAAATTTGTAAGCCTTAAAAAGTATGAAAAAGATCGCTAATTAGCACGTTTGGCATCCTGCATAATCACACCGCGTCATACTTGGGATAAATTTTAGCTTGTACCTGAGAGCTCATGCGTACTTCTCAATACCATCCTCGTACCCATCGACCAAAACTTGGGCATCACCGATTAACATTGATAGCCAGAACATTCAATAACATTCTAAATCAGTTCAATTAGAACAGGTTTTGCTGACGTTTCTCGATACGCTAAGGTTTCCGAGACTGAATAGCCCAAATAGATTAGGCAGCTTAGGTAGAAGCTAAGGCACAAATTTATTACTTTATGCTGTTATGGAGTCAAAGATGAGACGGCCTTTGTGACTCCTATTAGGATATAACAGAGAGTGGTACTCAAAATACAATTTTTGGCAATTGTTTTAGTTGGCGAAGCGAATACAATATTTTTTTGAATTTCAATTACTTGATTTCAATTCCTTTATTTGAGTTTTATTTGATTTGAATTCTGATTGAATTTCAATTCAATTATTTGAATGGCTAAAAATTTCCATTCTCACAATCTACATACCGGGAAAGTTTTCGGGTTGAGATGTGCAAAGTCAGCTAGGAATTTTTCTCGTTCCAATTTTTTCAAGCTGATCAGAAAATTGAGCTTTATTAGCGGTTTTGGTTTTATTCTAGTCGTTTTAAGGCTCTTCTTATCTTCGTTGGGCTTATTCATTTATGTACATTTGTAACGTTACCTGCTTTAGGTGCAACGTCGAACTCTTTATCATGGAGAACTACCAAATTACTCCGTTATGAATAATTTGTCCGCAGTTGTAAACTGCTGCACTAGATGAGCAATATGCGGTGTCGATCATTCCAAATTACCAAGCTACTTACTATTTTATTTGGACTCTAATTTTGGCGAAACGTGAGCGTCACTTTATCTGGTGATGAAACAAATCTCGATCTTTTATTTATTGTCTACAGTTCGCCTCCACATCATCATTGTAGACCTGTGCAGTTCTCCGTCCGCATCACCCATACAATATCAAACCCATTAACACCAACTACAGCATCCGTACAGCAACACTGTACAACTCTCTACTTGTGCCACCTGCACATGCGTAACTGTTTTTGCAGTTAGCGACGAAAAAAGAGCAAAAGCTAAACTGCAATTACCACGAACTCTTCGATTCATTAATTTTAGTATAACTGAACATTCAGCTTCTGATCGTTTTCCGTTTTTATGCACATTTTGCCATAACGAAAGCGCATTGTGGTTCATCACTTCGGTGTTTGTTCATACGTTTGTACATCTATCTGTGCGTAAGTTTCAGCTCGCAAATCAGAAAAGTTTCCACAATGCAACTTTGCAAGCATAATCCACCGCGTCATTTGGGGGGTCCCCAAACGAAAACTGGGAAAGATTTATGAGTTTTTTTCTAGATTATTTAAAGCAAATGGAAAATGATAAGGCGAAAAAAAGTATCGGAAAGAGATAATTGCTCTCAGATTGAATTCCTGAAATCGTTTATATGAGAAAAAACACATGCTAACAGTTCTTATCTCATGAACGAATCGCCTCGGGCACCTCTCCATTCACATTACACGTCAACAGCAAATGTTTGAGCAGAAATGTTTAGGCGAAGCTGAGTATTCTTCGTTGATTTCACATATTTATTGTACCATTTTAAGCAGGACTGCGGAAAGCGCATATCTCGTCGGCGTTCTCGCTTATACGTTGTTTTTCAATTACCTTTTTAAACTTCAATTTACAAGGAAAAGTAGCTCAGTGGTCCCGAATTGCAGCCATGTGAGTATCTAATGTGTAATATTGTCCAAAATCCTGCTTACATCCCAACGGATGTGAGCATATACTGTGAAGCGTTCTGTACGGTCGACCATTAAATTAACTTTTAGAGAAATAATGCTTGTATGCTCGCAGCAGTAGTGCTTGTACATACTGCAGTCATGTCGATATTTCGTTGGTATATATCCTTACTTCATATGCAGTTTCTTTATTCATTTGAGTGAAGATTATTCAGCTCAGTTCAAAAA
Source organism: Toxocara canis (assembly GCA_000803305.1). Lineage (NCBI taxonomy): Eukaryota > Metazoa > Nematoda > Chromadorea > Rhabditida > Toxocaridae > Toxocara > Toxocara canis. The sequence continues at coordinate 681,843 of JPKZ01021715.1, read as the reverse complement.
TAAATTGAGAGAATGACACCTTCCGGTTCAAAACAAAACTGGTGTCTTGAATGTTTGATTTAAAAAAAAGGTTTTGGAGCATTAGTAAGAAATTCTCCCACTTAATGTCTCTCTTAACCTCCTTAAGACACTGGCGATTTTAATGGAGCTTAGCTCCCGTGCGGAATGGCTTCTTCGTAAATAAATGGTGATTCCTCATTTGGCACTTTGACGGTGCCCCATACCTTAGTTATCCTCTCTGCGAAGATTACATTCAGAGTTGGGAACGGTTCCGGTCGAAAAGAAAAAAGGTAAGGTCGAGGAAACAGTGAATATATGATGCCTCAACTTTTGAAGGTGCCGAAACCACCGTTGGCGTTTGCAATATTGAGGAAGCGCCATAAATAAAACCCCGATCGCTTCATAAACCCCTCTTAAAAAGTGAATTCTTGCTGGAAAGCTAGGCATCACCGGTCACTTCCTCATATTTCATTTCACTCCATTCCCTTTCTTTTTTTCTTTTAGCTAGGCTGTCAACTTCCGCGCAGGTTATGACAGTTTTCAGTATGTTTTACAGAAGGGCTGTAGGTTTACAACTGCTCAAGTATGGGACTGTGCCTTGTACAGGCGACACTCTGTACCACTCTGTACATGAACAGTGAAAATGAAGTCAAAAGTGGAGTGCGATTAGCGTTGAGTGCTTTGTTGAATGGAGGAGTGGTTTGAGGTGCACAACAGCTGTCATTGTGTTTTGGAGGAACTACGATCGAGCAGTCAACAAACTATCGGGAAATATGTGCGGAATGTTTGCAATGCTAGTCGGTGGGGCATATCTCGTTTGTCAGTCGGGAGCGCTCCCTCATCGCTGCAATTTCCTTCATTCCTCATTCACCTTTGCCGACCATTTCACTGCGAGCTGCTGGCGCAACGAACTACAAACTGTGATCGTAAATTGGTCTGGACAGACTATTCCATCTCAACCACCGTAAAGGATACGGTGGGAAGTTAGGAAATAAAGGCATTTCACCTCTTATACATATTATAACTGTTGGGGGAGGGGGAGGGGGTGGGAAATATGGGTATTAGGCCTTTTAAAAGAACCATAGTCATTTGTAACGTAAGGTTTTTAAGGAATTTTGGCTGCCTGAACCTGACCACTTTTAAATAATAAAACTATGTTGCACGCTCTTAGATCACATCTAAAAAATCAAACGCTTTTACTGTAGTGGTATTGGAGCAGCGTGTACGTTAGTACGTTTTCAGCTGCACGTTGGCATCAAGATGTACGCAAAATTTGCTTTGTCAGCATAAAAGCTCATAGCAGACTCAACACTTTCATTTTGTCCACATGAAACGAGGATGGTTGAGAGAAAAGACGTTATCGAGTTGATCATAAAACTTCGAGCAAGCATTCACCGAGATTAACCGAACGCTTTTTTGTGGCGTTCTAGAGCGACTCAAACACGAAATGGATGGTGATTAGAGAATAAAAAAAGCCACACATACATACATACACACATACACACATACACACACACATACACACATACACACATACGCACACACACCATCGTTGTGAGTGAACTAAACAGTGGAATGCACTTGTTGTTAGCTAAGCGCTTTGTTAGTGCATAGCTGCATTCTTAGAATACCTTCGATACTGACTGTTTAGTTGTATATCACTAAGCATTTTTTTCTTTTGAATTGAAAAACGCTGCATTTTCTTGTGTATGTTTTTTTTTTTAAATTTATGAGGCGAAAACTGAAACGGCAATGCGCATGTGAAGTGTCGTTGTAAAACCTAAACGATTGGTTTATATAATCGAATAAACGCTATTTTTGTGAATGATAACTTTTCGTGTCTCGTTGCGTGAGTGTTGTTACAATTTGCAATGCTAATTAAATGTCTTGTTATAAAATTTTTAATTAGTTCGGATCACTTCTGAATCTCTATCTCTTTTAATTAGTTCAGTTCACTTGTGAATCTCTATCTCTTTTAATTAGTTCAGTTCACTTGTGAATCTCTATCTCTTTTAATTAGTTCAGTTCACTTGTGAATCTCTATCTCTTTTAATTAGTTCAGTTCACTTGTGAATCTTTATCGTTGTAATGACGCATAGTAAGAGGTCAGCCTTTCACTTGTTGGTGGGGCACTTAACCAATACGCAAAGGCATTCAAGGAACGTACCTCAAATACGGCGCCTTCATTAAAACGCCATTATAATCCAGGTAGAAATAAACGATTATCGTAAGCGTGCTTTTTGCCTTCGAAGGCAAAAAATCTCACAAATGCTCTATGGCTTTTTTTTTCGGTTGCGCTTAGAGGAATACTAAAAATTAGAGGAATACTAGGAATTCCTAAAAATTCCTAGTATTCCTCTAATTTTTCTTCCTTGCAAATATGTGAGGCTGAACATTATTAGCATTAGAGTGGCCAGCTAGCTGATGGTGCGTGAATAACTTCGAGCAATCATCGCAAGTATTCGAAAAAAAATTAAATGGAAATACGTGCCAGGCAGTAGCTAGATATTCGCTTTGACGACCCACTCAGCAAATCAACCAACTGGTTTCGCAAATGACAGAAGTAAGCGTTTATCTATTTTGACCGCTGACGTAGCCAGATTGGATAAACACAAAGCACTGACTATTGTGAGCGTCCGACAGTTCGAATAACGCTCACAAATCTTTCACCGCGGTGTAATTCCCATCGGGGTCGGTTATTGATCTAAAGCTGGACATAATGTGTGTTCCTTGATCTATGTGCGCAGATTAAATCTGCAACGTTCCTTAACTCCACCTGCAGCAGTTACACATTGTATGAGTGCGCTTGTGTGCCAATCCATCTGTCTGTCTGTCCGCAGTCTCAACGCGGACAAACAGACAGACAGACAGATGGACACATCAGCATACGCACGCACGCACGCACGCACTCACGCACACACACACAATACACACATTTACACATACACTGACATATACAGAGGTGCGATATCGTGATAATACGCTTTGCGAGTTGCACATTTGCAAAAGCGCTCAGTAATAGTATTCATCGAAGATATGAGCTGAAAGCACCAGTTGTTTTCTGAATAACGCTCAAATCAAATCAAAAAAACATCCATAGAGGGTAGGGGAGAGGAGGGAGGGGGGAGGGGGAGGGAGGAGGCACTGGAAAGATTTTGCTCAGTTACTGATCTATTTGTGCATTTTTGCCTTTGATCGATCACTGACCTATCTTCACAACGTTTTCGTTCAATTTAAATCAGTTCGTTTGTTGTTGATTATAGATATCGATAAAGCTATACAATACATATATGCGTATTACTGCTGCAGTTTACTTCCTATCAGCGTAAGATTTCCACCGCTGAGCAATATGTAACGATTTTTTTGGTCGAAACTTAAGCAGTATCAATATTGATAACTATCGAGTACCAAATCTCTAAAACGTAACTTTTCTAGTGTCCGTTATTCTTTAAATTCAGCCACTGCTCGAACGTTGTACAGGTCGCTTGAACTACCTGTACCCGTCCATGAAAGAAATCTGCTGCTGCACATTATACGGAGTAGGTTTCCCCGTTTTAAAGAGGACAGTATCTGCATGAATGATGCTTCTGATGAGCCGTTAACTTTCGACCACAAATAATAGGACCTTCAAATTTTAATGCACGGTTGTTCGTGGTAAAAGAACAGGAATTGACGGAGTGCATGGAATGTGTTTACTTTGCACCCGTTCCAAATCTCTTTTTTCTTTTCTGAAAAGAGGGAATTAAAACGTTGTTTTCAAATCTCCTATCGATTCGTAAATACCAGTATATTATATATCCTCAGTTGAGCAATGTATTAACCGCAGGCTATACTAACCAGAAAATACAAAGGCAACGTAGAACAATAAATGTTCTCATGTTCAATTTAGGTGATACGAAACTACATGAACACAGCTGACACGGTAAATTTACGGATGAGAAATGGGAAATTTTAGGACAACGAGGGAGGGGAGGTTTTTGGAGGGCGGAAATAAACGCGGCAGCATTTCTGATCCCTTTAGAAAATTGCTCGACCAAAAGCTCTTCATAAAATAGTATACTGTTTGATCATATCTTAAGCAGAAAAGTTTGGACGTAGTTAAGTATTTTCCATTCGCTTGTCGATTAAACGCGACGCTTACGAAAGGAGTGGCTTTAAAGTTGGCAAAATTTCAAGAAGGTTGCTTGAATATGTTTCAAGAGAGTGTGAATGAGCGATCTTACTATTGAACAGAAACCAAAAAAAATATTGATAGCGCTCTCGCAAAATAATTTTAGCCGTTTTGAAAAAGTCAACTGGTATGCTGATATGATGACTAACATGAGAATAATTTTATAGAATGGTAATTACTGTATACATGTAAAATATAATGCTGCATTAGTTAGCATGGTTTGCTCATCTGCATGCATAGCATATGCCATTACTGCACCGTTAGGCGATCGAGTTTTCGAAGTGTTCACGCTTAAACCGCTACACATCGTTTTGCACTAGGTGATACTAACTCGTTGTACAGTTCGTTCTTCAGTCTATCCATCATTTTTTTTTTTACCGCATGCAATACTTTACTGATCACAACAGATTCGACTCGGAACCAAAGTAGATTGGATACTATAAACAACTCTCACGTTCACTTTGTGATTTTTCCGACAGTTGAGAGCTTCTGATTCATCATTACCTGCACGTAACCGTCAACGATGATGCATCATCATTTGCCACGCAATCACTGTACGCATCAGTTCCTCACCATAATGCAGCTCATTTCCCTTATTTATGTGCCCCTTTCTACAGTATGCCGTTTATTGGCCATAATTTTTCATTTCATCTTTTATTATTTATATCAGGCGCTCATATCTCTCGCTGAAACAAAACACTCATTAAGTCACTCATTAAGTCAGCGAAGTGAAATATGCCTGACAATGCCTTTAATTTTTCCATCTTTAGAGAGTAAATTCGTTCGATCAAACAATATATATCGAACATAGAATAATTTATTCTTCTTTTTTTAGTATTTTTTATTGATCGATTTTCTTACGTAAAATCGAATCTTACGTAATATTTTATTATGACTGTATCTCATTATATCGCCTTTTATATCATCTTTGTATTGTCGTAAAGGTAATTATTGCCAATCGACTAAATAAAAGATTCGATTCGATTCGATTCGATTCTTCAGTCTACAGTGTTGCATATTTCTTTTTTAAGAGTATGCCAAACAATGCGTTGTTAAAAATATTTTTCTCATAATGTATGAATTTTTCAAAATTTGAGAATTTGTACGCGAAAATTTTTGCAATTGTTTTTGCAATCATTGATTGCATGATATTGTGATATGATAATTGCATGCCTAAACGATACGCCTATTGAGTACTATTTATTCATTGCATTTCTTTTCTTAAAATATAGGAGAACACTTTACTCAGAACTTTACTTTATATAATGCTAATTTCGTGCGCACAACTTTCTTCTATGGAAGTGTCTTTTAGTCGCGATAGACATTTATTAAATATTTTGTTTGTTTAGATTTGCAAAACAATTATATTAATTCACAGTCATGTTTTAAGCAGAACTACTAAAAGAAATAATTCCGTAATAGGTTTTTATGATAATTTGAGTGTTTGAAATGGGGAATTAAAAAATTCCGTAATACATTTAATGATAATTTGAGTGTTTGAAATGGGGAATTAAAAAATTCCGTAATACATTTAATGACAATTTGAGTGTTTGAAATGGGGAACTTTTGAATGCATAAACGCCCAAAAAATGCACTCGAATTTAAGCGTTTTGTAAGCGGCGTCAACGCAAAATGTTGGCGGGGTTGAGTTTTGAAAACGTCTCATCTGTTTGCACTGGTGTGCATTTACAAAACATTTTAGAAGACCAGCTAGCAAGTATACACTTCAACCATTCGTTTATCTCCATTATGCTAAGAGTGTTGAATTTTTTGACAAGTCAGTTATACGCTTTGGCAAATTTGTATCTGAGTTGATTGATTTAAGTTTCATTCGATAATATTAATTACAAGAGTTTCTAAATTTGTTATGGTTTTAAAACTTGGGATTCGCTTCTTCTTCTCATTGACATCTCATGTGTTCTTTCGTGAATGTTTTGGCGGTGAATGAAGAAGTCAGCCAAGAGAGGCAATTACATTTAATGAATGGCCAATGTTGCAACCGTGTCGTCTAATCGGCTATGCTTGTATTCCGTTCACCACTCTTTATTTCGCATTTTCTGCATGCAGTCAGTACGAGATCATGCCTGTACCTAACTGATCGTTGATGTGTCATGTTCTACTAGAATCGCCGCTACTTGACATATTGCTTGGTATGCCAACAAAAAAAAATCGAGCGATTCGTCGTAAATGCGCAGTTGTGTGACCTTGTGCTATTAGAACTGGTCTTGTGCAACGTTGATCGTGATGGGTGCGCACACCGGAAGGGCCGAGTGATCATTGTTGCCCCAACTGCATTCCTGACATTCCTTATACACATCTTCCTCCATCTACGCGCCCTTCTTTAACTGCTATCTCATAATCGTTTCGTAGAACACGAGTATTTTGACTTAGTTTTTTTGTGGTTTAGGAATGACATTTGTTAAGCTTCGCAACTCTAAGTGTTCACTTGAACGTATAATGTGTGCTTCTGAAGTGGTGCCGAACGATGCGTTAGAAAGTAACTATTTTCCTTCGAAACAACGATTCGCTACCTTTGCAAAGTCTTCAAACAAAACCGTCAATTGCATGTGCCCCTTTCCTTCACCAGTTCTCACAGTAACCACAAATCTTTTTGGTAATCCAGCAGTTTCACGATTTCTTTTCTAAGTTTTCGGAAGGAAAATCTTTTAAAAGTACTGCTACCTTATTATTGAGCGAAAAAGTAATTCATTTCAACTTAAGTGTAACAAGAAAAATTTGTTGGACAAATATGTAGTTTCTGATGTTCAACTTAGTAACTGTTTTGCAAACACAACATGATTGGCGTTTTTTTTCGTTACCCCTTTCTGATCGGTTCGTCTAACAGAAAGCCGTAGCCAGAATTTGTTGATTCGTTTTAAAGGAAAGCAGCTTTTCGATGAAATTCATCGTTAGAAACAAGAGAAAAAGTCGTAGCTGAGTTCCAAGAACGAGAAGGATCAAATTTTTATGTCTTAGCAGAGCGCATAACAGTGTTTCATATTTGACGAATGATCACAAAGTGATACTGAACTGTTAACGTCACTAATTTTTTTTAATAAAATGGCAACTCGAATCTCTAGTTTAGTAGGAAGGGATTTATTTTCATTCTACGAAATTCCGACGTTGCCCCT
>JPKZ01021715.1:606119-665494 GCA_000803305.1 Toxocara canis | reverse complement strand
CCCCCAGTAAAAAGGATGAAAATTTCTCATGCGTTTCTAACCGGATTAGATTACGGTTAACTAGCTGCAGAGAAAAGAAATTTATGCAAAAGTGGCAAATGAGCAGTCCGATCGAGTAAATTTTGAATTTCGATCATCTATGGTCACTTTATGAGTTCGGCTGCTTTCATAAATGAGCTGCCAAATCTCATATCAAGGCCATCTGTCTCGTTCACAGTTAGTACGAATGGTAGTAAGGAGCTTTTTTTCTATTTTTTCTATATTCTTTATCTATATATACCTACATTCTGTGTTCTATACCTATGTATTTTCTATATTTAGTGCTGTGCTTTTCATGTCCCATTTAGGTGGTCGTAAGTTTGTGCTCAGTTTGCACACTTTTTCGTTTCAGTTGTCATCTCTTGCAGGAATGCTTTCAAAAGAGCAGAATAAAAGGGAGAATGTAGGGAGGCAATGTCGCTGTGCTCGAACATGCTGCTGAATTGCTGCTTTACTGTGTTTGCCGTATGCAAGACGTCGACTGATTCCTTTAAGCTGCGCTGAAATTTTCTTTTTTTTTCGTTTTTTTCTTGTTTTTAAAAATCTTTTATCGATTTAATCACATGGTTTATTAATTAATTTTCATTAGGAAATGACACCGTCTAATCGATATTGAGTTTCTTCACGTCAAAGCTTCGCTTATGATTTCTTTTCGTCCATAAATTGAGCGAATTCAAATGCTTCGTTGTCTAGCCATATCCTTTAGATCGTTTCATTTACTTTTCTAGCAGCCATTCAAAAATCAACATTGCCTTTCTAATTTTATATTGCAAAAGTTCGCTCTGCAATGTGCCATCTTCGGTTCAGGATGGCACCCCGCGGAGAAACTGGAGATTAAGGGGAAGGGGGTGGTGGCAAGCCAGCAAGCGATTTGGCCTAGGGCGAAAGTTATCATCCGTCAGGCCAAAATGCTCCCCGGCGGCCGTTGCGATCGGGACCTTGCGGGGAAGTATTTAACTGAAGGGGAGGGGTCAGGGAACAATCTGGCCAAAGTGACCCTGTTGAGGAGCAGTTTCCCGTTACACCAAAACGTGAAAACGTTGGGATTGACGGTCGGAATACGACCTAACTAAGAAATGATGATACATGGGAATAAGCGATCGGCTCTGGAGCTTAAAGAGCATAAGTTAAAGGGGAAGAGTGTGAGGGGATGCAGTTCGGAGGGGAGTGTATATGTACAATCCAGTTTTTCTGTTTTGTCGTCTTTGGTTGTGCGGCGCGATGCATTGCTCGCATTCCTGCGTAAATTCTTCGCGCGCGGCCCCTTGCTGCCTTCCTAGACATCTTTTTTCCGTTCTGCTCACCGACCCTTCGCGTTCTCTCACCTCTCCTCTTGTTTCATTCACTCCCCCCTCAGCCTGTTCACCCGACAACTCTGATGATCTACTCGATCTCATTCCCCGTCTTGCACTAACATTTACTCACCATCTTGACTTGTATTATTCTAAACTGATTGTCTGCGGTAACATCAGAAAATGATTGGTAGCTATGATATCAATGAAGAGAGCTAGCTTCCAGAATAAACTCCCATAAATCGAAAACGTTGCTGCTCAATAAGAGAAGTCAGAAGGTCTCAGTAACGCTTTTTTAAGGGTTGACAAGAACTGAGTGATCAATCGATAAATGCAAATTAAGTATGCATATTCATGGAGGAGTATGACATTGAAATGGCTATCCTCGAGTCGATATTTCATGGGCGTTTGCATATGGAATTTAATGTAGGAATAACGTCCTTTGAAGAGGAAATGCGCGAGCATAGATTTCCTGGACAGCACTGTTGACGCGGATCGTAGCATAGTGTAAAAGTAAAAGGAAATGCGGCATCCACATTGGAATGTGTCGCACAATAACGCAGGACGCATCAGATCCGTTATTCGACGCATCCGCAGTTATTTACCCGGAGTCCTCGATTGCTAGCCTTCCCCCGGGTAGGGCCACATTTCCCTGTGCAATACATAGTTAATATCCTTCCACTCATTTCTCGCTCTTTTGACTGTCTTATTGCTTTCTACACCCATCCGTTTCACTTTCACTTATCTTTCTATGATTTGAGATTATTATGCTGGTTTTTTCTTACTTTACTGTTTCCCCCACCCCCTCCTTTCCCTCCTCCCCCCTCCCCCATCCTTCGTCTCCCTCTCCTATCCTCAAGCACCTCAGATTTGCCCGAACCACTTTTACTTTTTTAAATATACCTTATTGCATTTAAGAGTGGCCTTCTGAAGAAATTGCCACACAGTAGCAATGAGCATGTATTGACCCTTTGCCAGTGATTCTTTTCGATGATACGTGGTTGTTACTATGCGCTTTCGCAAAATCGCGTTTACAAAGCGCATTATCGCAGCGTCATATCTATGTGAATGTAGGTGTTATGTGTCTGTCTATGTGGTAGTTTCAGCACCAAAACACTAGAGCCGCAGTTATTCGCTTATATAGTTCCATGCTTTAATGCCCAATTTCGAAGCGATTTATCGATCTCGGGTGAAGTTGCCGGCCATTAAAAGTGCTAGAAAACTTGAATTCACGTTATTATGCAGATCTTTGGTAGAAGATCTAAACGAACGACCATGCCAGTTGTGATAGGAATTTTCATTGTTTTTTTATGAAAACTGGTTGGTTTGGTGGAATCGATCGAATGTGGATCATGTCAGATCAGCTCACTGGCATGCATTCCTATTTGTTGTTCCTCGGTAGTTGTACTCCTTCAACTGCGAACTGAATCAGGAAATTTTGAGAGGATTTATCGAGCTTTTCAATCATTTGAACTTACTGATCTTTCTGACATTCTTCGCCACATTCATGCCGACTTTTTTTCGCTTTTATGCTGAGTTCTTGAAATATCATGGAGATGAGATCGTAAAATGGTTTTTGAATTTCGCGAATATTTTCCTCTGTTAAATAATCTAAAATTTTAATTAATTAATGGTCTAATTGAAATTTGGTCGACCATTGAATTGCCGTAATAGGCGAACGAGGCGATTATTTCAACTCTTTTGGCAGTAGAGTCTTCATTTATGCACATTTCTTCTGCTATATTATCGGTATTCATTTGCGCATTAAACTTTGCGTAATACTTGTTGAAGTTGTTCGCTTTCTGCGTCAGTTTCACATATGCCATTTCTCTGCACTAGTGATACTTTTTTCGTAATCCACTGGTCGAAGCTGCTTAACATTATCTTAGGAAAAGGAAATTCTCGGGAAAATTATTTAAGTCACCCGATTATCACTGAAAGATTTTCTACTTATACTTCACAGTGAAATGTGCTTTCCTGGAACCGTTCCTTAAATGATCACAAAATAGATGTACTATTATCGTCATCGTATTCTTTTTTTCTTATATTTTTGTTGCATGTGAACTGCCAAATTTAGTCAGTTTTATGCTTCAACAGAGAAAAACTCTAGAAGAACGTGAACTATCGCCTATACGTGTACGGCTATTTTTGTACTGGTAAGAACGGCGAACTATTAAGCGCTAAATTCTTTTTTGATTATCAAAGGATTAGCGATTTTCGGCAGCTTCATTGTTTTCGATTCATCGAAATTGCGAAGTAAATCACTAAACAGAAATATCTCGATTGCACCTCGACGCAGTTGGTCTCGTTCTCTGTTGAACGGGTCGCATATGACTGTTTTTCAGTCAATCACCACCGTTACCGTCCCTGAAGGTTGCACCGAGTGCAATGTACAGTTCGGGAAATGCACAGACGTCAGCTCAAATGAGCGCTCTGGATGCGTTCGCGTTACGTGCATGCGCCACAGGAGCACACTTTGCTCGAGGGGCTGTGATCGCTCCACCTCCACCATATTCGATCGCAAGTTCAACAAACGTCGCACTGTTGCCACCTCCTCCTTACTCGGCAACTTGTCATGCAAGTGCGTCGAATATCGACGTCGATGTTGTCGGCATTACCGACGAGGCTCGAGACGTGCGGCTTAGCGATGACGAAGACGATGAATCCAAAGACGAGGCAAGATTCCTCACAACTAACAGTTCACATCAAAATAAGCTAACAATCTTTTTGTCGTTTAGCTGCACACATCTTTGTTTTTGCCTCGCTTTCTAGCGAACATGAAACAGGTTACTGATTTCTGTTTTCATTCTTTAATGAGTACACTGGTCCTAAATTGCAAACAGTAATTTGGCTTCCAAGCATTTTCCATTCGATCTTAAGTTCCAATATCAGATATTCACTGCTTTCAACGTCAACATATTATTATTGATCAATTTGTATATTAGTAAAGTCTTCATTCCGTCAAGCGAAATATATCACGAACGGAAATAAAAGCAAAACAATAAACAATGAAGCATACGATTACGATTACCAGAAGCATAAGTTAAGTGAATACAAACGTTTGAATTCCTAGATGCTAAGCAGGTCAGATAGCGTTCATTGGCATAAATTACTGAAGAGAGTAAGCCAAGTGACGTAAGAAAGGTCGTGACTACGAATTTTAATGCTTAAGCTAATATCAATCGCTTATATGAGGAACGTGAACTTAGAGTAGAGCTCTAGGAGGAGGTAATACGGGCGACAGTATTTTATTGAGAAGCATAAAGGAAGATTTTATTTTGAAAGACTGAAATACATAGACTGGATTACCGTTTATAATGAGAATTATGAGGAATGGATAATTGCAGCCATTGGATTTATCTGTGAAGAAGAAGGAAAGCGCAGCTTCATCTTCATCTCGTTCGCCTTCCGCACAACCTCGACCTTCTGTAATACGCAATGGCTATGGTATGGCGTTGAAGTTGTCTTTCCATGAAATCTCAGCAAATAGACCGCTCATGTAATTGATTGTTTCATGGAGAAATTTGCTTGCATTGCTCTCCTCTTCAGGCCATTTTTGAGTCTCCTCCATGCTGTATTCCCGCTCATAACGGCCTTATGGTAGAACACGGTTTAGTTGTGGAATTTTGAAATTGAACTCAGTTGTTTTTTTTAAATTTTAATCGTCCTCTACTCCCACTGAAGTTTTCCATATTCTCACATGAACTTTTTTTATATATGTTAGTTGCACGCAGCCATTTAAGAATAATTATGGAAAGTACAGGTAAAAAATAATCAGTTTTAGTCATTAGTCACCGATGAGAAAATTTGGAAGGGAGTTGAATGTAGTGCAACTAATGGGTGGATTCTTCTAGAAAATTTTGCTAAAAGCGCAACATATTATAAAGGAGCATTGCTACTCTTATCACAACACACAGGAATTGTTGTTCATGAACGAGGCTTTTATTTTAGTACTTTTTCTTCGTTAATTACCACCTATAGAGTGCTTCACGTGATAGACAGTAAGACAGATGTTAAATTGTTAAATATTTGCTAAAATGGAGTGTATTGTAGCGGGTCGGCATTCGGATATGCGTCGATCAGCATCGTCGGTTACGTCGCGCCCCGTATCTGAGCCCGATGTATCGGAGCACTTCAGGCGGTCTTTGAGTGGCAAATGGCCCCGCAGACAAACCAATCACTCCCACTACATTCCTCCACAGAGCGACAAGGATAAATTACTAAACGGTTTGTTGCTTTAGTAATCTTTCTGTAATGACATGCTATTAGCTGCACCCCTAACAAGCGTTGTGCACCAAGTGCCTCTACCGTAAACCCTCCATGGCGCAAATGCCCCTATCCTGAACACTCAATTACACTATTAAATGTTAAGTTGTAGTGTAAACGCTTTGATTGCTTTCTTGTATCTCACGCGTCGTCGTTATCTAGTTCGTGACGAAATCAGTGTTTCTCTTTATTGCCGTTTTGGTTGACTGAGTTAATCTTTGTATACAAAAATATATTTGAAGAGTCGGCTTGGAAAACCGACGAATCTTTTGCTCGTATGTTTCTTGGCTTTCCATAAGTTTGCATTGTTCCAGTTTAACTGAAAACTTAGAGGCAGGTATCTTCGATTCGCGAAATGCATACCTTGGAGTTTTTCGAGGATCGAGAACCCGTCCTCAATTTTAATGAGATTTTGGCGTCCTCGAGTCCCCTACTCCCCCCGGAAAATTTTGCTTCTCCATTGCTCCTGCCACCAGTTTTTTTCCCGTTTCTTCATCACAGCGCAAACTTAAGATTTTCTGCCCGGTCCTAACTTACTTTGCGACGTCCAAGTTTGCATAATCGCTTAAAATGCTTGTTTAAGGTGTGGCAAGTACCCATACGTCATGCTGTACATCATCGTTGAACGCCCGTCGAAGTCCACCTTCTGGTGCTAGTCCACCGCAGCAGATCATCGTCAACAATTCCGGAATTGAAAGTTAGTTTTTTCGGTTATTTTTTTCTGTCATTTTTTTAATTACTTGTCATATCTTCGAATTGTTCGATTTTTTTTGTTTATGATGGTCGGGAAATTTTGATTATCTCGATGGGATTTTCCAGCAGCTATCTTTCTTCTTTTTTTGTAAGTTTCGCTTGAGCGATATCCTATCTTTCATTATTTTGCGCATCATTGATTCCTATCCTCGATTGAAATTCCCAGCAAAGCACTAATTTGGCTTACTATTCCTAGGAGTTAAAGTAGTCTCAAAAGATTTTTTTAGGGCGACAGGTTCGATTATGCGTAAATCGTATAAGGTAATATCGGCTACAATGCGACAGAATCTATAAGCTGTTACAGAAGGATTATAAACAAAAGAAAGAGATAAAGTAGTACTTCATGCAGTGATCATTGAAAAATGATTTACATGGTCGTTCTTTATGTGTGCCATGTGGTAAGTTGAGATGGCAGCGCGATAGGAAGAACGACAACGAGCAATTGACCTTTTAGAAAAGAATGTAGGCTGCCAGAGAATTCTTTTGGCGTGCGAAATGCTGCCTGTTTTAGGGAAGTTCGTCAGTTTTGTTTGTTGTCATTGACACCTTCGTTGGCACCTGAGTGCTTGCGTAACATCCCAAATAGCATGTCATAGAAGTGCCTTAAACCCATTGTTGTTTTCAGAAACTTAGCAAATAACGTAAACTACGCTAAAGCAAAGCTTTAGTTGACCTTTTCATGTATCGATTGTCGCCATTATGAGAGGTATCGCGCCGAACCTCCAGTTAATTTTTTAAAAAACATAATTTGTGCAAAAAGACAAATTTGGTATATAATCCGATAATATAGAAGATTTTGAATCTGGTATGCCTTTATCCATTTTCGATAGTTTCCACCTATCTTTTTTCGCCTTTGGTGGTTCTGTGCCGAACGTTTTAGGAAGTATTATCCACTGAAAACATTAGCGGGGAATTTAAAGTGGCTTTTTTTCAGTCGAGGATCACTTCCGAAAAGCACTTGGAGCAGAAGCATACGAGTTGCTTCGAAAGAGTCGTCAGACAAATCTCGTTTGAGAGGCTGATTCCTTTCTAGATCATCATCGCTATCTCGTTTCTCCGATCAAACACTTCTGTTATGCAGTAGTCGTCGACGAGAGATGATCTATGATGGCATTCGAGACTGCATCATTCTATATACGGTATTCGCTAAGAAGTCGATATGATGAAGCATATTGTGAAATTCTTGTTTTTTGCTTTTTACTGGACAATCCACTGAATTACTAGGCAATTACTAGCCACAAAGATTGCTTATCGGTAAAAGTGAAAAAGTTAAGCGATAATGTGCTTGGCTGTTTTTAATCGAAGAACGAAGGAAAATTTCTGGTCGACTCAGTAGTGGCAGTTCAGTGGAAAATTATGCTTATTTTGTTTCAGTCGTATTTTGCATACCGCTTATCCAAATTCGGCGCATTCATCAATGTAGTAAAATTTCATTGAGTCACATGTTCAAACAACTTAGGCGAATTCTTTGAACAGAGTAAGCAGAAATTGGATGCATCATGATGTTTGATGTTGTTTAAGTTTCGGAAATTTAATTTATCTTTACCAATTTCACCAATGTTTTTATAATTTTTCCAAATGTTACCACATTAGATTTTTGATGGGAATTCCGGTGGTACCCTTATTTTTTGATTTTGTTTTTAAATCTGCAAGTTTTTCTATAATTCGTGAAGGTGTTTATGCTATAATGAAGTTTTTCGTTTCTCAGAATGTTTGCTCAGGTTCTCCGAATTACCCTTTGCATCCCAGGATTCGCCAGTTTCTCGGTGATCACTAGCGGTTGAGGGAAAGCGTAGGGATTGCTCGTATTCAGTTTACAGTTGGTGATTTGTAACTTAGTCTGCTCGTCTCTTTATTTGCTATAGTAAGAATAAATTTTAAGAAATCATCCTCAGAGTTTTTTTTCCGGTTGATCACATTATCGTTGATAGGTATGTAATAAGTTCAAAATGCAGTGTTAGGGTGAGTTCGCCCACACAACCAAGAATCCCCAGTATTTGTATATAAGATATTTTATGTGTATATTTGTTCAAACTTTTACCCTTATTATTGTTTTGTCGGGGTTTATTACTCGCATTTTGCTTAGCGCATTCAATCGCCCAATAATTCGTGCTTCACATGATTTTTCGGAACATATTAAATAGCGTTTTTCTCCACTATTCGTTTCCGTTATTAAATGCTCAGATTGTCACTTAGGGTTTAATTTGTTGTCGCCTATACGTCGAAGCTGATGGACACTTTGAAGTAATCCCTGCGAAGTAGAGCTTTTGCTTACGGAAAACGTTTACGATGAGAAGATAGAAGGACATCATAGTACCAATATGGGACTATGGTTGTTATTATACGCTGGTTTGTCACTTTTGTCGAAGCATGATTCCGAAATTGAAACAGTGAAATCGATATCCGATGTTTGCGTTAAATGAAGCCAGTATCGGCAGCAATTCTGCAACTTTCAAACTCCTACAGTATGCCGGTGACCTATAACGCTAAACTCACTTTTTTCTTTTTGGATGTTTCGTTCTTTTCGAACTGAATACTCGAAAACGAACTCAGAATTCGGTCGGTAACGAAGCTGTGCAGAAAATGTTTCGTTATGAAATTTCCGTGAACGATATTATTACACGTAGAATTTCAGTCAAACATGTAAACGTTAAAGACATTTGGCCCCTTCGAATTTGTAAAGGGGTGCGATAGGGATGAAACATCCGCCACATATCATATGCTTTTAGTTGAAATTAATGTTTGTCGACTGCAATTGGTATACAGAAATCGGCCAATGTCACTTTTATTGTCAGTTTTGTCCTTGTGTGCTCTCCGCATACACATTCGTTAAATGTATAATGCAAATAAAAAATTCAGTTTGTAAAAAACAACTCCGAAATGCCTGCGGCGTTTAGTTTGTGAACATAAGCAGCTATTGTGTGGAAAGGAGCCCATGCATTGTGCGCGGCGCGTGAAGTGTACGAAGACTTTTGGCAATTGTTTTCGCAATATTGTCAATTCTTTCTTTCACAAAATTTTCGAGTTTATCGTGGTTATGAGGTAGGCAAAGAATGTATGCTAAAAACCAGCTCGAAGGGACTCTTTTTGAGAAACACAAACGGATAAGCTAAGTCCGCTACCTGTTTTCAAAGTAATCGGCATTACCTTTGAAGCGAAGGCAATGGCCATCCCGTCAAGGTGAAACTAGTTGTTAAGCATCTCCCATATGCTCTTTTATAATTGGTCGAAATACCATTCCGATTAAAATAATCGAAATAGTATTTCGAGACAGGAAGAGTCGAAGGCTTGGACGTCAGCTTCTTCACTCAGTTTTCAAGGAAGCATCCAAGTCCGCACGAAACTAGGAACTTAGTTTTCGGTCACATTTTTTAGGTGGCTAGGCCTCGATGATGGGTCAAAAATCATCATCCTCTGTTACGTGTACAACGCCAATGCATAAAGAGCTATTAGAAATGTATAGTTATATGTGGACATTATAAGGTAAAATCGGTGATCGGCGGCGCAATACGAGTTGTAGAAGAAATGATCCTTCAAAACGAAGTAGGTCATTCGCAGCTCAGTCTACTACAGTTCTTTCGTTCCACATTATACCTACACATTGTATTTAACCCCACATAGGTGATCCGTTAGCATTACTTCAAAGTACCCAAAAGAAAATGCTTTGCAATAGCAAAGTTCATGTCATCTTTTTTCCTTGCGACGAATAAAAGAATACATACAAAACGACATTCTGTTTGTTAGTAGAAAAGAGGATTTGTGTTCTTAAAAACTCTTACCGGTATCTTTGCCCCTTTTTTCAATTTTTCATAAACGACGGCCAAGTGCGTCGATTGTCACTTTCGCCTACATCATTAATTGTTCAACTACCTGATTCCAGATTCATTTGCATAAAACACCTGGTTACTTATTAAGAGAAATATTCTTACTTGCATATGCTTATGCAAGTGAATACTATTTTATAGCTACTGAAAGACTATCCTCAGTGAATGTTACTCAAATTTGTATACACTATTTAAAACAGCTTATTGCAGCTGCGGACGTGATAAAATACATTGTCGTATTATTTAGTTTTGGTAAATTTGTTCTCGACAGACGGTCGGTCTCCACCAAAAGGTTCATCGGTTATTTTTATTCGTTCGAATTAAGCGTTTGGTATGTTCGCTACATTTAAAGTTCCTTCTCAATGCTACGAAAGCACAACAGTGAGGCAGTTCTGTTATGCATGAGCGTCAGGAAATGCAAATAGAATATCTTCTGTGCTATCTTAGAAGTTAAATATAGACGAACATTTCGTCGGCGGCAAAAACGAATGTCGGATGATGGTTGCTGTGGTCCAGCGTTTCAGTACTTGTGCAATGTGGGCCCCAAACAACATTTCATTTTGGCTAGCATAACCAAAGGCGACGTCTATGAAGAGCACTCACAAACAGCCTCCAAGAATCAAGGGCGGCCGGTTATCCAGCATGTTAGTAAATGGCAGAGTGGTCCAATTCTTATTCACTTCGGCAACGAGTGGGCGAATTCTATCCTCCGTGAAAAAGGCGTTTTCTTCCATGTTATCCATTTTTCACGATAAATGAATCGGAACTGTTTTTTCACTTAAACAAAGGTCTTTTTCACCTTGTATGTATATGAATCGGAGTTTTCACCTTGCAGTAAATGACAAAAAGTTGCTGTTCGCGAAAGCTCCTATAGCTTCAAAGCTATATTTTCCACCTATAATTTCCTCAAAATTTTTTAAGTTCATTTTTTAAAGCGAACTTTTCTGGCGCGCATCATCGGTGATTGCCTTAAAGCCCACGTCATCCTAGTTCAGACCTTGCTTGGTAGTCATTTGTAAAAGATTAGTGAACTATGAAAGGAATTTTGGTAAAGTCCGGATCTCCAGTTCATAGTAGCTAGGCAGGTAGCATGCCTGCGGTGGAAGTGGATTCTGGCGAGCTTGAGTTGTACATGTGAGCATAGCATTCATAAGCCGGATGATCATGAAAATGTTTTTGTTTTCCCGAATGTCTTCTGCGGTCTCTGCAAAAGTTTGTTGTTAGGATGTGATTGGCAGAAATGGCTTCTAAATGATCCAATGACTTCTATATGCGAAATGATCTCAAGATTTGAAACAGAGAAGCCAGCTAACTTTTGCGACGAAACGGCTGGATGTGAAATAACTGCAGTGTTGTGGGACGATAGATTCTTTATGACCATTTCTTCCTTTGGTTTTTCGTAATACCGTTGTGATGGCATGCTGATCTTGCATGATCTCGATGAAATCCGAAATCCTGCCAAATTTTCGCGCATAGGGTGGTCGGTAAGAGAAAATTTTCATTTGAAAGCATTTTGTTGCAGGCATGCTCCTTAAGAACGAAAGGTCTGAAGATGACATTCCATCTTTGGAAGTTAACGGTAGCACAAGTTTCAGCTTCAGCTTCAGCTTTATTGTTCAGTTGGTTCTATCGCTGAGTTAACGTAACGGACGCAGGACGCGATCTTTCAGAATAGCTTAGAGATTTTAACGAGAACAGATAAGACGAAACTGTAAGGGATAGTTAAAATATCAGCAGGCATGACTCGATATGGGCCCAACGATGAATTGCAAATGCAGTTTTGGTTTGTCCGATGCATTCGCATTCAGTATCACTGTATAGTATAGAATACTAACTATTTGCCTACTAATACTCTGTTTTCAGTAGCGAACAATTTCCTCTTAACGGTCGTTTGAAGCCTGTTTTGTTAAGGACAGTTGCACAAATCACCGAATTTGAAAACTAATAACAAAACTAATCTCATTTCTCGTTAAATCCAACTCATTCGCTGGATGTTGGATAAGCGGGATAATATTTATATTTATAGAAAATTTTTTAAGAAAGCAGAAATGGTAAGCTCGTGACATGGACCGATTTGACTGTCACAGTACCTATGAACCCAAATAATAGTTCAAATTTTTGGAGGAAGTCTGAAGCGGAACAACGCAAAACGATTCTTTATGAAGGTAAGTGGGACAACCCTTCTGGGTCTTTATCGTACGAAGGAACATACTCGTAATTAAATGAAGTTGTTTTCGCTTCTTATAGAATTACACTGAATTCATCCATCAAATGAGAATCTTTATAATGCAGTGGGATGTAATATATGCGTAATATAATGAAACTGTTGAAGGATAGAATGCGATTATCGCAACTGTTTTGATTCAGCTTGGTCGAGCAGAGTCACTGACTGCACGATGAACCTGCAAATATACTTGCTTCTAATAAACACAAATGCAAGTGATCGGCAGCGATCGCAACAAATGATTTGACCCAGTCCTGCTCTTTCTAATAGTGTCGCTTTCCTATCGCATGAAATTGAATTTGGTTGATACATTAGGAAGGGGAGATTTGATGAAAGGTTTCTGGGGATTTTCGCTTTCACACCAGAAAGGAATTGAGTTCTTTTTTATTGGGGCGGTGGGGAACGGGGAGCTGGGAGCAGGGAAGAAGGTTTTATCAAGTTTAAATTAAACATTATCATTTCTTTAAGCTAGAAACGTGTTAAGCCTACCTGCAACTTTAGCCACATCGACAAGACCATGACGCATAGCGCGTGAGGCAACGTCTCGTTGGTGGTGGTGAACGGCGAAAAGGAAACGAGAGCATTGTTGCTGCACCGTATGTCATGAAAATGAGATAGCAATGAAAAAACCCTTGAAATGAACATTTTGCAGAAACTGCAGTCATTCTGATTCCCAAACAATTTAGTTTTATCGCACCTGTTGGTTTGAGGGAGGATAAAACGACTCAAGATTAAACGATTGACTGCTAAGCAAAACAGCGCACATAAACTCGAAAGATTGAAGCGAGTGAAGCTAATTAACAATTTCAGTTTCCGGGTTCGCGAGTCCTGGAGAGTTACTCGCAATCATGGGTGGAAGGTAAGTGGAAGTGAAATTCTTCTTTGTTCTCGACGAAAGGCTATATTGGCAGAACTGATTCGCAACTGAGGCCAATTACACCGAATGGTTCCTCCAGTTGGCTCGGCCTTTAAACAGGAGTTTGCCATGCCACTGTATAGATTAAAATGCAAGTTAGAGCCACTGCAGTAAATGTTTAATTTTGGAATACCTCATGAATTATCAAAATGATCAAAACGAAGCCTCTTCAAACATCTTCGAGACATCGCCAGCCCAAGACATCCCTCCCTATAGAAATTGTGCAATCAGTCTCTTCCGCGCACTGGTTGGTATCGGTTCGGCTTAAATTCCTGACGGGGCCTCTAGGGCTTTTGTTTACTTATGCGTTACCCATTGTTCTTGGCACATATCATGTCGCGAGCAAGAATAGATGCGGGGAACACATGAAAACGAGTCGGATTCGTTTCCTCACATTAAATAAAATTATAGGAATAGTTCAGGGAATTGTGATTCCCACAGAGGCTGATATAACTTTAAGGCTAACAGTGTTCTGCAATCTGCCTATAATTATCTCAAGCATTTTATAAGCTCATTTTCCAAGAGGATTCCACATGCCAACACCAACATGAGCGTGCGCTTTACTACGATCGAGGTTGTTTCGTAATTTGTTGTGACAGTTGATGACAATTATTCGTTTTACATGGTCAAAATCAAGCATTATCGCAATGAAAATTTGGATATATTTGTCGATGGTGATCAATTTTTTTTTTACTAAAATGTCGCATTTTGAGCTGAATGGTGATCAAACTGTGCAGTCATCGACACACCAATTTTTGTCGTGCTTACTAGTCTTTGGTGACAATTCGTTTAAGTTAATGCAATCATTGCGGTCTCCTGCATGAGTGGATCCCGTACTTTAGAGAATGTACCTTGCAGGATCTGTCAGTCTGATGTGCTTTCTTTCGTATATTGACAAAACTGTTGTCAAATCGATCAATTTTTGGTGATATTGACCGAAACTGAACACTTGCTAACGTATGTGACTGTCATGGGTGACATGGCTTTGTTAGGTTCATGCAAACCTTTTTTTGCATGGAATTGAACTTTGCAATACTATCTTCGTTGACTGTTCATCGTATTGATAGAGCGCATCAGATTTTGTTTTATGGCAGTATCGTTATTTCGCAATATGTATTTATGCCTGCGTAAATATGTCATGTTTTAGTGGTTCAGGGAAAACAGTCTTATTGAACGCATTGACGGGCCATAATCAGAAGAATGTTAACGTTACAGGTTTGTCTCGTCGAATATCACACCTGTTACTCGTTCGAAAACATACCGTAATCTTTTAGGTTAAACGTTCATTGAGAACGGCTGCTTATTGGCAGTTAAATATTCATTATTATGCTCCTTGATGCCATAATGAGAATACGATATCCTCCACGGTTGTAAAACGCGCGTTTATTTATTCATGCTTAGAATTACCTAGTGAAAATAATTACTAAAAAAAAATAAATTCAAAAACGTGAAGGAAGGAGAACATCGGACGGCCTCCTTATATCGTGATGAAGAACATTCGCTAAAAATGGAGCCCATTTCAAATGACTTATGGACGACGCTGAAAACTGCTGAATGGGGTTGTTTTGCAGGAGTCGTGACTGTCAACGGAGAGGAATTGCAATCAGTGGATATGCGACGAGTGTCGGCCTACGTCCAGCAGGCTGATATGTTTATTGGCACTCTTACGGTCAAGGAACAATTGCATTTTTCAGTCAGTTAGCTCTTAACTGTATGGGTTCATGCGAAAATTTTTCTAGAGAAGTGTATTTTTTAAACAGTTCACGAGTTTGAGAATCATACAAACCTACGACCAAACACCTCACCGCATTGTCCGCTAAGTTATCGATTGCTATTTCAAGAGATGCACATTTCTACATATGTCTTGAGGTGCCGCCCATCCGAGGATCTCAAAACGATTTACTTAAGGCCGAACTGCGTATGGATCGTAGCGTATCAAAGGAAGTAAGGAAGCAGAGGGTTCAACAAGTTATAAAGGATGTAAGTGATTAACATTCTAATACTGTCAACTATACAAATAATAGCGATGACAGCAATATTATGAAAAATATCGAACAACAAATGAGGTGAAATTTGAAAAACAGTTGAAGTTTGAGTTAATCTAAATACCAACGTTAACCTTTATGAGTATTGTTACGGCTGTGTGTTACGCATCTTGAGCAGAACAGTACTGCTTGTTTATCACCCCTGCATAAAGATTACTGTTTCTATTAAGAGCCCAGTTTTGGAGGCACAAGCAAATTCTCAGCGTCGTATAATGATGTCCTTAAGGACCAAAACAAACGTTTATTAGGGCAATGCAAACAGCAGTACGCTTGCATGCAATATTTTCTTTTTTTTTTTCAGTTGGGGTTGGGCAAATGTGAAAATACTCTTATTGGTGTGCCGAACAGACTGAAGGGCATTTCATGCGGAGAGTGCAAACGGCTTGCCTTCGCTTGTGAGGTTAATTGTGCTTTAAGTGTTTCAGCGGAAGCTTTAGACAGATTGAATTATCTTGCTTCACATAACACTATTTAAAGACAGTTGGTGAGTAGTAAGTAGTTTATATATATACATACATATGTATATGAAATTCTTTTAAAATTAATCGAAATTGAGTTAGTTCGAGCTGAGAAACGATTTAGAGCGAGTAAAGGGCACACGTAGCATTGCTTGCGGCCTCCGCCGCCGGCTCGCTGCGTTCCCCGTTTCTGCGGCTCGCTCCACCCAATCCGGCCACCCCTAACCCTTACGACCGTCGCATTACGGTACGGGCTTCCGGCTTCGCCGCTCGTTTTTTTCTGCAAATAATATTACACCTTTCGATGCATACTTGTGGTAGGCAGCTCGGGTACCATAGTCCACCTGAGTTTCCCGAAATCATGCAAAGCGTAATACGTGATACGCCGGGTCACACAGTAGTTTCTTTCGTTCACAAAAGAAAACGAAAGCAGCATAATAAGGGCTTTCAAATAAGCAACCATGGATGCCTGCGGCAAAGATGAAAGTATCTGCTCATCTTTTACAGCCTTTTCTCTTATCATGAGTTGTTTCGTAGTTATCTAGTTATTATGAGTAACGGAATGAAAGGTATTTTGCGTAACTGCTCAATTGGCAAAGCAGTAGCACCTTCATAAGCTAGTGGAACGCTGCATGATTTTGGCAAGCCACATCTTACGATCCGCTTATGGTTAAGACGACCACTGCAGTCGCTTATCGTCGTGATAGGTGCAGTAAGGTGTAGCCAATGCGCATCTATGATGCTTATTATTTTTACTCGTCAAGTAACGCTGGCATAAGCGAAGATATCCGTTCTAGATCCTCACGGACCCGTCGATTTTATTTTGTGATGAGCCGACCTCAGGACTGGACTCGTTTATGGCTGCACAAGTTGTGAGCTGTCTGAAGGATATGGCCAAACAGAAAAAGACAGTAGTGGTCACTATACACCAGCCGTCGACACAAGTGTTCCTTATGTTCGACAAGTACGCGCGTTGTTCTCTGAATGAGTACTATCGAACAGAGTTTTAACCTCTTCTATGGCTTTTCTTTTCAAGCTTGCCGTCACTGTTGTACCAACAGTATCCATAGCTCAGTTCATTTCGAACTCTCAGTTCCCTTCTACGATCTTAACACTGACAAGCAAGCATATATCCAATTATAGAGAAACATATATGACGATGCCAGTTTGATGAGCTCAAGCTGTTGACGACCTGTTGAACAAAAGCATCACGAGCTGTTGGTGAGATGTATCAATACTGCTACTTAGTTTCCTATCATACAAAATACTATCATCCACAATATTTTCTCAAGAGAAAGTTGTTCGAGAAAATTTTAGAATGGACGAATTGAAGTAGTTAACCACATTACGAAACATTTTCAGCCTGTGCTTGATGGCAATGGGACAAATTGCTTACTTCGGTCCAGTTGAGAAAGTTTGCGATTTCTGGAAAGAGTGAGTATTGTTCAGTTATTCATTAACTGTGCTACAATCGGCACAATGTATCGCAACACAAACTCAGATAGTGTCACAATTTGATTTCTTTGCTATACTCAACGCTTCTCATCAGTTAAAATTTCAATGATTCCTTTGCATGATGCTTTGCCAGGCAGTTAGCTGTTTATGAGCCTCTGGGCACTATTGCTCTTAGAGATCGTTGAGAAAGCATTTTGGCATTGCAGAATAGGACTCGAGTGTCCGCCAACGTTCAATCCGGCTGATCATGTCATTCGAACATTATCTATCGCCGACAACGACCAACTGGCGTCCTATGATCGCATCCGCGTAAATGCTTTTTTTCTCAGCTTTTCGCCGCTTGAGATATGCAGATGAGGGCATCATTGAGCTCTAACACGAAGTACTGACAGCTTTTCGGACAAACGGATAAATGAGTATGGTAGTTCTAGGTTATTGGGTGTTACAGGTGATAATGCCGCAACACTTTCTTAACAAGTATAAAACCACATCTTGTGATGCAAAACTATGATGAAGGACAGTAGGTTGTTGTCCTGCTAGACGTTCTTGATTTGTTGACAACTTCAAAAATTGGAATGTTAAAATTAAGGAAATCATCTAAGCGGTTCGCGAAATTAAAGAAATACATAGTGATATTCCGGCTTTATGCTTCTTCGTCATCGATTGCAGATGATTCGCACCAAATACGAAGAATCAGAATATGGAATGAAGATGTATAGGAAAACACATGGAAAGGGCTCAAAACATATTATCGGCAATGCAGATCTCAAGCGATCAAATAAGTGAGATGTCATGTCTTGCGCTTTCCTTATGACAGTCACTTTCTTTGCATTTGTCTGAATTCAAAATTCACTTTTAAAGTGGGTACGATAATGTTAGTGTATTAAAGTATTTATTAATGTCCGTTAGTGTAACATTCTATTAATTAAAGTACGTCATATTTAATTAAAGTATGTTATATTTAATTAAAGCATTATTAAGTTATGTTTGATTAATTAAAGTATTTATGTAATTATAATTAAGGTATGTTAATATACTAATCAATTAAAGTATGTATTAAAAAGTATGTTAGTGTATTATTATTAAATAATGCCCGTATTAAAGTACTCGTTGGATCGGCTATGATAGAAATGTATGATAATATTCGCATTGAAGAATACCTCCACAGATACAACCAATTCATTAACGTGTATTCTTGAGAAATTTCAAAAAAAAAACCATGGTCACAAATCGTTTTCATTAGCATCAAATCTTTCAGGTATCCGGCAGGATTTTTCAAACAAACTAGCGCGTTATTTAGACGTTCATTTCTCACAACGCTTAGAGATCCACTTCTATTAAAAGTAAAATTCATCCAAGTTGTGGTATGTGTCTGCATTCAGTTCACAAGAAAACACGTTTCCGAAATGAAATAGATCACATGATTTTAGTAGACAGGTGTTCTTTTGAACGTGTCCTGAACGTCTGATGCATTTGTAAGTGCGGAAGTATTCAAATTTGAATAAATATATACTCAAATTTGTTTGTATATATTCAAATTTGAATATCCATAAATATTCAAATATGCCGTATTTGTGACTTCCCCAGTCCATAATACATAAAAAGCGTCAACATGTTATAGTAATTGCTTTGAGCATTTGAAATCTCCTGCTTGAGGTGACCGTTTTCGGGAACCTATATCATCGCATCCTGAACAATCGATGTGCTTCGAAATGTGATCTTGCTGAGAGCATTCATTGTGAATTTGCGCTTTACAATAATCGTCTTTCGCAAAATATTATTAGTCGTGATGGATAAATAGTTGTGGGTAAATATTAGTTGTGGTGGGTAAATAAATTTTCGAGAGTTTTACGCCGTTCATTTGTTTTTTATCCTCTTGCAGAAACTCATTTTAAGGCCACATCGTTCATTATCGGTATCGTAAACTTTCGAACAGTGATAACTGGACCTACAGTAATGAATATTGAAGGTATTCTGTACAATACAGTGCGCGACATGAACTTCATGTTCCTATTCCCATCGATAAACGTAAGCTTTTGGTTCATCCGTAAGAAATGTTGGCATCAGAAGAGAACAACGTACACGAAGCAAAAGGAAAACGTTATTGAATATTTAGTTCACCAAATTATCAGTTCTTGCTAATTACAGGTAATAACTTCCGAATTGCCGATATTTCTTCGAGAGCATCGTGCAGGAATTTATCGTGCTGAGACCTATTACATAGCGAAATCATTTGCCGAGGTATTTTGTTTTAATTGTCGACTTCTTATGCACAGCCGACACTTCGTTAATTAAACAAATAGCCGACACCGTGTTATGCAAGAGCGAACAGTTTCGTGAACGCTCTAGGGAAGTTTATTTTTCATGCTTCACAGCTTTTTCAGAAAACTCGTTTTAAAAACCCTTTTTTTAACCTACTTCTTCCAAGCCCTTCTCTCTTGAAAAAGAAATTCATCATACAACACTCTGTGCGGTCGGTGATGGATGGTGAAAGTCTCGAATTAGAATGCGACCTAACTGTAACCAAGTCATCTAGAGCTTGTACTTCTACACTGCCGCTGTTAGCTAATGTATGCATTGTAGATGCCACAATATACTATACTGCCGATTATATATTCAATCGTTGTTTACTTCATGAGTGGTAAGTTCTCTCATTTCAGCCAGTTATTCAACCCGTTTAGCCAATCCGAATCTCCAGAACACGGACAAGAATTCCGAGATTGACAACTATCAAAATTTTGTTCAAGTGATTCAGAAAGCGCATGCGCTAAGCACGTACAGAAAGCAAGTATTGAATATATTTCTTATCTGTTCATGTCTTGTTGTTGATTTCTTGATACCTTTCGAAAAACAACAGAAAGCATTTTAGCGAAGCTGTATGACTACCCTAAATGAGATTACTTCAGATTTCGCATTTTCGCTTTGAAACATTGAAGTTTATAATAAGCAAAAGAACAAAAGTGATTGATATGATAATCGTAATTGATATGATAATCGTAATTGATATGATAATCGTAATCTTTTCAGGACTGAATGAGAGCATTGATTCGTTCTTTACTTACACAGCACTTACAGTAGTGCTCACCTATGTTGCAATTTCTATAGGTACTTTTCAATCTGTCTCTTGGGGGATGTCAAAGTGAGCAATCGTACGACTGCCCGATTCGAGCCAGTGGCAATGATGTGGAAATTTTGGGGATTGCAACACTGTTTTGCATGTGACGAGGAAGAAATTCCTTAAATGCTTTAGTCAGGACACTGCGTTTACCCCTAAAAATATCTTGCAGACTTATAGTCACTTAACTTACGAGTCCATCCTAATCGACGAAAACTCTTTCTTTAAAAATCGAAAATGTCCTCTCCCATCCCCTTCTTCCCTCCTTATTCACTTCAAGATACTTTTCACAACTCTCTGTAAATATGCTAACAACTCGAACTGCGAAAACCTTTTTGGCTGTTTACTGGCAAAATTCCGCTTTATCATTTCTTATTCGGATGCAGCTTCGCGCTTTCAAAGATTTCTTCTGCAAAAAGGAAATTTCCCATCCAACGTTCACGAACATCATCGTCAATAGTCTTAGTCAGTTGCATTATATCCACAAATGGAAGTCGTTTTCGAGAAGCTTCTTAGATTAGTAAGATTTGGTAATTGCAGCATATGCGGGTGCTTGTGTGTTCGGTGAAGATAGTTTAGCGTTAACCTATATGCCTTGCTTCATCCTGCCGATGCTTGTTTTTGGTGGCTTCTATATCAATTTCCATTCGATTCCTTTCTATTTCAATTGGATTTCCTTTTTATCCTGGTTTCGTTATGGATTCGAAGCTCTACAGATCAATCAGTGGACGAGTATCGCAGTCATTGAAGGTACGGTATTTTCGCAAGTGCTCTGCTGTCTCTATTAATATAGTTGCGACCTTTTGTTTTTACGGTATTTGGGTGATTCTTGATCTGATATGTTCCAAAAATTGCACAATTCGCGCTTTTCGCAATTCTGCCTAAAGCGGTACAGTAAATATCTGATGACCAAATGTGAAGTGCTTAGCTAGGCGTACACATTAGTGCTCGACCAAATAGTTGTACAAGACACATTGGTGGTTATTTTAAAGCTTTGGGGGCGATTTGTTCGATCCAAACTCCTAACACTTATTTTCTTCCAGAATTTTTGCGCCCATTTTTCAAAAATTATCAATTTTTGTGCGGAAATTCTTCTTCAGAACTGTCTCTAATGCACAATTTAGTTTACATCATTGTCCATCGTAATTTCGATACTATAAGTCGAACTTTAGCATAACTATTCTTCTATCATTTTCTTCATCGTATTGTTTTCATCTGCCATAACTCGACAAGAAATTTATGAATCATTCCCAAGTTTTGTTTGGGAGTTGTTCTTTTCCCAAATTTCGTCAAGAAAGCTTGCGCTCATCATTTGGAACTAGAGTAGAAAAGACATACACTTACGCATACAAACGCACAGACGTGACCGGCTTATAGCGTGTTTTCATTGTAACCGAAATCGCACAACAAACAAAATCCGCGAATCCTTGACGTCGATCACCACAATGAAAGCCAAAAACACGAGTACTGTAAATGCTCGACTTTCAACACAAATATTTTTTTTTAATTGCTGTCAGACGAAATTTGGGTATAATGACTTATGATAACTACCAATGTATGAATTCTTCATATAGAGCAAGTTTAAGTAAAAGCATAATAGATTTTAGTTTCAAAGTATGGTTATTTTACGAGGCTATCTAAGTGTTTTATCTCTTGTGAGTTTAATTTATTTATGATAGTGACGGTGGACAGCGATCGTTTCGTTAGCTGAGGCTGAATGATAACATTCAATCGAAATCTGAATGCAACCCAACTTAAGGATGTGAAAACGGCACAGTCGCAAATTCAGCAGACGATTATTGTCCAGCGCGTGATGGAATCGGTTTGTTGAATCGTAGAGGAATGGGCACAACCAAAGAGGTGATGGTGGTGAACAGTGCTATCCTGGTCATCATGTTCATCTTCTTCCGCTGTATTGGCCTTGTAGCTATTATCGTTAGGGTCCGACTTATGAATTGAACAATTTCCCATAAACCAACTCATTCACAAGTCAGAAATGGTTATGTCAATATTCAGTAATTTTAGCAATAAAAGTGATTTCTCTGTGTCTACGTTTCCTATGTGATTTTCTATGTGAACTTATTCGGCAGTATGCCATGATGAGGAAGCCATGACGGATAATGTGACCGCCTTACGACACAAGGAATGCTATCATGAGTAAATCAAGATCCGCTTCGGAGGAGCAATCAACCACAGGCTGTAGTCCGATTTTAGGCTGACGGGGCAACCAACTAAAGAGAATGGAAAGCGTCAGGCAAAAAGAGAGGATAAGAGTGAAAAAGAAAAGGAGAAAGAACGAGAAAAAAATATGTGGCTGAAGGCTGAGGTTGCAATCCATTGCTGGTATTGCGGAGTCAGAAAAGCTCACGCCTAGCACGGTAGCAATATCGTGCAACGCTGCAACAAACGAAGAACGCATCTAAACGGTCATGTTGCGCATTACTACTTTGCGCAACGAACGGCTTTGATTTGCATATTTGTGTACGGTAGACAACCCTTTCCGAACGACCACATATGCAAACATCCTATCAAGATCCGTTAACGTAAGATGGGAATGCTGCAGTCTGTTAACGATTGGTACTCGATAACATGCCCGGAATGAAAAGCATCTAAACGAACTTCAGTTTGTTTGGCATAAATCATATGTGAACGTTCACTTATTATCATCTCTCTTCCTCATAGAACAGTGTGAGTAAAAGAGATCTAATAACTGAGGTGAAGAATTGTGACTCTAGGGAGCAGCCATCTGGTTTTCGCAAAGTGAGCATCCCTGATGTCGTATTGTAAAATATAAGTGAAGGATTCCCATGACTAAATGACATGCTTCTCGTCACATGAATCTTCTTTGTATTGTCGTAAAGGTATTTGTTGCCCATCGACTGAATAAAAGATTCGATTCGACTTCTCCATCAAGTAACGCTTCCGAGATACGAGTAACGCTAAATCTATCGCTATATCGCTACTGGCAATTTATCTGAACTTCAGTAAGCGCAAATAGCTTGCTCACCAATTTGCCATCCTCCAGCAGTTTACGCTAAAACGTCAAAGTAAAAAGCGATCGCTTTTTACTTTGACGTTTTCGACATTAAGGTTCTGTTAGCCATTCTTCGATATCAAATATTCAATGCTTTTGTGGGAGGATCTCGTACGATTTTCATATGAACATAAGTTCATCTACAAGCCCCAACAACCGAAACGCTTTGAAACGCTTTGCGGATTCTTTCCAAGCTTTGCTTGAAATCTGTACTAACGAATAGCGGGAATAAATAGTCATCTATTCCTTTGGCAAATACTGCGTGAGTAAAAAAAAATTTATACCACAATAGCCATAGAGCCACATTCACAGGGATGAAGTTCAGATATCACAAGTGGGATGTAGCTAGTGATCTTAGTTCGTGAGCAACTGTTAACATTCACTCCGGGAAACGGAACATTCGTCCTGTAGAAGAACGGTAACAGAAACGCTCTTTCAAATATAAAAGCCAGCGAGCTCATTCCCTAAAGTTATAACTGAAGCCCCTTTGCTTCTTCTGCATTTATTTCATGTTCCCTACTTTGCCATATTCCAGGTGAACATGTAGCTGTACCCTATACATAATGACCGTGCACTCCCTCCCCACCCCTCAAGAAGACCACCTTATTTAAACGGTATACATAATGACCGTTCTCTCCCTCCCCACCCCTCAAGAAGACCACCTTATTTAAACGGTATACACACTGTGCTTTGGAAATATCATGCGATCGAAAATTCTGACACCTCTTCTGAATTCAATATTCCACTCAAAAAAGCTTATTCATTAGCAATCATTAGCAGCACAAAGCGTATCACAGAAACATAACAACCTCGACCATAATGCGTTTTCAACTCGGTGCAAAGATGCACAAAAATCGAGTGCTTGTATTGGGATGACGACCTCCCATAAAGATGGCCAACCTCTAAAGAGAAGAAAAACCTTTAGTGCGAGGAAAGGAAGAGAGCCACAAAGAAAAACCTTTAGTGCGAGGAAAGGAAGAGAGCCACCGAGGCGATCTGCCATTTCTGTGGATCTTTGCCACAGGGAATCTGCACCTGTGTGATCAGGTTTTTTCGATCCACACTCGCGTACATAGGTACGAAGATCGAGTCGGTCCATTTGTAAACATCGGGCGACTCCTTAAAATAACCTAGAACACCGAAAACACTCGACATTAGCTGACACCTTCATTCATACTCCTCTTAAATTTCGAATTCCTTCTCTCTCTCTCATGATTCCCAACGGATTGCTTTCAATGGTTTATAGCAAATTGTTGATTTAGAAGTGCACATAAATTAATTACGATTTAGAAATGCAAATAAATTAGTGATTTAGAAACGCAAGTAAATTATTGAGTTAGAAACAAGTTAGTGAAAACTCTGATCCTCGAAAAGAACTCTAAGCCGAACTTGTTCTAGAGCGCGGCCACTGAAAAAGAAAGATTCTTCCTTGAAGAAAGAATGACTTTGGCTAGTATGAACGATGAACAACTTCAGTTTCAAAATTCATCACAAAGACTGAAAACGTACTGCGGAAATCCATGCAACGCTCAATTTTGGAGCAGTGGAGAATGGTGGAGACGATGCAAGCGTTTCAGAGAGTGTGCTTTCAAAAACAGCACCTTGTATATAGATACCGCTCAACTCCATCACTATTTCATCCTTTAGCAATGCCGAATTCCATGCACTCGCTAGTTTCAGCTCATCCATGCTCTTCTTCGTTTTCCTTCAAAATCGGCCCACATTTATTGCAGTTCGCTATCAAGTCTGATCCGTTTAAATTATATCTGATAGATGAAAGAGATAATTTTCGCGAACGTTTTCAGAAAGTTCAGTTTTTCACCTTCTTTTGAATATTTTCAGATTACACAGTCCGATATTGAAGAAATTATCTCCATTCTTCTTGGCATCGCAAATATCAATGCAGTTTAAAAAATACTTTTGTTGCTCAGCAATTCAACAACTCACATCAAGATGCAACGCGCATGATTTGCGATGGATTTTTTCCTCTTTATGCTTTTGATCCGCTGACTGTACAAATTGCATACGTGATTCGAGTAAAAAATCAACACAGCAATATAAAACCAGATATTTTGACCAGTTCTGGAACGCTTAGTGGTCAGGCTGCCAGCGATCCATCGGGTAAGCAGCCGGGAGCGTAGTAAGAAAACAATGAATACCGTTCCTATGTAATTAGTACAAGTTTCATATTGCAGATGAGCAGAACAGGAAAGAAATTACCTGGCGGTGAGCTGTCGAAGGGCGTTTAGGAGGGTTCCAGGACGAAACAGTTTAGATAGCTTTATAGGGCCTGACAACAGTTGACCGCTATCGGCTGCGTCTACGAGTTCTTGGGTTGCTTTCGCTCGGTACATTAGGCTCGTTAAATACTGCACTGGATCCGAAGGACCCGCCCAGATATCTAGCCAAGCGTCAGGCGTCTGCAATTAGCATACTCCTGCCAAGCAAACGAATACAGCTAACCGATCGAACATGAAATAAATTTTAAATTAAAAAAAAAACAAGTGACGCAATACTTTAAATGAAAACCTGCATATGCATGAATGATGCATGAATTTATATGACTGCGCTATCAACGACTTCAATACGAACACCTCGAATAAGATTTTATCAAATCAGTCATTGAACTTAAACGAAATGTGAAAATTACCTAATAGACAACAACGACGCCTTCAATTACTAAACGATGACTCCTCGGAAAGTAGTGATTTGTCAATCGTAAACGAACCTGATGCAGGATCAGTGAGTGTGCCAGCTTCATGGTGATCGGCGAAGGCAGAAGCACGCCTCGAACGCATTTGCTTAGCGCTGATAGCGAACGGTGCACACTTTGAACCTGAAACAATATTGAACGCGCCCTTACAATCTTTATCACAATGCTTCTGTTTGTTTAGAACAGTTTTATATACGATCGTCCAATTAGAAGAAGAATTGATTATGAAAAGCAGAAATTAGCGCTGAAATGCTCGTAATCTTACAGAGTTTATAGCGAAGTGTATAGATGAATTACAAAATGGCTTAAAAAGAAAAATTCAAAAACAATTTCGGAACAATTACTAGTGCGACTGCGAAAACGAATTCCAGTGAGAGGACTTCGACGATCGGATCATCGGAGTTACGTGGTTGAGGAAGTGACATCGAATGTAGCGTCGATTGTGAGTTCAGACGCTTCCATAAATTCAAAATCGGATTCAACGAATTCTGCCAACTCGCCCTGTGAATCGTAACTCGAGTAGCTCATACACATGGGATAATAGCGGCCAACTTTATAAACGCACAACAAGTTGTGAAGAAAGTTAAAAGGATGGCACCACATGCGCATTTCGCAATAGCCGATGATACCGCCTGATTAGTTCCGAGGAAATTCCTAGGTAAGATGACGAATGCTCTACTACGTACAAACATTTCTGCTCGACATGCGATGAAATTATTGCTTGTGGCATACGCCATAGTCAATATGGATAATGCGCACGGAATCATAACTGTTCGTATTGCTAATGCCCAAATTTCTGATATTTCTCAAAACTTCATACTTCTCATCTCAAAATTTATTTTTCGAACTATGCTCATCGAACTCTGTACATTGCAACCTATGCATTATAACAGCCTAAATATCTGCTCCATACAACGAAAAGAATAACTGTTTCGCCAACATAGCAACCCGTCAAGTTGTTTTGCATGCATCTTTTTTCACATGCATTTGTTTAGCATGCATTGTTTTTGACATAGTAACTCATTTGGGAATTTACGAATAAAAATCGAATTATTTTTGATAACCATCGTTATGCTATAAGTTAGATTAGGATGATTCACCGGGATAATTTCTCTGGCACCTGAGTCGGAGCTGCCAGGAAGATAGAAAAATGCATGCATTCATATACAGACAAGATGGCCCTGTAACTCGCATATGCAAAGGCCGAAAGCGCTTAACAGTAACGGGTTTATAGAGATCCATGAAACCAACAATTCCACTAGGAATTCCACTAGACGATCTATAGTACAGAATGGAAAAGGCATATATAATTTGCAAACATTAAACAGCCCCTAACGCCATGACGCTTGTGGGAAAAAGTATTTTGGGAAAAGCTGGCAACAGATGGAGTAACTATACAGCACCAGAATTTTCACCTAACGGATTCGTAGTCTATATCGAACGGGGTTTTTTACGTTTACACTAACCTGTCAAACAAAACTTCAACACTACGGCCGATTTGCATATTCCGAATCTGGCGAATGGTCGCTTCACTTTCAGTCACTTCCCACGAGATGCGGATATTATCTGGTAGGCCAAACAGCGAGGGTACGTCTTCGGCTGGAACAGCCTTTTCGATTGCCTTCACGTAATCCTGAAACCAATGTCAATCTATAATCACCTTCGACAACAATGTGTTTGCATGACGATTTGATGGACAGAAGTCCTCAACATTATAATTGGGCTTTAAACAGCTGAAAATCACCACAGCCAGATGCACTATAAAATGAAAACGACCTTAAAAAAAGGTGACAGTGGATGATGGTTAACGATGTGCTATAGAAACATTACAAGCAAAGGCATACGGCAAATTTGTCGGAGGCGGGAATTGGTATATTTTTGACGAGCTCGGCCCCAGACGATGCTGAGATCATCTGCGAATTGAAGTAACGAAGTAGATAGCCGTTGAGAACGCTCACGTCGAATGGATTGTCGATTCGCCCACCGTATATAACATGTTGCATAAGACCGCGAAGGAACTGCCATTCCGGCACTAAAATGAACTGAACTGAGTTTGTATGACAGAATTAAGTATAGATGAAACGTGCATAAAGAATCAGTTAGCCAATTTTGAAATAAGTAAGCATATCTCCTTCTTGCGATCTAGAAAATAGTTTCCTATCAGTTTGAAGAAAATGATAAAAGACCGATGTGGGAAATATCACTTGATAAACTCTTGAATGATAAATTCTTTTAATGTTTTAAAACAATACCACCATTTTAATAAACCATTTTCGGAGAAAAATGTATTTGTCAAGAGCTTAGCTACCAGAATTTTATGATAAAGTGAACTAAACGAAGAAAAATGTGATACCTTTAGAGTCGATTTTTGTCATCTCTTCGACGACCAATTTTGCTGCTCTTAAATCCGCATTATTGAATTCGTAAAATTGAGACCATGCCTGAAAACTATTTTCTTTTCCTCTCATAAGGCATGAATTACTTATGCCAAGGTGAAAAAATGAATTTAAAAAAAAACTCACACCTTCCACACAATTCGTAAAGAAGCGCACTCCACTGTAGGCCAACACCGAAAGTTATGAGCAAAGGCCCTCCCTTCATGTGACCAGTTACAGCACTCGTACATTTGATAACTGCATTTCATTTAATGGAAGGAAAGATGTGGTAGAGTAAATTGCTACAGTGACATTAAAGAAAACAAATAAACACGCTAAAAAACGAAGATCCGAAATGGCAAAAGATGATGCCTCAACGAAATAAAAACTGTATTAAGTAGAGTCGGGAAACCATTGAGGCTAATACGATATAGCCGAAATTTGATCCTATAACTGAGCGTTAAGGTCCTAACAGTAAGAACGATGCGAGCAGTGGAGATCTCCACCTTTTCCTCGGCAGTAACTAGCTATTATGATTCAAATTTGCAAATGCAGCAAAAGTGTTCGAAATTCTCATTTCACACCAATGAATTGCATCAGTACTTTGAAAAAAAAACTACAAAGATGTTTGTCAACAGTTACTGATCATAGTTATATCTTGTCAAAAAAACATTCCGTCGATGATCACAACAGCAACTTAAAAGACGACTGCGGAGGGTAACAAACCATTTCACTAGAGAAACTCACAAGCTCAAAAAAAACCGATCACACTGCTGAAAAAAAAAAGCATTAGGTAAATGAGCGACATCTCCTCGTTTGTTTAATATGGATTTCAAAAAATGGCAAAACAGAGAAAACTCAACTGCAAAATTGAGTTGTGTGTAATGCAAAATGCAAAATAACTAGTTGCAAAAAATAAATAGCCAAACGGCTAAAGCTGTAGGAGTTCTAGATGCGACAAATTTACCATACAACCAAGCGTCGATCAAATACATCCCTGAATAAGTGAATAGAGCATGATTCATGACTGATTATAATGTTTTCATGATCCGTGATCGTGATTTGTGAAGATTTTACCCAAACGAAGCACTCGATTACTCACTTATGCATTATACGCTTTAAGCCAGCATTTTATTATCGAATGAAAATACAATAAAACACTCAAAAAAAATTCACAACCTGTGGTATGAATGTCCTCCGTTCTTGGACAAGTGCATGAATCCATGCGAGTACGAAAAGGCACTGCAATCGAATCACTCCACCGCTAACACCGCTGTCACGCCACTGGGTGTACGTCCTATTCAAGTTATTCTTAACGCCAGGAGGCGATTCGAATGTCAGCTTGATCGAGTCTTGCAGCAGTATTGGTGGGAATTTATCATCGGGTTCCGACGTCAACCACAGCCGAAAATTGGCATGACGTTGCAGCATCGACAGCTCCTGGAACGATTTCGTACTGAAGAAGAATCTTTTCATGTACAAAGAACATTTCATATGAGGGATGAAGTCAGAGTCAGAGAAAAGATATAAGGAACTAAATATCGGGCCATTTCTTACTCTTACTGTCTCATTTCTTAGGTTTTTCTTACCATCATTTTTGTCAAACAAACTCAAAAGAAGATTTCTTCAGAGAGATAACATTAAGCTTATATATATACTGATAAGACCATTTCATTTGCCTCTTAAAAGCAACATCGAAAGATCTGCCCCTCGTCCGTAAGCACTCACCCTAGGGGGTATGCCGCTCATCGTTCAAAAAGAGTGGAAAATAAGCGATAGGACCGGTACTGCCCAGATGGGATTATAATGATCTCTGCTCTTCTCTCCATTACTTAATTAGGGCTGTTGCCTGTTAGATGATTTTTGAATTTCGAAGAATGAATCCGAACTTTCCGAGTTACGCTTCTACGTGGACAATGCGCTTTCATTTGTTGCTGTGTGCACGTATGCTGGAAGAAAGATTATAGCGAAACGGTAGAGATTGTCAGATGCCATAAATGAAATTAATATATATTAACCTTCTGAATGAATGGAAGAGAAGCAATGACGAGATGGAGGTTCTTCAGGCAAACCCAGTCACCGTTTTCGGCTGCGGAACGTAGAGCGTCAATTGCAACTTGTTGTTGGCCTTGACCCATCGAAATGGAATGGAAGCGATTTGCACCGACTTCGTTTTTCGCTAGCTCTTCCAGATCCTTACAAAATAAACCCGTTATTAATTTGGTTGATTGTTATTTGACATGAGAAAGACGAGAAAATTCTGAATTCCTTCTGCTGCACATCAATCTACCATGAAATGTTTGATAAAAAACTCGATCAGACCATTCATACCTCATACAATTGAAACGAATAGGGCTATTATTAAATTTAAGGAGCATACGTGTGATGGGTCGGCTCCTGCGCCGGTCATGATGAGAATTGGTTCATATTCGTTGCTCTCATTCTTGAAGAGAGCTTTCAGGTCGAGTGGTGGCGGGTTGATCGAAGGGATACCTGCAAAGAACGTCAAGTTTTTTTTGGTATCAGTTGGGAGATTCATTCTGTTGACTGTAATGTTTTTTTGGAAAAATGGAACTTTCACTAACTGCAAACACAAAAAGCATATAATCTTTCACATCCGCTTCCCCATCCATGTCGAATTCAAATTTATTCATATTTTTATTTCAGTTTTTAATCTTTTTCCAATCGTACTTTCAGCATAACGCCCAGAACATTTTAATGATTAGTACCAAAGTATAAGATTGTTTATAATGATGACCTAGAGCTTTGGTGGCGAAAAGAGTCATTGCTGTATGCAGTCTATCAGGTCGAACAGTCTGAATGAGGATCACTCTCTGGAACAGCGTTGTAATCGACTCTATTGCTGATGGGATTGCAGTTTCGCAGGCTGCCGATCGTGCGAATTCGCTCCAAGTTCCTTGATCGCTGAGACGCAGATTATTGTACAGAGTTGGCAAGTGGCTCTTCAAAAAGTTTAATTTGAGTACAACAGTAAGTACCATCTTTAACATTTACTTCCATTACACATCTGCCTGAACAAAAATCATACCGTAAAACCACTTAGGTGTTCGAACCTTCTTTAGCCGATGTATTTAGAAGGATTAAGGATGCGAACGACCTTTCAAGCATCATGACAATTTGTTCTCTCAGGAAAGAAAATAAACATAAAATAAAGGGACAGTAGCAGTGCGACAACGTCTTATAAACGTGAGACACAAAGAAATGCAAACGGGAATGCTTGTAATCGGGCGGGCCGGTGTGGTATGCTGTTTGATGCCATATATCAGATCAGCCGATCTCAGAAGGTATCCGCAAATGAAGAAAATCCGTATTTTATCTGACACAACCACTCATACAAACCTCCTACTAATGAATCATTTGTGCACGATTCTACCTGCAAAAACAAGCAACTTGACTGGTTAAGAAATCTACGATAATTTTTAATACTTTGGTATTGCTTCATGGTCAATGAATCAGTTTAAAATTAAGTCCATGAGGTGAATTGTGCTAACTATGTGAAGCTAATTCCATAACCCTAACTTTTGAAAACTTCGACACGAAACTATAGTAAAATAGATGGAGAGACATCAAGAAAAACAAGCAGGCATTCATGTGCATAAATGTCAAAACCTCAATTCTCCGATACATAGATTTGGTATGATTTAAAAACGATGTCACACCTGCAATTTGGCGACGGCAGCTTTCCTTTCGTTATCGATCCAAGCGATGTTTCTGATCGAAGGGTCTTCCCGAGGCTCATCAACGATTAGACCCGTGAAAACCTCCCACTCCTTGAAAACAATTCAGGTAAACCTTTCAGCTGCAAGTACTGCTCAACTTAAGATCTACAGGTTACAGGAATGACTAACAACCGCCAAGCTGTTCGTTTCAAGTCGCTATGGTCTGTGCAAAAAATGTGAAGCTTTTGACGCATGATAATCTCTTCGGTTGCCTCTATAAATTAATTAATCTCTTCTGTTGCAAAATTCGGGTTCCGTTGCCCTAAACGTTTCGCGCAATGTTTTTAACAGGTTTCACAGCATAAAATATCTGGAATATCGTTGGGAATTTAAGTGCAGGTCACACGTATCACTCTTTCAGAGGTGAAACTGGCATATAAGACCGACATCATATAGCTCAACCGTCAAAAGTACTTTAAAAAATGGTGTCAAAATATTGTCTCCATCATCAAAAAATCAAAGAAAATTTAATACCTTGATCAAATTTCGTGAAAGAAAATGCAATAGAAAAAGCGGCCTATAGAATAAGCCAAACTAACGTTTTTCAGAAAAAGATTCGGTTGTGTTGAGTGTATAAAATTCATTGAGAACATCAATCGATCCTCCTTGAATAACGATCTCGAGACATACTCGAAAACTGCGTTTTGAAGTACTTTCTTTAATTCCTCTAGACGCGACGCAGAACTCGACTTATCCTAAATAGGACTCCTAGCATGTAAATAATCAATTTTTCAACGTTATCATTTAAGTTAACATTTGGAGACCAATAATGAAACATTAGCTGCATGAAATTTGGTTAAAAGTTTAACGCATAAAATAAATGTATGAAGCGGATTTTTGATATGCTTACTCGTTGTTTGGCTTATAGCTAGAAATTGAATTCAATACGGTAGTACTACTTTCGAGAACCACGATAACTACTTCTGCCTGAGTAAAGAGACACTTTCGGCATTTAGAAACCGCGCATCAAAATTGAGTTAACATTTCATAAATCATGAAAATTTGACATACGCACAAGATGAATGCATGGGAATTACTTTATTATTGGAGAGCGTTCTTGTGAAGAGGTTTATAACGGTGTTCACACTGAAATTGTACATATGATTGTGGTGGGGTAGATCACAGATCGCAAAATATAGTGCACTCGCACTCTGCGCCAACGATAGATACGCATCACGCTGCTGAAAAAAAGAAGGGTTCTCTTTAAAAGAAAAATTACTCATTTAGGACAAAATTTGGAGAATTTTGCAACTTCAGCCCGGATATTTGACGCATTGCCAAATGATGTAACAAGGAAGATTTGAAAAAATTTCGAAATCTTGACGGCTCGGCACACAGATTTACTGAAGTTTTCCTTAGCTTTTTTCTTTCATTAAAACCGCAAAATTTTAACTCCTACTCTAACTGTTCGAACTAATTTCTGTGCTATTTGTTTCACCAAAAATGTTCGTTGTAAGGGCTACATGTATATATTTCACATCGTACGTCGTATCACACTCCGCTTAGACGTATTTCTAGAATGCTCTTATATTTTCGTAAAACGTCTGCAAGTATACGCTCATCCATTCAATTCCATCGAGAAACTTTCTCACTAATGGATGACCAATAAAGAAATGTCAGCGAATATACTTATGACAAAATAAGTGGTTACGCATAGATAATATTGCACGCTAACGAAAATTTCAACGGAACAAAGCAAAAGTGTATATGCCAATTACTGAAGATGCGTTCTACTCTGGTTTAGTGAAGTTGGCAAGCCATAAGTACAAGCTGTAGCCTTAGAATATCGAGGTCAACAAGCGCCAAATCGGCACAGCAATTATGTATGAACCAAACATCGTGTAAAAGCGCATCATGTCTCCCATGTCACTCCATGATTGGCCCCTTCTCATCAATTACCATCACTTAAATTTGCCATAATAAGAACATATTAGAGATTTTACATGTGTGATCGCATAAGCTATAAGCCGAGTAACAATCAAATGCAGTTCAAAGTATCAATAAATGGACCCTCAAACGTTTACTAAACATTTTATGCCGTTTTGAACAGTTCACTGATTTTATGTGCAAACAAGCTTACATCCTATTGTGAGAATAAATCTTCCGAAGCGCACCATTCTAAAATTAGTTCCTTTATCCATTTTTCAATTGTACAGAGAATTTAACCTGGTTCAGTTGTTCCCGCAGTTTATCAGCTTCTTGTAGTGAAACGGCGATTGTCTCGGCGTTCTCTTTGCTTTTGTTTAATGAGTCAAGCAATTGTGCATTCTCCAGCAAACTTCCTTCTGATGATGCCAACTCCTGACAAATACTCAGCTGTATTACTAGCAAAATGATGATTCCATGAAAAATTTACATCAAACATTGCATGTAATTGCAAGTGCAAGGTGCCCTTTCTTCGTATACAGAAATTACCTGAATTACCTAGTCCAGGTAATTTCTGTGTACAGAAATACAAATTATTTTTTAAATTGTTCACTTACTTCAAAAGTACTTCAACACTACTCACTTTAGAATTTCTACGAGCATATTTATAAGCGTGAAAAGAATGCCTCCATATGATGACACCACAATACGATAAGCGAACGCTCCAAATCAACGTCCCAAGCTAAGCAGGAACAAAAGCAATGTCTTCGAACACTGTGATGATGGTAAATGCGCTAGCGAGTCAACTGAATTGGGAACAAATTCATTCAAGCCTCAAATGCAAGATACGTTAGAAAAATTTTTTAAAATTATTCTACGTATGAAATTCTTCATTGACTCCTTTTTGCAATTCTGCAAAATTTTTCTTCATAATTAACGCTTCTGAAGTTTTCTATTTTTGCATTCGCCAATGAGTCACTCACCTGCAGAAGGACGTGCTCGAGCTCGTCAAGCTTCATTTTCATGTCTTCCGCGCTTCTCGTCAACTCACTTGAACGACTCTCCAACTCAGGTTTTTCGATCTGGATCGCAAGTGCCAACATCTGAAAGCTTGTTTCAGTTGTTCTCATTTGTTTCAGTTGCATAAACGCTTTGCAATGAGTGCAATCCGTATGCTCGTTGGAACTCAGCTATTCGCACACTTGCTTACGATACAACTGACTGCACCTTCAACTAGAGGAACGAACCTTACAGCCAGCTGAACCGCAAAAAAAACGCCAGTGATGAGTAATGCGTAGCTTTCAAAAACTGATGGTAAAATAGGCGAACAAGTAGCGCTAGTTCGCCATCAGCGCTATTTGCATAAACCAGCCCCTGGTGTGAATAAACAACAACAAACGGATGAAACCTGTGAAGCAAGTCCGGATCGCGTTGTCGTGAAATTGACTTCGTTGATGGCCGATTTGATGCTACGCGGTAAATCGATTTGACTGTTTTTAGTG
Organism: Toxocara canis; assembly: GCA_000803305.1. Lineage (NCBI taxonomy): Eukaryota > Metazoa > Nematoda > Chromadorea > Rhabditida > Toxocaridae > Toxocara > Toxocara canis. Next base: position 629,877 of record JPKZ01021715.1, on the reverse strand, counting down.
CAGAAGAAAATTCGAAAATTGGCATTGTAGTCGAGTGATTTCTCCCCAATCTGGACCACTTGACGGGGGCCTGAAATGTAAATCGAAAAATATAGGATAACATGAAAAGGTGGAAATCAAAAAAAAAGAGATAGAGTGATAAAACGTTGAAAAAAAGCAGCGGCAAGAAAGCCGAAGGGTCAGAGTTGACGAGGTTGCAGTACCAATCCAACTTCTTCGAGAAACTGTAAATGTTCCCACTGTACAAATGCCATCTAGTTGAATCTCATTCTGTACATCGAATCAACTCAACCCCATACTTGCTAACTGAGGAAATGCGCATAAAAATCAACGGTGATGTTTTACAGAAAAAGACGAGCAAACCTTGACTAGACAACTCCGTTCTAAGCAGTTTCACCAGAGCACGATCGACCTCCACTACATCGTCAACTATTAGCGATTTTCCAAAACGGACACCGAGCTCGACCTTGAACAAACAAACGAACTTGATGTTGCGTTGTTGAAGTTGAACAAAGGATAAAGTACATTCGAAACTGAATTCGTTAGATAGCGAAATTTAGATCAAAATAACGGCAGTTCTGATGCAGAGACGAATTTATCAAGTTGACTGTTGTAAAAATTTTGGAATGGAGATATTTCGAGTGGCTCTTAGTGAGTAAAATGCAGCTCATTTCTAAAAGGAAAAGGATTTTTCTCAAGTCGTTTCTAATCGTAGACACCGGGAATGCTCTGAGGCACTTCGGAAAATTTAAATTCCCATTTAGGAAAGCATGCTTAATTAGTAACTTGTGTTATGAAGTCGGGTTGCGCGGCATTCAGCCTTTCTGCTTTGCTCTCTCTGAGATAGTTCGCCAGGAATGAGCTCACTCGACCACTCGGATCGACCAGCAATGGAGTTTGTACTGAGTTGAAAGTGATCATCGCATTCTCTAGAGAAAGCGTGTCAGATGGTAATCCCTTGTTCTTCCAGTTTAGCTGCAATGTTGATACCATTATTTTATGTAGAGGACATATTCAACAATTGCTCCTGGAAAAACATACTCCAAATAGCGTCTGAGTTAAGAGAAACTAAGCATAAAAGCGTACAAAATGCCTAAGTCGATAGTGGATCCTGTGGAAGGGTAAACATATCCATGAGTAAACATATCGGCAAAATAAACATTTAGAAAACATCAAAATAAGCTTATATGTATATCCAAATCTGATCTGGTCAGTAGTGTTAAAAACGAATGCCGCTATATGACTTTCCGCTTTGTACTCCGATATATACCTCGAAGCTCTTTTACATCCTTGCGTTTGATTGCGGCCGGTTGCCATTAGAAATACGACTGCAGAAATGACCAAGTTTGGTGCTGTCGAAATTATCCTTAATCGCGTTCCCATTACTAGATCATAAGACTTCCTATGTCGAAATCAAAGGAAAGCACTACTGTATCAAGATAACCTCTTCAAACAAGCGATAACCATTTAGAGATGAAGTTAATATCTGATCAACAAATAAAGCGTTCATCGAAATCGATCAGTCAAGAGTGGACGTTAAAATTTTAAGTTAAGTACTACACCTGTTCGGTTTCCATTGACGCGAATTGTAGAGCACTGAACTTTTCGACGTTTGTTAATTTCTTCCATTCGTCCATTGTTGCTTTACGTACCTGCTCTGACGCAGAGCCCAAAAATGTGACAAACGCAGCCGTCAGAACACAGCATCGCTCCAACTGAATCACAAATGATCTTTAGTTACGTATACTTGCACGATTCTATAAGTATATACTTATTGAATACTATCTGTATGGTTTACGCTATATGGCCAAACTATCTATATGGTTTACGCTATATGGCCAAACTATCTATATGGTTTACGCGGATCAGGTCAATATCTATGGGCCAGGATTGAGAGGTTGAAATGATTTAATGAATGCGAAATTTCGACTTCTTTTTTTCCCTCATCGCCTCATTCATTAATCTAACTTTTCATGAAATGACACACGATGGAGAGACTATCAGAAGGAGCTAATTAAAGAGACAACTAATGCAAACAATCAGACTAAGAAAAATTTATTTTTTTCAATGCCATTCCGCGTTCTCTTAACGACGAAAGAACAAGAAAAAATCATCATAAATTGTTCTGTGAGTGCAGAAATACTTAACGAAGTATAGAAACCATAATACTCTATGAAGATAATAATTTTTATTTAGAATTCAGTTCTGAAAAGGTGCTTATGAGATAGGTAACCTGATCAAGCTCCGTCTGCAGAGTGTTCATCTGTTCCTGCCAACGCTCGAACTCACCTCCTAGCCGTTCGACTAAAGTTCCTGCTACTTCGATCGTTGCCTATAATGCTAGTGATTTTTCAAAATTTCGCTCTTCACCTGCGCAAAATTACATAAACTAATTTAAACTACCATTGAACAGTTTTTCATACAAAAGAAAATCATGTATTGCACTTCGCAAACTGAATGCAATCAACAAACAGTTAGGCAATTGAAGAACTGGAATTCCGTGCATATACGTAATATAAAAGGTGACAAAATGGATTTGCTCGACCACTGTAAACTTAATGATTCTTCTGTGGCACTACTCATGGAAGATAAGTTACCTGTTCTTTATCCAAATCGATCTTGATTTGCGTCGCCTCTTTCATGAGAACTTCGAATTTCGATTTCAATTCCGCTACCTTTTCGTCGACAGTGCGCAATCCTTTCGATAATTTTGCCATCTGCTTTTCCGCTTTTCCCAAGTTTCTGCAACACATCGAAATTGGACGATTTCTAGAAGTAGACGCATGACAAAAGCCGCATGATCAAAGTGATACCGCGCGAATGGCTACTCATCGAAACACATGCCAATTTCCAACTCGGCAAAAGCTAACCTCAAATTGTCGCACCATGTTTAGATTTGGATTAATCAAGCTTACGTAGGTAAAATTACAGCGATACCACAAAATCGAACAACTTTTAACTGTGGTTCCCTTTTATCACAGTGTCAATAAAAGGGACGAATTCACCGTAACTGGGCAGACTTTGCACAGTCAGAAGATCATAGCTAGGAACAATCATATTTTAAGCTTTCCAACTATCAGATGAACGCGATTATCGGATGGATGAGCACCAGTAAGAACGATGGCTCACCTCACAAGCTCGTTCTTTTCCTGTTCTAAGGGGGATATTTTCTCCAAAATAGAAGAGTACTGTAAGTTGGCGCATACCCAGGCAGCCAATGGAGCTGCAGCAGCTGACGCCCTTTTCGCGTTCTGAAAACAAGTCACACTCCGTGAATACCAATTTTTCGTTAGGTGCGGATTACAGCCAAACGCGTTATACGAGATGGAACATTATAAATGAGTTTCGGGCTCATCGAATCTAATCAGAAAAACTAAGCTAAACCGCTAATGAAAAAGGGGTTTACTTACTGTATGGGCAGTACAGTAAATCCCGAAAGGCTTCACAACGATACACTCAAACTGGACGACGGCGCATCATACAACCCCGGCAGTGCTTTTATTTAAGGATAATTATTGTTGCTTAAAGAAAAGTATTCGACGGACTGAGCCAATAAAGCCTGTGAGAAGCTACTGTCGAGACCTTTAAAATAACCAGGCTAATAATAAGCATAACACATTCAAGGACTACGGGATGAAATTTCAAAACAACAATTACCTTTGGGTCAAAAGAAGATTCTTTGCTCTTAATTAGAGCTGTGACCTTCTTACTGACTTCGGGAGTGATTCTCCTTGCGTCAAAATTAATTATCTCATCTTTTACGCCGCTTTTGGCCAGGAATCTGAAAAAGAAATTCACTGTGTTTCCGAGATATTCTACGGCGACATCTAGCAATTGCCATGAGAAAAAAATGCTAAACCATTACAGTGTTTAAAGCTTCCAAACATACAGAATGAGAGATCATAATAGAGGTCAAGGAACAAATAAAAGTCATTCTTCCTTCACCATCTCTTCTCCCCCTTCACCCTCCTGTTCAAAGCGTGTTCCAGAACAGATAATTAATTAAAATTGTGCCAACGAACACCAGTGATGAGTGTTTTACCGTTGTACATTTTATGCTGTTATAATATTATGTTGCAATGCATTGCTATTCAATTTTAGCTATGCTTAAATGTTTGGTCAAGAGATAACTGTAAGATAACATGAGCCAGTGAATCGTATCATTACAGCTGTACAATACAGTTTAACTCTTTTAAAAAAATTATTTAAAGTAGGAAAAGGCACAGAGAACTGCTTAGAACAGAGCTATGGAATATTTAGAATACTGCTTAGAAGAGGACTGTACAGAAATATTTAACTCGCAAAGTATACAATAACCCTTAAGGTGCACTACACCATTCATTGCCCATGATATAGTCTCAAAATGCAGTCCCCCAATTTTTATTGTGAGATTTGAAAATGATTTGAAGAGCCATGCAATCTCTGCTGCTATTGTAAAATTGTAAAAAATAAAATGGCACGATGAGAGGGCATGACAAGGTACGGAAAACAATCTTCAGTAACTGCTTATACGAAAACAGCAACTGCGTTGTGTTAAAATCGAAGCCTACTTCCGCATTGCTTCCCATGAGGTATCAAGGATACCCATAAAGAGGAGAACGGCCTGAAGAATATCCCGAATTGCCTCGGGCGGTGCGCGTAGACTTCGAATTTCGGATAGACTTTCTGACTTTATAGAGCCAACCGCTTCACGTGCTTCATTCAGCATCGGTTCCACCTTAAAAGAAAAAAAAAAACTAATAAAAGCGTTTATTTGGAGAAAATAAATGGGAATAACATGAAAAGGTTCGAGAATGGAACATTGACATGCGTACTGACATAGAATATAAAAGAGAAGCGAAGAAAAAAAAACAAGAGAACTTGAAGTGAAATAAAAAAAGGCGAAAGAAAGTAGAAAAAAAGCAAAATGGATGTGTTCAGATAGTACGGAAAAATGTAAGTTAATCGTAACTGAACGAAGCGGGGCAGTTCGGCACTAACTATGTAACCTATCAAGTCTCCTTTCGAAACAGTAAAGTGCTGATGTATTCACAACCTTAACTGGAAATAAATTTCAAAGGTTAATCAAACAGTTTCAAAAAAGAGTACAGGGTGACGCTTTTCATATGTTGTTTTCATAGAAATGATGCCCTCGTTTTCGTTTAGAAGTTTTTTCGTTTAGAGAAAGTACAAAGAATTTAAAGAAAAAGTTGTCTTTTTTTATCGTCTATCCTTCTATCGTTCAAACTCTCGACCATTTCTAATCCGACATCTAGTTGAAACAATGAATAGCATGCTTGCAATAGCTTGAGGGGATTTTTTTTAAGGAAAGTCTCTATGATGACATTTAGTTTTGGCTTCGGCTATTCCGCTCGACAGAATGTTGATCAATATTTCAAAGAACTCATTTTCGTCAATGATGATTTCTCCAAAGTTTTCACATCGAACAACAGAGAACAACCATATGCGACAACCATATTCCTCATGCCCTTCGATAGCGACCTCTGTGACAACCATATGCGTGTGTACGACTGGAAGATCCATACAGCTAGCTCGAAATGCTTTGCTATCGATAATGGCGATTCGTTTTGAACGCTCGCTTTCTTAGCTGTTATAAAATATTCGCAGTGAATAATACCTTGCGTAGTTGCTCGTCGATTATTTTCTTTTGTTGTTCAATTCGTTCATTTTCTTTTTCGGTGGCCAGTTTCAGCTGTTCCATATCAGCTTTTTGCTCATTGGCTCCCTAAACTGCATAAATTAAGGTAGTCAATCATTCATTTAATTCTTACATCCACCTTGCATAGTAGAGTCCCAATTTGCAATTGCAAATGACTAAGGTTTAAAATTATCATTTTTATCACAAAAGATATCCTCCCCCCCCTTCCCCACCGAAAAACTAGCATACAGAAACTTTGAAGAACGATATATCAAACTATTTTCACGTCTAAATCCATGGCGCAATATTACTTAGATATCGCGATGAAATGCATTTTCAGGCATGCGCGCGGTGAGCGGACTTGTCGCGCAATTAGGAAACAATTAAAACGTAAAACAAATATCTTAGCGACATGCCGTCATGCTCTGTGTAATCGCCTTCAGAGCCATATCAGCTTCGGCCTGTTTCTCAGCAAGTAGTTTGCTCTTCTTTGCTGCTTTCATTTGCATACTGGCGACCGCTTCACGTGCCTCCGTTAGTTTTCCAACACCAGCCTCAACAAATATATGCATAAATTTTATGAGAATTTTCACAACGAGATCATATCAGTAAAAAATTTTTAAAAAAAAGGAGCAATTGCGTAATCTGATAATTCGAAATCAATTCTGGTACTTTGACTTTCTGGAGACCATAATTTGAAAACGGCTAAAATAAATGAAGATAAATGCAATGATAGCTGAGACTTTTTTCTATGCTAAGGCGAGTCTCTCATCATAGAATAATGATCGAAATTTTGACTACAAGGAAAAAACACTGCATTAACGCTGAAAATGAGCGATACACATTTCCAGATGTAAAGTTAAGACTTTATTTTCTTTCGCTTTATCACCCCTCCCCCTCCCCCCCTCTCCCTACTTCCCGTTCTCGATCCATGAATATTGACAACAACGAACCTTCAATCTGTTAAGTCGACTTTCAACAGCACGTCGCTTTGTGTCATATATGCTTATATAATTCTCGATGAAGGTGAAGAATTTGGCAGGTGAAGCGGCACCGCTGGGACAAATGTCGAACATTTGTGCGAAACACGCAACTATATCGTCGGATGGTTGAAGGTTGTGACGGTGCAGGATCATGCGAGGAATCTGAAAATTCAACATCGACAATCATTCGACTGCGTCGACATGCTATGAAATGATCAAGAATGAAAGCCACAATGGATGGACGTAAGTCCTACTAGGGAATGCGAAAGCCAATAAATTTCTCTTTGGAAGGCATCCGCAGCAACTAAATTGGTAACAAATCCAACAATAAAACAAAAAAAAAATGCCATCAGGTCTCTTCAAGATGTCAAAAGAACTGAAACCAAACGACCACTTTATTTGGTAAGAAAACCGTTTCAGAGCTTTTTGGACAAACTTACTAAGTTATGCTCAGAAGTTATCAATAGAAGAAATACTTTCTTCCACGCAATTCACATCACCTCACAGGTCCCCTGTTATGATGAAGATCACTTGATGTTGCTGAAAAAAAGCACCTCCCTTCGTTTTAAATAAAGCGAAAGAAATTTACTTCGATTATTTCCAGACAAACAATGGATTATTTTGTAAAAATCAATGGATCAACGCAAAAAAAAACGACAAATCAATGGACGGTGATAGAAGTGACCTGCTGTAATGTGTCCCTTTTCCAGGCTTCTTTCCATATCACCGTACACTCTTTGTACAATGAGGGATTCGCATCACAGTTAGCCGCGAAGCCTGCCTCGTCGACATTCATTATGAGCACAATATGCATATTCCTCTTAACTTCTGTAAACAATGAAAAATGCGCCCATCTCTCCCCCGTTAGTAATTAACAATCAAAAGTTACTTTATGAAAACTTTTAAAAAGACTGGAAGATATACAATCGGAGATCGATATTGATAGCAATTGAAGGGTTTTGTGATCATTGAGATATTTCAACACTGAGCAGCATGGAATTTAAAGTATTGGTCGAGGAGATGCAAAATGGTGAACTCAGTGAAAATTTGAATAACTTGCTGACAAAAACAACCCATAACCGAACGAGGCATGAAATGTACACCTGTGAAACATTCCGAACAAATTACGGACTAAAAACGATAAGACATCGAGCGACTGCTTTCCCTCAATACACTGTTGCCTTTGAGCTGAATGATGATAGATAGTGATGTGTTGTGACATAATATTCTTATTATGATTGTATCTGATTATACCCATTTGTATCATCTTTGTATTGTCATAAAGGTAGTCGTCGCCTATCGACTAAATAAAAGGTTCGATCCGATTCGATTCGATCTGTTTGTGTTTATTTTATTGTGCGTTCCAACAAGGAATAAATTCGCATCGCTTAAGGTCGTTTATGAGTCTCGCTCTCTTTTCAAATGTACGCTCGCCCCAAAACGTGATTTGCTCGGAATTGTTCTCCTCTAAGGCCTGAATTGTGACTGGAAACCTCCTCCAATTCCTGAGAACACTGATGGCGGTAAAGAAAGATCTACTGACTGCCTGCAAAGTATGAGTGCAAATCGCCTCGATATGCATCTTGAGAGGCTTGGTCACGCAGCGACGCTGAAAATCCGTCGAACTCTTGAGGCGTAAAGAGACCCGGTAGGTCACCAGATGAAAGTATCGAATTGATCGACTGAAGAAACGACGGGTCCAGTATTTGATAGTCTTCCAGAATGAACAGCACATGCTCAGAATCGATGGCCGCACACTGCATCGCCTGAAAAGTACATGGACTTATTCGCTGAAACAGTACTGTTTCGCTTGGGGTAAGTTCTATTTTCGGAAGTCCGTCATTTCGGTCACCCTGCTTGGTCGTTTACTGAGGACAAACCAGAATATTTTCGGAAGTCCGTCATTTCGGTCACCCTGCTTGGTCGTTTACTGAGGACAAACCAGAATATTTTCGGAAGTCCGTCATTTCGGTCACCCTGCTTGGTCGTTTACTGAGGACAAACCAGAATATTTTCGGAAGTCCGTCACTCCGGTCACCCTCCTTGGTCGTTTACTGAGGACAAACCAGAATACATCAGTGACGCAGTCCAGCAGCAACCAAACTTTTGATTAAGCCCTTAAGAGAAAACACTCACAGTTTTGAGTTGGTTATTGAATTGCTTCACTCCATATGAAGAGGAAATATTCGGTGTGAATACTTTCATTTGATGAATGTTTGCAACCAATGAAGCAGCCTCCCTTCGGCCCATTCCTGATTTGCCAGCCAATAAGGCACACCCTCCTGCAATATAGTATGTCGACTTTCAAACCGTCATCATTATTGCAATGAACCTTTTGTCAGTATAAAAAAGGAGACAAAACGCAAACATTCCACAATTGCAAAAAGTGCAAAAATGCAGAATACAAAATATACACAAATAGCTTGGATCAAACCCATAGCAGAAGTGGGATCTTTTTTCATTCAATCGGATCTTCATGCCTTATAGATAGCAAAAAAAAACTTCCGCGTTTGCCCAAGTTCAAAGAACTTTGATGAAAAATTTTTAGGTTTTTTTTCGGTGAGGAACTGAAAACTGTAACTCTTTTCCTGCCGTTCACAATTCAGATCCCTCTTTTCCCGCAAAATTTTTCACATCCCTTTACGGATCGTTCGGCACTGACCGACATCGTTGATCATGCAACCGTACATTATCCGTTCTCAGTGCTAGCCGTACTGATGAAGTACACTTTCGGAGGAACTGAACATCAAAGTTATATCATAAAGCAACAGAAGCGACTAACAACAGCTTACCGGGGCAGGTTATAACTCGATCGATGCAAGAGCAAAGAGTGACCAATTCGTCGAATAATGGCAACTTGAAGTTCGCTACTTCGGATTCTGAAGCGCATTTGTCGTGCCAGTTTACTTCTTACAACCATATAACACCATTACAAATCAAATAAAAAAATAGTTTCCAACCATATTCATGGCAGCATTTTGAAATGTGGACATATCGCCGAAGAGTAAATTAAAAGCTGATGATGGAAAACGATTGGAACACTTCCAAACGAATCAAGAAGAATTCTAGCGAGTACATTAACCTACCGTATCTGTTGATGGCCTTTTGTAGTTGCTTGGCATATTCTTTGCGAGGCGTCACAGATAGCGGTTTCCCTGTCAAGGAACTCGATAGAACGGGGCCCGGTGAAGTGACATAAACTGCAAACCGATTCTATTACATTTGTTCTGCGAAAAGAATCAACATTTTCTGATTTATATCGAAAAAAAATTAAGGCTTTTGAAGCTATGCCATATATCATGCAAACAGAACTACCATGTAAGAAGCAGGTGATCAATACCAAATTCGCCAGGCAACCCTAACGCATTCTTGCTCGATTACCTTCACCTTTCGTTCCTTTTTATATTGACTTACTGAATAAAAGAAAACCATCTTATTGGACACTTCATTGGAAAATAGACTCGCTAGTTTACCCTAGCATCACAACAGTTTAGCTTACAAGCTAGAACTGAAATCTCAGCGCTTGCCTGCATCACTCTGAGAATTGCCGGAAGAGGACATCACATTGGCCACAATCTCATCAAACCTGAAATCGACCAAGCACTTAACTCAAACAATAACTGTAGCTCCAGTCCTTCTCTTTTCAATACCAATATAAAAAACCTGTACTTGGTGCAGGCTGTACGAGTGGAGAGCTATAGCTGCTCATACACGTTGTGGTAGTAACGAAACGTAACGCATGCGCGGCACAGATGGCACATGGAAGAATCAGCAGTATTGCATAGATGTGGGGAAAAGTTGTTCGTTGTGAAGCGAATCGAAAAAATTTTCAAACAAAGATTATCGATAGAGAAAAGCATACGATAAAAGTACGGAAGCAGCAAACGAAACAGTTTAAAATATATACTGGGGTTCAACATTCTTTCATTTCCTCGTGTGAAGATCGCATATGGCCAACAGAAGTACGCTAAGCCCCAACTAAATATCATTTAAGCATACCAGAATAAAATGTAATAATCATCATATCATATCATCGTATTCTTACTGCTCGGGCCTTCAGTGCGATGTATCGATGTTACTGAGGCAATCGCAAGCCGAGCAACAGCCATCTCTTTGGCTGTTGTAGCTAGTTGTTAACACCACCCGCTAGCTGGACTGTCAGTGGTATGGTAGGAAGCAGCCGGGAATCGAACCCAGATCTCGCGATGTCTCGATGTTACTGAGGCAATCGCACACCGAGCACAGCCATCGCTTTGCCTGTTTTAGCCAGTTGTTAACCACCCTCTGGCTGGACTGTCAGTGGTATGGTAGGAAGCAGCCGGGAATCGAACCCAGATCTCCCCGCATGCGAAACGGAGGCCTTACCACTGAGGTACTGGCACCCAAAATATAATAATAATAAAAGATAACAGGAGTAGCACCCTACAAGGATAACGAAACAGTTAGTGAAACCTTTGACTGTGGTCGATACTGACCAACCGATCTTGGAATATACGCTGACCTTCGTATAACACATATTTGTTGAGATTATCGATAGCGTTTTCACCTGAAACTTATCCTCTCTTTTACGCGTGCTTATCGTTCAACCAGCCGCGAGCACCTGTTCTGTTGGTTATTGTCGATGAGGTAGCATCCATCGTCAACAGATAATAGGACGCATCAAAATGTGCTATATCCTGGCATCCTAGGTAGGCCCTCCCTTCCTATTCCAAGTTCATTTTTTCTATCCACCTCCCTCACACCCCCTCCTAGATTCTTGGATAAAGATTTTAAGGAAAATGATAAAAAGCAGTTGAGTGTTACTGACACGAGAAAAATATATGCCGCCAATATTCATTTCTGTTCTACGATGAACTTTCTTTGTGTCGCATCACTCAACTTCGATTTCAGCACTGCCCCCAATCATATGTCTAATGCATTTATTTTATTCTAAGTATTCTTTAATCAACTGAATAAAAGCATGCTCTGCAGCTTAAATTTCCTCAAAATTCCCGATTTGGATCGATCTGAACTTTTAGCTGCCCCAATGTGTATTTCATTCCCGCATTCTTTTTTAATTATCATTTTCTCTTTTTTTTAAAAATTATTCTTTTAAAGCAGTTGTCACGTTATCTTCGTATCAACCAACAGCGTCTATTTCGGAGTTCAAAACGGTAAACTCATCTAAAATTCTGCTATAAAACGTCAGTATGATAACAGAGACCGGTAAGGTCGTATCGCATAAGAGCCACACTCCAGCTGGTGAGATCCTTGGGTGTAAACGTATAATGTGCTTTTTCGGTCTGTTTGAACGACGATCGCACCTGCTCAAAAATCTGCGTCATAATGTTTGCGATAGAGTCTATGCGAGCCGCCGATTGAATTGATTCCTAAAATCAAAATTATTAATGCGCCTCAGTGAGATTTTGGCATTCATTTGTTCGCCCTATAAAACTCTGCGCAATTCATATCCTCGTGGCAGAATATCATAGCATTCAAAAAGGTCTTCAACGAGCCGAGACTACTTCATTTTTAATTAACCCACAAAAGCGTTGTATACATGTGTGCAATATAACTGAAAGGCTGTACATACACTGTGGTTGTTTTGCATAGAGAATGAAAGAACATTTTAAAGATATTGCAACCGCTAACGTATCCAATACCATAAAGCGTATCACAGCTGGTCTTTATGCAACCACTGGCCTCTTGTAGTTTACGTCTCTAAGTGTGTTTGGGAATGAGAAAACAGCTAAGCTGAAAAGAAATGAACTGACAGAACAATTTGATGAGTGCTTAGAGAACAAGTTCCATCATTCAAAATGACCAGAGAGTGTAAGATGAAGTAAATAATTGTTTAGGTGGCCAAATTAGTACTGTGATTACACTGGAACAGGCACCTGAAGTATTGGTGTAAGGAATGCGGAGTAGATCGAGATAAGACTCTGCTCTGATGGATAATCCACATTGCATATCCTCATGAGCGACGTAAAACGCGTTGCTAACTGATGTCGACCAGCGCCATCAACCAAACTTATTGAAGCAACCAACTGAAATTTCGTTATCTTCTCTATAACCCAAGCGTGCAGTCAAATAACTGTGATGATCGACCAACTAATTCTTTTCGAATTTCATCCTCTTCCAAAAAGTTTGGTATTTTATATTTTGATGCCTAGGATATTTCGAGAACCGCGGCTGTTGAAAGACACCTCAGTTCGAAATACTCGTCATGAAAATGGTTCACTGATTTTGATAACCTCAGTGGAAAATCGTGGTGCTCCTAATGGACTTCATTATCATAATTTATATTACTATCGCACACTTGCGACTGCTGGCTACCATAAAGTGTAACAAACGATCTGTCAAACCATAATGCTGTTAGAGAACATATAGTCCCTCATTCTGAACTCCAGAATTCAAGCGGCATTACTTAAGATGACAATCAACACCTGAATGTTTTCGAGACCGATCCATTCGAGTTTTTCGTCATAGTATCCTCGATAAGTGAGCATCTGCTGAAGGAAGGCGACCAATTCGCATGTGCCCCACTTGTCCGGTTTTGCCAAATTCAATGCTTTCAAGTAGACAATCAAATTCGGCTTCTCTTTCGGCTTCAACACTCTACCGCTCGCATTACTAACTTGTACGCAGTGTTGTGTCAGCACTTGTAGTAGCTGTTCTGCGCTAAATGAATGGGTGCTGTTTGCTTTGGTAATAGTCATATAATAACAGACATAAGGCCAACGAAATTTAGAAGTGAAGTGATTCGTAAAGTTATAAAATTGAAAAACTCTTAATTGCTCAATTTGTTTCTTTGTTTGAGCAATTTCCTTTTCCTCAAAGTTTTTTTCCTAAACAAGCCAAATACGATTTTCTCGAATGCGCAAACGTCACTTATGGAGTTTTCAATATCGAGGAATGAATACCCTTATCAGCAATATACATCTGCTGTAAAAATTACGTTCAGTGGCACAAATTATATCATGTGATCCGTTCAGCATTCTAAGTTCACCGTCAATACGGTTTACGAAAAACTGCACGGTAAGAAAAAATATATATCACTTAAGATGTTTCATTCTAAACAAAACGTCGTTCACGCAGCGATCAAAGGGAGTCTGCTCTGAAAAAATATGTGACTGACCTTGTCTGAGCGCTACAATGCAGCACAGCCAACTGGCTATTAGGGTCGGATTCAAAGCAATGCCTTAGCAGACATTCTTTACCACAACCGTCTGGACCGAACACGATGAACGAATGACGATTGTCGTTACGCAGCCAAGAACAGATCTGCAAATGCATTCGATGTATGATGACTCAAAGCGAACATGAGAATCATCAAAAAGACCATCGTAAATAACAACGATACGTTGTCATAAAAATAGTAAAGCATGAATAAATCCTTGCGGCAGGTTTCCATTCGGACCTGATCTAATCATCAATAACGCAAGCTATACCGACATCATATTACCGATTTTGAAGAAATCGTCTGAAGATATTGACGGCTTTACAAACTAATCGTAAATGCAAACAATGCATCTATAATCCCTATCCGGAAGCACGAGATCACGATAATAAAGCACAACTGAATTCATAAGCTGCCCTTTCATAACGTGCGCAAAACAGAAGTTATTAAACATTCAAAAGCAGTTCAAAGAAGAATATACGTATAAAATTTAGACGGGGTATTCCAAGCATACCAAATTATGGTGGAAAATGGATTCTTATATTTATTAGATTCGATAACAAATGTACAATAGAAATTAAGGAGTTATCCGCTCAAAACGATGCTAACAGCTTCAATTAAAGAGAAAAGATCCTTCTCAACTACCAACGAATATGAAAGATTTTATCAATAAATTTCGCGATATGCTGAGGCATCCCCCCTATGCTTCAATACGTTCGTCATCGATTTCGAAATAAAACCCCCTCTCCATCGCATAACAACACTGGGAGATGTCAACCAGTGATGCATATGGAAGGCAGTACAAATTCGGAGCAAGAAAATGAATCTCACTAACAAGTTGTGAACTTTTGATTGGGGAACAATTTGATTAATTATCAATTTTTTTGGTATCTGCTCTAAGATACCTTTTATTGAACACTCCAGAATTCATGCTCTGAGAAAAAAAAAGGGAAAAATCATTGGGGAACAGAAAAAGCACATTGCCTTCTCTTTCCATCAACCTCTTCCATACCCTCAGAGATCCTGCAATGATGTGAGGAAACATTCACTAAAACAAACGACAACTTAATACCGTATCGCGATTGGCTTGTGCGGCAGCAGTTAGAATGTAGGGACGGCGTTCTTCATGTTGCATTTGTTCGACTGTAACAGTAATTGCCGTATCGTCGGTGTAAGAAATGAGAGAACCAAGACGTGAATCGTAACAAACGTTTGAAGGTGAGCCCGGATCTGGCAAAGTGATCCCGCTGAAAACCACCTGAAAGGAAAAATAACGTTGCTAGTATTATACGCATTAGTCTCATTAACGTCTAATGTGTATTTCAATATCATATCTAATCCTGTTACATTCATACTTCATAAGCCTTCTGCCATATGGCTGACCCTTATGAAAAGGATTCGGTTCAGCCCAATCTCAACGATAAGCATAACTGGCCATTGAAAACGTGCAGATGGTTTTTGCGCAAACGAGTCTTGGGGTTGTAGCAAGTCGAAGACCTAAGTCGCTATTTGTATGTGAAGCCTAAAAAACATGTGAACGAAATAGCAAGCAGCAGCCCTCCATGCATTAACGTACGCACAACATTGCCGATTTTGCTACGACCCTTAGCGTTTCATACGAATGTAATTTTCACGTGTAACTATTAAAACCTGTGCTAACAAGAACAGCTGATAGTCATTAGCCATCAAAACTCTTCGATGATGGGTTCTGGTAATTTCTGATAAGTTGTCGTACTGTTTAAAATGATGCTTGGGAACTGATTTCGATTAACTTTTACGGTACAGTGAAGCTTGATCTGAAATACAACGTACGTCTCGTGCAAATAACGTTCTCGATTCTTCGCTGAGATTTGATGCGAGACCGCGATATAAGCCGACGAGAAATTCCTGACGAGATGTCACTCCACGCAAATGACATAACGCGTTTTGTACTGTCGCCGTACGACTTATTTTTATCTCGTAATCATTCTTATCCCATATCCATTTTAGACATCTGAACTCGTAGAAAAAATCAATCAACTGCTTTATGCAAACCAAATGTGAATGTGTCGAATTTTGAAGTATCAATAAGAATTTCCCTAAAATCCTACTTTAATAATACCAAAATATCACCAAAATCGCTGTGCATTCCCTCGACATACCTCAAAGTTAAGCTGTTTGTTGAAATTTCAAATTAAATAAGGCTTCTTCTATTCAAAACTTTACAGAAAAAAAGCAAAATTTTGGATTGTTCAATACAATAATTCCTAAACAGCTGGAAGTGGACGGAAAATTAACTCGCCATTGCTGCAAACTATATACATCAAATAAGGAAGGATAGCTTGGCATATTTAATTCAACCTAATCAATTCGAAGGAAATTAATGAGACCATTTCATGATGTGATTCAAAATAAATTCAGTTAAAAGAAAGCTGACAAATGGCACCGACCTATAAAGGTTTTCATCTATCCATTGCTGCATGTCGGTGTGAGCATCATCGTCCTCTTTCATCCATCGTTTTACGATCTCCTTCGCATCCATATCCTCTTCGCTGTAAAGTTGCAAAAATATTCTAATGCTTTTCTCAATCTACGAAAACTTCTAAAAACCTCTCTCCACGGAACAAAAAAGAACAACTTCCACTTCTACTTACCGCTTCAACAATCAGTCATCTAACAGAAATAGGTTCATTCTCTCCTTATTCTATCATGTGACACGCAACAGCATCAAGCACTTCGAACTAGAATTTTGGATAATGGCAATAAGGTACCTATCGATTTACGGCTCTTAAAAATATTGAAATTACCTCATGAAGATCATGCCCATACGAGAAATGGTGGCAGGTGATGCGCAACTAAGATCATCCGTTTCGAATACGAAATTCACATTCGTACCAAATTGGATCCTCTCACCGGATGGCATCGTCAACTGCATTACATATTTACTTCCTTAGAGACATTTTCATTTTTGTAGTAACTTCAGCACTACAACAGTAGCAACACAAAAGCAAAACGATGAGTTAATTAAGCATAAAAAGATTGCTTTCTTAAACGCACTTTATGATACAAGTGCTTCCAAATGTTGCCCTTTGAAAACAATCGTGAAAAGTGAATTAGCTGTCGGTGAGCTTAACGCTCTCGCAATTTCTTTTTATGCTATGTTAAGCACATTGATCATTGTATATGCTTTGAAGCAAATAGTTTAGAACAAAGAAATTTTTATGCCGCACAAATGCTTACTATTTTCACGCCCTCCTTAAAGGTACATATAGACGCGATATATTAAACGTCAATTTGTCTTGTACGTTTTGCCACGGTTACTTTGGCTCTCTTCTGTATACTATAAAAACTGTTGAAGTATTCCTATAAGAAACATAAACTATCTAAACGTAGCATATCTCAAAAAGTCACAAGCCAAGTATACAGCAACGCAATTTGCACAGTTTTTACCTTATTAAGTCCAAGAAAAACCTACCACGTAAATTGCTTTAGTTTAACACACAATGTAGAGTATGATAAGCATTCAAGACAATTTGAAAGAATAAGAGGGAAAGTGATGATGGGGACATGAACTCGTAATAAGTGCGGTTATTGAGCAGAACAACGAAAATTTTAATTAAAAATTTCCAGTTTTTCAACTCAAGTTGTACCACAGCTTAACATTACACAATTTGTCGTTACACTCGTGCCCCCCCCCCTTGCTAGTGACTGATAGAACGCATAATAATACAATACGAACAGCCTAGCTTACATGCGGATATAATCCAGCGAAGATTTGGTGCAAAACCATCACGAAACACAACGCACGACATGCACAGTGTACAGCAATCGAAGATGGGTATCATGCATCCACCGCTAAAATACACACCAGACGATTGTCGTCAAGCACCGAGTTTAATGCTTCCACCCATTCAGGGTATGATAAGCATTCAAGACAATTTGAAAGAATAAGAGGGAAAGTGATGATGGGGACATGAACTCGTAATAAGTGCGGTTATTGAGCAGAACAACGAAAATTTTAATTAAAAATTTCCAGTTTTTCAACTCAAGTTGTACCACAGCTTAACATTACACAATTTGTCGTTACACTCGTGCCCCCCCCCCTTGCTAGTGACTGATAGAACGCATAATAATACAATACGAACAGCCTAGCTTACATGCGGATATAATCCAGCGAAGATTTGGTGCAAAACCATCACGAAACACAACGCACGACATGCACAGTGTACAGCAATCGAAGATGGGTATCATGCATCCACCGCTAAAATACACACCAGACGATTGTCGTCAAGCACCGAGTTTAATGCTTCCACCCATTCAGGATCGATATCACCGTCACATACAATCCAGGCACTAATAATGCTATCTTTGACCACTAAAATCAGTTGATAATCACAATCAATTATCACCAACAGGCGGAACATAAAGAGAACACATTCATGTTGATGGTACTGTTCAAAAACTATTTGATCCAAATGGTCGAATTTGCTCATAACATTACTTAACAATTCACCGTGAATCGTTAATAGTTCTCAGTGAATTCCCGTTCTCAGCAGTCTGCGACCGACATAAAGGGTTGAAGATGTTTACTTCATAGTTTTCCATCCCATCCTTCCCCCATCACATCGTCTGAACAGTTGAATAGCTCTAGTTTTATAAGATCCCCACTTAAAACAACTAATCGACTATGAAATTTAGCGGGAAAAACGCTTCGAACAAAACTTTAAAGAGAAATGAGAAGCGGGATGAGCGCCTTTTTGAAATCCGTTTTTTAACGAACTACCGAACTCATCCGGAAAATTTTTATATTCAGGCAATAAATAGTTGGTGAAAAACGGAAATGAGATTCCAGTAGTAAAAAGACCGCTTTCTTGTGCACTCTAAGCCAATGTCTGAAAAATATATTACCAAATAAACCATCCTCATCGCGCACAGTTCTGAAGAAAAAATTCATTTCTTCATGATACTTTAAATGCCCTCGTGATTTTCTCCTGCAGCGTATAAAAGTTTAAAAACGACCATTCCAAAAGTATTATTTCGTTCACTAATGTATGCCCTCAAATACGTACATTTCAGATATATTAAAACTGGAAAACAAGCGAACTTTCAAACCAAAAGTTAAAAGGTGGACGGTTCAAACCTATCGATTCGATGAACTGGACCGGTAGGCCAGTCCGAAAAAATTTGGGCGACACAGTTCCCATACTTACGGTAAATCCCTATACCATAAGGCGCATTTGCTTGCTAGCTTCTCAAAGAATTCATCACAACATCAACTTTAGTTTTAGCAATCACCTTCACGAGCGGCTGCAGTCAAAACGCCATCAAACCATTCACGTGTATCCAAATCCATATAGCCGAGCAACTGAAAAACGCTATTTTAGATCAATTACTAAGACTCAGGTTTTATTTCTACTTGTACTGGCTAGACAATTCCCTTACTAAAAAGTTACAAGAGCAAAGCATGCTCTTGATTTATCACATTTAAAATATCGAAGAAATACGAACGTTCCATTTTCTAAATGGACTGTTTTGTATCGATAACCCGTGATATCAATGAGCCACTTTTTTGGTATTTAATGATGCGTTGTACTTTTTCTCAAAACACTTCTGTAAATACTTTTCAATAAAGTTCCAACAATGAATCGCATTTCCCATCGTACCTTTCTGCGAAAAATGAACTGAATATTGACTGTGCATCCGATTTCATTCGGATGAGGGCACTTCATGAAAGCTGATACAGCAAAGTATAATGAAAAATAAAAACATTCTTTTTTTTGGTAAAAGCATCATTGCTGACAACTGATTAGAACGTGCTCCGGATTTACACTAAAATTTCGTTAAGCAGCCTTGACTCTTTCTCCACTTCATCTCACTCTGTAGGCGATAATCTATCATCAGCTATTGGAACGACTATGGTACACTTTAAAAAGCTTGTAGCACAAATTGTTCCAGTATGGTAGACTACTCTTGCCAACCATTCTCTACATTTCATCTAATCAATCCAGTGAGCAATGTGATTTCACTCGTTTCCTTACGATTATGCGAAAAGTGATTTGTGAGAAAAAGATCGCATACAATGAACTACCTAAAAAAATTACTACGAGAAGCGATGATTTGAATTCGCATACCTTGTTTCTGGACATCGACTTAGGACTGATAGTGTACGTTTTGACTGGCTTATGCGCAATATTGAGCGCTCTTCTCAGTACTCTCCACAGCGTTGATTTGCCACATCCACTTGGACCCACCAGCACAACTCCCATCCTCTGCCTCAGCTGTTCGTACAGTTCGAAGATCTTTCTCACCTGAAAGTTCCCAGCACAAGTGCACAATTTTCCTGATCAATCAGGCCTGTTATGTAACGTCGCTAATATCTGCGGCTTCATCTTAGTCACACGCTTTGTTTTATAGTCATACGAATGACCCTCCGACGGATACCATCCATATAGCAGTCAACAAAAAAGAAAGACTCAAAGCTTTCACAATCTTCCGTCGTGTCGAAATGAGCAGAGAGACTTTTCACATACCTTTATTGGGCAGAATTCCGTTCATAGCCGTAACTAATGACAATGCAAAAAAATCTTTTTTCAAAGTTATTACATAAGTGCTATTAATTTCAAAGGTATCTGCTAGCTGTATCGCTCTTGACAGTCATCTGATTGTGCGAAGGTTAGGGTTTTTCTTCGCATCTTGGTCTAGGAGAAGTTATCGAATGATCTATTTATTGCTCTGCATGATATATGAGGTGCTGACTCGATAGCAAGTCATATGCGTCGTATGCGACGTGATATTTCTAAAGGTGACGATGTTAAGTTCTCTTTTGATAGCGCCATTTCATTGCGTACGCATCGTATAAATTATTCGAGCGTTGTTTTTATCTGCTCGAACTTACCTGAACGTCCGTCATCACGATCTTCATTTCCTCAGAAGCTTGTCTCAAAGGTTCAACCAAATCTTCGAACTGAAAAGAAAAAACATACGAGAAGCAGCTACGAAAACCACGAAAAAGAAATTCGCAGGATTTTCAAATTTCCTGACAATGCACTTCAATACAAATATTCTCAAGAATTCATGTGAGAGAGTGATTTATACGCTTTTTCGGTAATGGAATCCTCAGAAATCTTTATTATCTGGTTCATATGTAGACTAGCCAAGCCTGACATGAAACAACACAGACAGCCAAATTAATTTATCGGATATGAGACTCAATACGCCAAAGTCGCTCAAGAAAGTTTTACCTTTAAACTCTAAGCCAATTACTGCTGGCTCTCTCGAAACTCACCTGAGGAAATTCGCCCAATTTTATTACTTCAACTTTTCAAAACTCCGAGCTGAACAGTAATGCATAAATTATTGGTGACCTATGACTAAGAAAGTTTAGAAATTTCTTCACTCGCTACGCTCTCAGAAACGATTCATCGAGCAGCATGGAAATCGGTTCAAACTGTTCATGATACGTTTCTCTTCCAAAAAAAAAATCGCAAAAAACACATAAAAATGGCCAACCTGTGCTATGCCTTTTCTAACACCACCGAAGACATCGTCGATAAGGACTTTGAATCGGCTCGAATCACTAAACGTCAACTTGGACAACGTGTTCAGCAAGAGAGCCTGAAAAGTTCATTTACGATGAGTTAGGCATAGCGAGCGAACAGTTCAAAAATCCGACATAAACATAGCAGAAATGCCGTAAACGTTGTTTGGCATCAGATGTCTGTGCAACGTTGCAGCGCTAATCACGGTAACTGAAATTCTTTTTCTAGTCAGTATAATGGGCCAAACGTTGCCACATGCATATTCGGGAAATGCTCGCTGTTCAGTTATCAGTTTGGCGCACTGGTGGATTATCATTGAGCTTAACAGTTATCACATGATTATCACAGAGCTTAACAGTTTGCATGCTATCATTAGATACAAAGAACATCTTGCCTCTACAACAATCTGTTTCTCGTCGGCAGTCGGATTTGTACTGAGCATATCACCGCATCCTCGCAGAACGGTTTTCAGGGCACGTAATCCCCAGTCGTAATGTTGTTGTTGGCTTAGCATTTCCCTTAAAACAACAAAGCACATGTGCAACGAACCCGAGGTAAAATGTCATTGCTGCGGCTGATCAGCTTTCAACTTTATTAAGCAACTATTTGATAAATTGATAAAACTTTATCAAAATTGACTAATTGATAAAACGAAATAGAGCAAGCCATAGGATGTCGAATATAGAATTTTGCCTATACTAAAGGTTCCGAACATTTGGCTCTACTACATCGACTAGTTGAACTAAAATTTCCTGCTTTTTTGAATCGAGTTGCCAGCGAGATACAACAAGATGGTGTAAACAACGTCGGTTTCTTGCAATAAGATTACCACCGCATAACTGTGAAATGTTAACTAGTTTTATGAAAGGCCCACCTGCTCAAAGTGAACATAGTAACGAGCTTCCTTGCAAGAACCTTCGCCTCTTTAAACCCTTCAGAGTAGAGAATTGTCTCTGCTGAAAATAGCTTTCACGATGTCATCATGAAATTTGAGATGCAGTAGAAAAGACCATAATGACTTTTGCTTGCAATGTAAACGAGTTCTTCTAAGAAATACATGAAAAGAACATCTCGCCGAATGCCTTTGCAAGTCTAATAGCTAGTGACGCTTACTTTCTTAACAGAAGTAGAACGACTCACTGAAGAAGTCATTGAACCAAAACACACCGATGAGTGCATTGTCAGGGACTGACATCGCTACAGGCCTGAACAGTTGTTTCAGATTGTCAGGTAGTTTTTGCCGACCTCCATAGCCTTTGCCAGCCGGATTGAGCGTAATGAATATGGCTGAGTTCGGATCAACAGGAACCTGAACATATCGAACGAAGATTACGCTGAAAATTTCACCGTATGTATCCATTAAATGAGAAATATGTAATAAGACAACCCTTCCATGTCATGCAGTGAAGGAAATTAACCACTACCCTATTCTGTCTAGTTCAATCCCAAGCAAACAATTTTCTACCGCACAACTCAATTTACGCACTGATTTGCGCAAATTTCGATTTCAAATTTTCCAGATTTCGATTTCATATTCCTATTTCGGTTTCATATTTCGACTTCGATTTCATATTTCTATTTCGATTTCATATTTCGATTTGACCAGACATTTTGAAAGATGAATGCGCCCATTATGATACTAAGTAAAATAGGCTTAAAACGTGAGTTTTTTTCCAGTCGTTTGTGGTCTCTTTTATTTCCTCCGTCATGAAATTACTCACAACATCGGAATTTAAAATAAACGAGAAAATTTCGTAATTTTTTGTTGCAATCGTTGCGTGAATAGATTTTTGGTGTTTTTAGGTGGTGTAGGTCAGACAGTATAATCATTACAGCTTTTACGTTGATTATATCAAGTTATAAACAAAATTATGACACGGAAAACGCGAATTCGCTACACTGTACGATTGCTATTCGTTGAATTTTTAACGTACTTTTGGCTCTCAAAACAGTCATTTCGGCGAAACTAGCTGACTTCGACTAATCGGACGAACATTCGAATTTGATCTCAATAGCTTTCTTGTGCAAAACTAAACCATGCAACTATAATGGTTCTGTGTTGCTTACATCTTTACTGCTCAGGGTACACTTTCCTGAACGCGATTTGATTGCGTTTTGAATTGTCTGCACTTGCATCGAAACCACTGAAAGAACCGTCTGCAAAAAAAAGCCTTAAACAATTCACGCTTCGCTTCATTAGCATAATTTAGCAATTCATAGCAAATTTATTCTATCATTTATACGTATCGAAAAATCTAATGAATCTCCCCCCTCCAAGATCTAAACTGCTTCCGCTTCACAAAGAATTTAATCGACTTCAGAAAATGCTGTGGAATTTATTTCGTCGTAGTTAGGTAACAGCGAATTTCAACCTAATTGAGCTGTGATATTTTCGCTTTTTTTATAAAAAGGCTCAGATCTGTGAAGACTTTTGATGTGCACAATTTTTGAAAGAATGAGA
>JPKZ01021715.1:582593-605986 GCA_000803305.1 Toxocara canis | reverse complement strand
CTTACTGCAGGTTATATGATAGTTTTCGGCTATCGACTCATAGTCGATTCGAACTGAAGTTCACTTTCCAGTTTAAATTTCACTAATTCGTATTAGCAAATGCATGCTTGAAATTTTCCCATAGGACAAAATAATCTGAACAAATAACCCGAAATGGTCAGTGCACAACGAAGAGAGAAACGTTCCAAGTCCAAGTTAAAAGGTCACGAACTATTTCATGAAGACTAAAGAGGAGTGTTAAAAGTTGAGAAAAAAAAGCTCATGACAGTTTTGTCAAGCACTATTAAAAGTGTTCTGCTAAAGGCCTTTCCACATGTATTTCGATCACCCACAAATGGCGCCCTCAACGTGAACGAACAAAGTGATACGCGTAATGACCGTGTTGATATACTTCGTTGTTATGCTACAGCAATGGGTTGTGTCCATGCCGCTATACTATTAAAGACACGTATACCACCATATAAGACGTCAACAGCGTCCTCCACTCAGATAGTCGAACAAATTAGAAGATCCCGTTTGATATCAAAAATCAGGCGATAGAAGAACTTCGATAAGGCGAACCATCCATCATTACACAAATAGTCACCATCTTATCCATTACACTACAACAGTACGAGGAAGATACGGCTCATGTATTAGCGGTACGTAACGTAATATTTAAGTTGAAGCATCGTACGATACTAGCGATACTCGAATGGTGGACGCTCTATGCTATGGTGTGAACTGAATCAAAATTTGAATTATGAACCTGATCGAGACGGTTAAATTCATCGAAGCAACCCCATGCACCGCACTGCACCAACCCGACAAATATGCGACTCATTGAGCGCACGTCGATACCCTCATCGCAATTGAACACCAGCACTTGCCGACCAAACAGATTTGCCAGGGCCTACAAAACAGCGGTTCTATTGAACAGGCACTTCAACTATTTCCAGCCTTGTACCAACCTTTCAATTTGAAATTCTCAATTTCTGAAATTGAGTTCTTCTAACTAAACCAATTTTCCTTGCCGTTCATTACAATCATCATCATCTAAAAGTGCCCAGCAATAATGCCCGGAACACAACAATAATATGACGGAAACTATGAGAACATGAACTCTATTTTTTCTTGCAACATTCTTTATTAAACGGAAATTCGAACGGCGTTTTCACGCCCGCCTTCCATTTAAAAAATTCTAGCGTCGTTTAAATTTTATTAAGATCACACCTTTACTGATTCGGTTTTGCCAGTACCAGCTGGTCCATATGGATTCCCACCAAGTCCCATTGACATCGCTGCAAAAAAATTTATCACAATAAGTGTCCGTGTCCAAATGTAAAGTTTGCACGTTACCGCTCGGGCCTTCCGTACGATGCCTCGATGTTACTGAGGCAATTGCACGCCGAGCACAGCCATCCCTTTGGCTGTTTTAGCCTGTTGTTAACCACCCCCTGGCTGGGCTGTCAGCGGTATGGTGCGACGCATCCGGAAATCAAACCCTGGTCTTCCGCACGCGAAGCTGGGGTTCTGCTACTGAGCTATTGCAACCCATGTGGAGAGTAGAATTTGAAAGGAAAAACTGTCAGAATGAAACAAGAACTTACCTTGAGTCAATGTCAAATAGCATTTATCAGTCAATGGAGTGTGCACAAGTTTCGCCGAATTGCCCTGAAAATTCACGCAGAAATACAATTGGAATAACGCTAAACAGCTGCTGTGCGCATGATCGATCCCTCAAAGAAAACTGAATTGTGTTTAGCTATGGTTTGCTAAGTATACATTTCTCTTATCGCTTTGCATGGAGATTGAATTCTAGCGATGCTACAAATTCCTTTATTGAATTCCAGTAACGTTTCGGAGTTTATTCAAAAAATTCTTCATTTCGAAAACTTATCTAAAAACAAATTTACAAAGACTTATTTATATGATAGATACTAACTAATTAACTTATTTATTTGTTATATTTATGTGTAGTAACTTATTATATTAACTTATTATTTATAACTATTAACTTATTTATACTAATTTATTTATATGATAGCGATACTAACTGTTCTAAACGAAACGCTTTCGCAAAAGAATAACCTGATACTCGTATGTGTAATCGAATTGAGTATTCACTTGACGTATTAAAACGTGTTGTGAACTTGAATCCAAATAAAAGCGCAACTGTTTTTGCCAACACCAACAAGATGAATCACTAAATATAGCAGTTTAAACGAACTATCAACGAATAGCTTGTTTAATTAATGCATCGTCGTTGATGACAAAACTGAGCGTTAGTTGAACGATGGCTCCACGATCCTTCTAACTTAAGATGTTGCTTAACTTCTTTGGTTTCCTCATATCTTCATACAATTCCGAAATGAGACTTTTAGACCAAATAACTAAACTGCTTTCGATTTATCCCTTTTCTTTTGCATTTAATTGCGAAAAAACAGACAAGGTAATAAGGAACCAAAAATGAATCGGAAAACAATTGATAGACACCAATTAAAACTTCATAATTTTAAGTATAAAGCAATTCAAATAAACTTTCTTCACGTCGAAACTTACGTCGCATTTTCACTGATTAGTTCATCGACAATGTTGATATGATGGATAAGGTCAAGAATGAGTGATTTCAGCTTTAGCTCCAATACAATGTCATCTACTTGTGAACTCGTATAGGTGGCAAGTTGTTGTGACAGTTCGTGACGAAACTGCTTCAAATCGCGTGTTTTATCCAACGCTTTTTCACAGTCACAACAGAAACGAATTTGTTCGGCGAGACACAAAACCTAAATCACTCGACAAGATAACAGCGAAAACCCTATATTTTGTAGAAGTTTTTCGCAGATAACAATGAGAATCTTAGATGTGAACTACTCTGGAAATGCCTTAAAGAAAATGCCTTCTTAATGTTGATATTTCTTTTCATCCGTAAAGATATATGATAAAATCGCCACAAAAAATTCATTAACCCGTCCATTCGAACTCAAAGAGACGGCTACAAGGTGATAAGGTCATATCGGAAGCGTAGGTAATGGCAACAATGCTGTTTTACGGTATGAGCTGTGACAGTGCTCGGTAACAACGACCTCCTACCTAGACGAACAATTAGAACAGAACAATAAGAACAAAACGGCATTTAGAACGGCTTGCTGATAGGTTTGATTTGTGCCAGTGTTAAACAAATTTATTTATCAATAAGTCCCGGTCAATTTCTTTACGTCCAATAATGTTCTCTAATGCTCAGATCAGACCCCGGAAAGGAGAGGTAAACGAATGTACCATCGATTGCAATGATATAGAGACGCCTTTCGACGACAAGAGTACAAGCAAAAATCCTAACTCCAATAGAACTATCCTCAAAAACCGTTTCTGCCAAAACACTGCGAGCAATGAACTCTTATTTCCCGGAAAAAAAATGGTTATGTTATAGCAACATATCAAACTATCATTCGATCTATGAATTACGCAATATTAACAATATTATTATTAAGCGATTTATGGAGGCACTTTAAAACTAATTAGTTGTTATACCTTCATCGACGATGCGACCTTTCACCTACCTGTGAAGGATATTTGCCTGGGTCAAGATTCGCTTCACGTAGACAGTCCACCGTCAAAAGCCGAATCGTGCTCTTCATCTCGTTTGATAGTTCTTGCAGCCATATCTGTAAATTTGCCACTTCTGCGCAAATAATACTGGCGAGAATTCTTAAAAGGAAAGGTCACGAAAGTCGAAACTCAGATACCGGCCATATTTGCAGGTAGGTAGGTCTCGATAGCGGGGTCAAACGACACGCTCTATTAGATAGATAACGCCAATAAGTAACGAGTTACTAGTGAAGTAAAGTTACTTGTGTAAGTTGCAGGGGACATGCCATTAGCAGTTGCGCGACAACAGTGGTATAGACTGCCGGGAGTAGTGATTGTGGTTCAATCCATTTGGATGCTTGACATCTTTTTACACTATGTTGAGATCGTTTCTTTCACGAACTGTTTTCTGTGTTCCTCATTGCTCTTGTTTTAATAAATATTTTCCGTTTTTCATTCATGGTTACTTTCTTGTATGCAAAGTAAAGAAATGCGTGATAAGTCAAATCATTTATCACCATCGCTGTGAAGGTGATAAGTCAAATCTTTGATATATTTGATCACAAAAAATACGTTCCCACAAATGAGAAAACAAAACAGCAATCCCCACGCTTTAAAGGATGGATAGTTAGCGATGCTGAAGGAAACAACGGAAACCGGCTACAGCGATTGGTGAAGAGGTATTTTTGCGGATCGTGAATTTGCTGGACGAAATGGTTTTGGTAAAGAGAAGGTAACTCATTGATGGCGATCAGGCTTCACTTAATGACGTGAAGGTTCGGGCTACCCATCGTCGCCTAGTATGAAAGCGTCTTACGAACGAGAGACAAGATTTTTATCATTGATAATCGGATGCACAACGGATTCCGGGCGGCTCGTGATAGTTACCAGTATTTCGTAACAAGAACGTTGCTCCAATTGGCTCTTGTCTTATCTTTCAGTTTGTATCCGGTTGCAAGAAAGATCCCGCGTAAAAAAATTACCGAATCAACAGTCTTTTCTCGCGAACAAATACGAACAAGAATGTAGTTTTCAATGAAACGCGCAAATATTTGATTAAAACACAAACTCAATGAGGAATAGAGAAAAGGGAAGATAGTGAACGAAACGATCTCGTCCTAGCAACCTGCATCACTCCTACGACTCATGTGGTTGCATTCCCGCACCGTTCTCTCACAATGAGCACAGGTAACTTTAACTAATAACAACTCGTAAGGCACTGGCGATGCACGCTTAATTTGGCGGTGATTTGTGATCCCCCATTGAGGCTCACTTATTTACGAACGGCGACCGAAGTCTGAGTTTCAAATTTCGTGCTCTTTCCTCACTGGTTATTCGGCACACTTCACCTTTATGCCAATGCGAATAAGATGTTGAATGAAGAATGGCAGGAACCAGCTAATTGTATTTCAGCAAAGAGAAATTACATAAGGTCCAAGACATCGGCGAGACGTATGAGACCAACTTTAATCTCAAGCCTTTTGATGACTTCTTAGTTCTTACCTCCACCTGTGGAACAATTCTGATTGGTTTTGAGAGCTGCACCCTTTCGCCATGAGCAGAAACCATTGCGACAAGTGTTTGGTTCGCTTCTCCAAATACCACTTTGCTGATACCCTAGAACGAATATGCTTGATATTTTGACAGAACATTTGATTTTAAAGATATCGCTGTTGCACATCGTGGAATGGAATGAACATATGACAAAAAAACAAAGCTTGCTTATACATCAGTTGTGTTCTCATAATTACTTCCACTTCCAGAAAAGCTGCATTTCTACGCCTATCGTACTTCCTCATATAAAGAGCAAAAATCCGCTTTCAGTATCGAAGCTCTCTACGACCAAGTTTTATGACAAATAATATTTCGCAAACATAACAAGTCATAACAAAAAGTGATGATTACTTGAAAAAGCTTTTTGAGGTGAGCCTGTATAACGACGGGATTCGTCGACTGGCCAAGGATCTCAAGAAGGTCATCGTCGCCGAGAAAATAGAATCGTGGAAATGCGCTCCTCTTTTCCTGTAATATATTGAAGTCTTCTAGCCGAATATTCAAATACTCTTGAGCCAAATGAATGAGCTTTAACCATTTTTGAACTCATCCCTGTTCTGCAAATTAGCTGTTCGAATCTCTCAAAAGGAACCTGGGTTCAATTTCATTCCCCGCAGAATTCGATTTCAAAACGCCAGGTATATCGTGTTCTAATATGAAGCTCCTTAGTTCACTGATCAACAGTTTCCTCTCCCATCCTGAAGCCTGTTGGACTGGCATTATGACTTATATGAGTTCTGTAGAAGTGAGTAATGCAGTCCCAATATCATAGAAACACAACATTTTCATTTTGGAATGTTTGAAATGGTAAGAATTTATTGTTGCCTTATGCCTTTCGACTTATCTTTACCCTTCAACCAGTGTTTAGCCTTCAAACGCTAGACTTGAAGGCTAAAGTGTTGTCTTTAGCATTCGAATCTTAGCCTTAAAACATTCGTCCTTACATCGTCAACGAGAAGCCTAAAAGAGGCAAGATGAGGAATGAAGATAAGACTGACCTCAAGAAACTGGTTGAGCGCTCGCTGACAACGATTCAGCTGGTCGATAATCTGCTCCAAAGTTCTCCGCAAAGACTGTTTGGAACAAAGACTTACCAATCTGGTGTCATGTGCCACGTCTAAGAATAAAAAAGTTAAAGCTAACGCCTCAAGAAATTGGTCATTTTTGATTTTACGGTAAGATGAGGTTGTTGAACGCATCACGACTTTGGACGAACATCATTAGTTAAGCATGAGACTGTGCCCGTATTCAATTAACTGCTAGCATCGATCAAAGCACTTCCATTGGATGTCCACTGCATGAGAAATGCTCCACCATGAAACAACATTGAGCCCAAGCAGTTCTGTAAAATACATCAAACGCTCTCAAGTTTAATTTATTTTTGTTTGCCAAAAATAATCGCTAAGTAAAACATTTAAAAAAGAGTTCTTTAAAATAACACACCATTAAGGATGGATCGAAATTCTACATCGACTCTGTTAAAACGCGATGCTTCCGAAGGCAGCGATCCGCGTCCGAATATCGGCTCCAAATAGATCCACTTCCGCTGTATCTCGTTCATCCATTGCAAGTATTGATCTAAGTCTGCCAGCCTATAAAGTAATTACGGTCAAATTTTCTCGCCGCTCAAGTATGAACGATCCGAAAAGATCGTCGAGATCTTATGTGTTTCACCTCGTATGTCAATTTTCATCGGCCCCATAATGAGGAAACTGAATGCGAATGCCTCTTTATTTCTGATTCCCCGAAGAAACTTCTTCGTACTCATAGCAACAAACTCGATGATCTCGCATTTTCACGTCAAGTAGATATTATCCATCTCATACTTTGAAAAAAAAACTGCTTGTAATTGAAACTTCATCGGGTAAACTTATTCCAGCGTTCAACTTGTCAAAGAATCGCTATCATCTATATAGCAGATGTTTTCTAATATTTCGGAGAATAAAGGGTATTCAAAATGCAGAAGGAGGCGACATACCTTGTTTCCCACACCGAAGTTTTATCGCTAAACTTCGAGTAATATGGTGAATGCTTGAGTGACTGCAGAAGAGCCTCACTGTCTTTGACCTCAAATCAAAACGTATAAGGCGTGAGCTATATGGCAAATGTGCAAATGGTCAAACGGTCGTGGCACCACAATTGGTAATGCTTAACAATGCAATACATAAAGATGAAGACGACAAAAAAACAGCTGAATTGAATGCTACGCTTAAAAATGTACATTACAAGTGACTGTAAGTAAATCTTGCCCGCATAAACAAGTAAATCGATACAGAATTAATACCGCAAGAACGTTATTGAGAAATGGACTAAGATTTCTTTCGTACTTTTTTGATATTTATTCACAGTAAAGCAATCGACTAACCGAATTGATGGAATCTTTCCAATCTTTGATCACCTTTATTGTCGAACCACAGGTGTGCTTGTACTCGGTTAGCGCAAATTCCGTCTGCAAAGACATCGAATGAATGAGGTCATATTAATTATCAGTCGCATATCAATACACGCTAACATTTTTATTGTTCCATTTTAATCAAAATTTCCATGGAATTGTTGTTCTGTTAGTCATTCATTAAAAAACCATAACATTTATGGAAGAAAAAAACAACCATTAGCATACTGGAAAGAAAGAAGAAAGGTTTGGAAAAAAAGATAAAAGCGATGAATTCAACTCATTACCTGAGCTCGCTCAACAAGCTGCTATTGTGTTGTAAAAAAAAAAAGAAGAAATAAAAGATTATGTGCGGTATAAAAACATAAAAACGTTGTTGAAGTTTCTCCTATAAATATCCGCTGGACGTTTCCTTTATATTTTCGTTGATTATGTACCTAGCCCATTGTACGCGATAAAGGAAACGCCGAAAAATGAGTAAAAAAATGGATAAAACCTGCGCGGCCCATAGTTCGAGCTCCTGGATAGCCTCCCGAATGGTGACCTCCGCTTGTGCTCGAGCATTGAGACTCTTGAGTGCCTCCAAATTGGCGGCGATGCTGTCGTGGACAGTGAGCAAATCTCCGAAGTGAAGTCGTTCCAAAGTTGTTCCTTTTGGCATACCCAGTAGACGGAATAGCTCCAACCAATGATCACTGCTTAGCACCTCTCCACGGCAATATTTTAGACCACCGCTCATTTCCTAATAAAGATCACATATCCAGCATTCGACCCCAATCATCGAAGACATCGACAACAGAGATTTTAGCACTTTAGATCTGACTGCTTTTGTTAGTAGTTCTCGATGAATTCACTGCCCTCAAAATATGTTGCAAAATCTCGTCGTTTTCAAACCGAATGCCAGATACATCAACAACCTTATACGAAGCAGCGACCAACGCCCGCCCGACTCTCATAGACCACAGCGCAAACAATAATAAATGAGCACGAAATTGCACAAAATGTGCACTTCGTGGATTAAATCATGATATGCGTTTTCGCTCTCCTGGATGGTTCGAAAATCAGATCAGTTACACATGAACACTTCTGATCGACCGACAATAAAACAGCCACTCATGGCAAGCACAACGAAGCGACGGCGTTCAGGCGAGATGTTGGAGAGATCAGAACTAATGTCGCTGCTGAGGCCCACCTTATACGAAGCAGCGACCAACGCCCGCCCGACTCTCATAGACCACAGCGCAAACAATAATAAATGAGCACGAAATTGCACAAAATGTGCACTTCGTGGATTAAATCATGATATGCGTTTTCGCTCTCCTGGATGGTTCGAAAATCAGATCAGTTACACATGAACACTTCTGATCGACCGACAATAAAACAGCCACTCATGGCAAGCACAACGAAGCGACGGCGTTCAGGCGAGATGTTGGAGAGATCAGAACTAATGTCGCTGCTGAGGCCCACAATTCAAGAATTTTTAAGCTCACTTTTCCGAAATTTGTCATTTTTCGTTCAAGAATTCATATTCAAAGCTCTGCTTAGCGCACGCTGTAGTTTTCAGCTTTCTGCTTCACATGAGTCTAAATTTTGCTTCCAGTAATTACACATAAGGGCAACTTTCGCTTTTATTTGTCCTTCTCGTCGAAACATTTTCCATACACCACAACTCACTCTGAAATTTACCAATCGCATCCGAATTTAGAGCTCTCGCAATACCACGGATTACGCCTTGCGAGCTTTACCGCTATAGGTTTACTAATTCTTAAAATGACAACCTCCTACCACCCAACAGGTTTGTGACGAAAAGCGCATTAAAACAGTTCACAACCTTCCCCCAACCCAAACATATGTTTGAATGCCGAGCGGGTGGGGGGCGGGGGGTTGGGTGGAAAGGGAGAGGAAAAAAGCTGGATGGAAGTGAAGGGTGAGTTAAGACCTGCTTTAACGATGTTAGGAATTGGGAGGTTTTCGTACTCGACACCGCGCACCCCCCTCTTCTTCTCCTGATTCTTCACGTAATCTCAATCCTCCATCATGCGCTGAATACGCCTTTGTAATCCTCTTTAGCTGGAGATTCGAAAAAAAAGCGTAATCTGACCTTGAAGTTGTCAATATCTTTACCAATGCGAACGGTCATATGAGTGGTCGGAAGTGATCTTAGCTTCTCGGCCCACTGGTTGAGGAATTCATCGAACAGGTATGTCTTTGACCTGAAATTGAACTCAATAAATGCAAAGTATTCTCAAACAGCATCACTGTTAGAAATTATTGCGCGTCCTAAAAAAGGCAAAATACTTTGGAACAAAGTTGAAAATAATGGCGTTTTTTATGGCTATAGCAAGGAAGCGTTGATCCTTGAAACGTTAAATGGGAGAACGAAAGGTTAGGAGTTCAGATCCGCTGGTACATTTTATATGGATCGACATCAGCAGTATGGCGCATTTGTCAGTCTTCCGACGAGCTCTTCAATGATAAACGAAAACATTCGGCAAATAAAGAACTGTTTTACTCATGAACAGACCTGAATACGATCCAGTCCTCATTGGCTAGTTTCTGTAGCTCTTCGTTGAATTGCTCGTAGAGAATCCAGTTATTCTCGAACTCCTCAAGATCGGTCCCCATCTCGTCAACCATAGGAAACTCTGGCTTCTCTATATCAAATTGCTCACACTCGACCCTCAACATTTACTTATAAACCTCAACTAAAAAAGCCATCTGAAATACAGAATCACTTTTTCACCTTACTTTTCCAGTCAGACGTCTCTAGAGGCCTCCATAAAGAACGCATTTACTTTCACAAGGTTTCCGGATTCGTTTTATGCTACTTCCATGCAGAATTCGCCTCAGAAAGCAGCAAACATTCATGCACAACTATATGGCAAGTTTTCACCGACAGCTTTGATTTTAAGCAACTTTTTGCTGCAACGATAACGAATTGTCGCTCGTCACATCTGTACAAATATAGATGTACGCTTTATTCAGCAGTTTTAATCCACCAATCAAAAATACCACCAGGAAGAAAATTGTTTGACGATATCGTCGTTCCTGCTGATGATCAATATGTCTTACGACAGATTTGCCGTCTTCTGTTGGCCACTCATTTGATGTGCAGTTGTGGTGCTATGTGATGTATGGTCTCAGATGTGTGATCAGTGATCTTGTGAACCATATGCAACGTTTCACGCATCAAGCGGTAGTGGATGGTGCCGTATTTTCATGTTAGTTTCACTTGAGTCTGTGGTGAGCGGTTCGCTAAAATCAGTCAGTCAGTCGAATTTTCGTCAGTGAAGCCACTTCCGTACAGCCGATTGTCTGCACCAGGCAGAGGAATTGCTAGAGTTTGGGAGGGAGAAACTGAGAGACCCTTGAAGTAACTATAATCGGAGTAATGCAGCACTAGATTGCACCTCTTGCTATGTACGTTGTCGATAAGAAGATGTTAGTACCTTGTTACGTTCATACGACAAACGACTACATCTGTCACTTGCGGGCAAATTGGACGTTATTGGCTCTAGTGTCAGCCGAAATCGGGAAAGGTGGGCGACATCTGAGAAGGCCTTCGACGCTAGGATATATGCGGGAAACCAAAAGTATAACAGTTGTGCAGGACTCCATCAAATGTTGGGGACGATTCACAAATTTCGCGACGGGTTATAGCTCCCGGAAAGCAGCGTGAAGGGAAAGGTCAGTGACTGAAATAGTTACTCCCATTTTCATTTCCTAAAAGTATTTTTTGGTTCCTTCGATGCATTTCGTCGCAATCCAGGAGATGCATTAAAAAAGGCGCTAAATATGAAATTCCGTATAAGAAATGAGAAAATTTCGACAGTAACTTTGATCTCTCGAACGTTCGCTTCAAGAACCTGCACACGTTAAGAACAGCTATTTGATTGCAGATCGAGCAGAAACGGTTGCGCCTTATTAAACATTCCCTGTTTGCTTCTTCTACATCGTTATAAGACGATCTGACGAGGCTTTTTGATACAGCACTTTTGAGACTTTTTTGACTTTTGTACTTTTCGTAAGTGTTCTTGTATGTCAACTTAGAAACAACAATCCCAAACTACCGAACATATGGAATTTGGCCGGAACGCACAACTTACAGAAGTTTCTCTTGCGATAAGCGAAGTTCATTGAATTGAACACGTTTCTCCTTTATGAACTCGATCGCGTTCAATACCGCCGCTCGATCTTCACTTAACGTTTCTTTCTTCGGCTTAAATTGATTCCAACGAGCGAACAATTTCTCCGCCTCCTCGCTGAGAGCCTTTATGTTTTTACTCACGTTCGATTTCAGCACGTCCACCTGGAATGTTCTCATAATTGCAAAGGTACCAATCACTCTAAGAACAAACGCTATTGCTTTCTTCCACGGAAATAGTCTCTTTTCATCTGTTTTAGCCAACGATACAATTAAAATAGGAATGAAAATAACGGGGCGGAGAAGAACATTCTGCTTGAGGCTGACGCAGAATTATATCAGTGATACTACAAGCAGAGATGCACACAAAAAAGTTTCATTGGGGGATGATTGGAAAGAGTGCGTTAGCATGTTCAAAAAATCCCTACAAATCTCACTTTTGGTTGTGCCGTTCAAAGCAATTCGCCAAGAGTGCGACTGTCTTAAAAAGGTTTTGTTCACTTATCAGAACTGTCGTGATGCGCCGTTTTGTCTACGCTTAAGTACTTAAACCTATCCACTGTTGTACCACGCAGAGAGCTTCAACTCCCAATATTCTTCCTTTACGTACAGCATTAATTCCAATTTGCAAAGGACAGCCTTTACATGAGGTGGGCCACTAAATCTCTTAAATTCCTGAGTGCACCGTTTAGTTGTTACCTGTTCCTTGATCATGAGCTGATGACTGTTGAGCATCGACTCGAACTTCTCCCATTGTTGCATAGTTGCGGGTAGTTGATCGGCTCCACTCCCTCCTACCGATCGAAGCAACGTGTTCTTCTCTTCAACCAAACTCAAAATCTCTTTCATCTGCAAACCATATATGCTCGTGAACTTAAAGTACCGATCAATCTAAAATTCTTGTCGAATCAACCTAAGAAAAATCAATCTAAATGCCGATCAATCTAAATTCGAAACATTTATGATCCAACGCTTCCTCACATAGTAATAAAATTACCGTTCTATATAATTTAGCTGTGCATCCAATCAAGCATACGAATTGTTCCCAGCTCATAATCCAGAATGTAATTTAACAGCTTTTTTGAAACGATGCGAAAGAAACGTTCGTAAAACACGCATGCAAGGATAGCACCGAACAGGTATCGCCGGGATTAAGGATACGGATCAGTGTTCAAGCAGAGTAGAAGCACGCATGACCTTTACTTAGCAAGCAAGTGCAATTGTGGAAAAAATAATGAAAAGGCATAAGCTGCAAACATTTTAATCGCTTCTTTTTTCGCCATTTATTGCAAGTGCATGAAATGCTAGTAAAAACGCTTTAGTCTACGTTTCGATGGTCGTTATCGTATTTGACAATTAGGAAGTTCATGAGAGAATTTCCATACTTAAGAGTATCATGCGTTTAGCCCAAAGATTTAAAACAAAAAAAAAAAAATCGATCAAGCAACCAAACAGACCTCTTTGTTTGACTTAGCGAATTCGGTATGCTTATGATTTGCTTCAGCGATTTCGTCGATAGATTGTGGTCTTGTGCTGAGTACAGTTATCGCTTGCGAAAGAAATTGACCGATCGTCTTAAAGTGAGCCACTAATGAGTACAAATTTAACAGCAAAATTCTCCTCTTTTTTATGAGCCGAAGAAGAAAAACTGTAAAAAAAAAAATGCTTTAAGAAGAGAAAAAAATGAATGCTAGAGCCCAATCGCTAAAATTCACTACGATTAACGCTTGCAAAAGAACATCGCTATCCGTTTTAGTTAGCTGGCTAGAACTGAAAACGAACTGAAAAAATTCGAACATTCCTTCTAGACAATTTTGTACCAAATTTTAACCAAAAAATTCCTTACAGCCTCTCACACAAAAAACTTTCTAATTGCAAAAAACGACTTTAATAATTAACTTAATTAACTTAAATTGCAAAGATGACTTAAAATGAACTTGTTGAACTCTCAGGACTGATAATAGGATCGTCAGGAATAAGATGTTGTCAAACAGCATCATTCGATAACCCAACTAGTCGTTTAACAGAATCGTCTAAGTTTTAAACATAGCGACGTGGATAAACAGATGAATCCTTATCGAGAAAATATGTGTACCTGAATGTTTGTGTTAATTGAATGGCGTAAGGTCCAGATGAGCGTATCGAAAAGTCTCTGTAGCATTTCATCGATCGCAGTCTTTACTGCTGACGTTGTCACCAATATGCACTCCAGTTTGATCTCGCTAAAATATCTTTTCCCTTAAAGGGTATATACCCCTTTAAAAGTCGGCCACCAAACGATTAACTAAACATAGTCAGAAAGGCATTATGTCCTATGTTTGCTTGCTTAGCGCCCTATATGTAACGCTTTTCTTATTCTTAATTCATTAGTAGAAAGCAGCGACAAGCTCAAACAAATCATAGCCTCGATATGCAAAACATTATGTGTAAGTTGAGCGTTCAAATATTCTCAATTTGAAGCTCACTGTCAACTACTCATATGGGAGCGAAAATCGCACGGATAAAATAAAAATTTCGTTAAATTGTTAAGCACCGTTAACGATATCCATCTTAGAAACTGATTCAGAGGATTTGAGGGTGGGATGGAGGGGGGGGGGTTTAGGGCAATCATTTTGGAGCCCCGTATGGATCGGAATGAAGGGCTGCTTATCTATAATAAGCGACCAGCCTTTATGCATAAAAAATCGACTAAATATTCAAAAATTGCGCAAGATATTCGGTATGTATCAGTGTTGTGATTGCAGACAGTTTCATTTGCTTGCTGCTTGAATTAATTCTTCCCATTAATCATTAGGCTTTTTTTTCGTCTATACAAAATTCCTTATGAGTTTCACAACGTCTTAGCCGTAATAAGAGATTATTTAATTAACGCTGCACCATAATTACACGCTGGAAGGAAATGAAGCGAAGATGAAGAACATTTAATCATGGACTAAATCGGTAAAACGCATTTGATAATCCAAATTTCTAATGCGTGAAGTTTTAAACTTTTAAAACGAATCTTTTCAATAGAGAAATTCATAGATGAGCTCTTCAAACAACTTCAACGAAAAACTACCAACTCCTCCCTTTCCATGTTCGCTCCCCACACTTTCATACCCTGCTGAATGCTGCATAAGTTTCTAGCATTGCTTATATTCACAGCCGAGAAATAACCTCGATAGCGAACCTTGGCAACTTCTCTGCTTCGCGTCCTTTTCCTTTGAGCAGCTTTATTTGCGCTTCCCAATCTGCGGCACGAGTGAACTTCTCATCGATCAACTGCTCCAGATCCACTTGTCCAAGAACTACCCAATCCTGAAGTACAAGTTCCAGATTATCATTCGTCTGCACTAATGAGGATTAAAAAGCATGATCTATGACTTCGGTATACATAGCCTATACAGAAAATAGAGGGCATATATATGCACATTACATGGCGTATACAGAGAATGGGACTTTTGTGAATAATTTTTAGTAAACAACACAAACAATATAAAAAAGAAAATCATTTTCATTCGTTTTTTCGTTTGCTTTTAGAAAGTATCGGAAGTTCAACGTATCGGAAGCTCAACGTATCGGAAGCTCAACGTATCGGAAGCTTACTTCGAATTGAGAATCGATGGCAGACAACTTGTCGAATAGCTGTTCGGCTTTCTCGTAGACACTATGGAAGCGATTTGCGTTGCGTTCAATCATGACTGCGTAAATCTTATTCGCCTAAAAACAACAATATTTTAGAGCATAGAAATATCACGTCCACTCCAAAATATGGTGCACGTGAGCGAAATTCAAATTGGTAAGCCAGTCGAAGCATGCAGCTTACATTGTATCACAAACAGCTGCTAAGCTTTGCATGAAATTAACGCATACGGCTTGATCTTGGCAATTCGCCTCTTCGAATTTCAACTTCGACAAGTCAGTCAAAAACGATGTTTCCGTTATGTTTTGCAACATTAAAAACGATGTTTCCGTTAAGTTTTGCAACATTAAAAAAAGTGACTGCTGAACGAAAAAAGTTTGTCTATTTGGAATGTTAACGAAAATATTAATTTATGGTATTTGCATACGTATTGGACATCAATGAAACAGACAGCTCACTTGTTCGGTGTCTTGAACTCCTCGAAACTTCTGCGGAACGCTTAGAAACTTTTTCATTTCGCGATAGTATTTCGCTCGTATTTCTTCTAATGGAGGCCGAAGTTGCAATCTCTGCTCTCTAAATAAACGTTTTTCTACGGTCGACAAGACATTATTTGCGCATCAAATTTTAAATTTCCTCACTTATGACGTTCTCAACAAAAACGATTCTGAAAGAAAAAATCCTTGAGTTGACGCATAAATTTTTTTGGTTCAAATTAAGTTTTTAACTTTGCATGTACAGTTCAATTACAATTATATTCCGTATAAAATATATTATATGCCAAATTGCTCAACTACATAAAATATACAAATTGCTTAAATATATACATATATATATATTTTATCTAATCGAGAAAATCCGCATCAAAATAGGCAAAATTTTGCCTAAGAGATTTTGTAATATGCAAGCAAAATTTTTTTCTGATCGCCCTCTTAGCACAATATTGAAACTTTCAAATATTGAAAGGCGAATCTCTCCGTTGGTTAACTTTTCGACGCAAAGAATGCTGTAAAAAAAATGAACATACCAATCTTCAGAGTATTTTCCAAAGAATGGCTTATTCGATTAGCTTTAAGTGGCATGAAAGCTTACTTGAAAACAAGCTGAGCTTGAATTTGAGGTATTTGTGCATGTAAACTCTCAATACCCCAGCGATACTGTAAATCAAGCGCCTGCAAAAGCATATATTCCGAAATGCATTGGTGAAGTTGGTGATACTTTATCAACAATATGCATAAAAACTGTTGCCAACCAATTACTAGCGAATTGAAAGTAGATGAGATGCATGAAATTAATTCATGAAAATCTTTTCTGACGCCCAAACTTCGTCCATGATTTGCACTGCCCATTCGAAATGTTTTTTAATAAAACCGTGCCATGGGAAATTTCTTAAAAAAACTGCCACTGAATTTTTTTAAACTTTTAAAAAAATTAAAAGAATTTTGAGAAAATTTCTAAAATTTCTTGAAAAATCCTCTAAATAAGAATTATCAAATGAAGTCATTGCCAAATTTTGAAACCTCGCTATGTAAGCTGTCTCATTGTTATTCGAAATGTATCACAGGAAGAAGAAATTTTCGTTTAGCGGGAAGCCATTGTTAAAACGTTATCCCCCATTAAACAGTAATCTAGTTTACCTTATACAGTTGGCGATCCCAATGTATCAGCCATGGCCGCATATTACTTTTACTGCCCGCGTAACGCTCTTGTTCGGCAATTTTCGAGCGAATTTCGAACATTATATCTTTCCACTTGTTAACTTCCTTCAGTAAATCCAAGTTCATTAATTCGACAACCTTTTCGCATACTTCGCTGTGAGCCTTTCGCAGTTTTCTGGAAAATTTTCGTACAATCAGTGAACTATACGTCGCATTGCTATCCCCACCTTATTGAAAGATTTTTTTCAAAAACTTATGTAGTAAAACGCGCCAATGTTGAACGATTCGGATATTGAATCAGTTTTACTTGGCGTTAAAAAAATACGATGAACTCCATCGCATCGATCGGTGGAAGAAAGTCTTAAGGTGCGCTAGATTCGAAATGGCAGACTCCTTGCGCTGTTCTGGCTTTATTGTTCGGAGCACTGCGCAAAATAAACGCTTGCTGGGTTCGTCTCAGGTCAGCGAAATGCGAGTTTACGAATTATAGCACAAACCGGGAAACGATGGGGGATTTTAAAGATGTTTTTTGACATTAAAGTGGCTTTTTAAAGGAGGATTTGTGGATTTGATTAGCTGGATGAAAATATAAATTCATAAAGAGATCATTGGATGGAAGACGTAGCCTCACGAAATAATTACCGTCTGCAAGGTGAGAGACGCTAAGAAAAGAAACTTTTTAGAAACTCTCACTCGAATATCCTGACAATGAAATTTGGTAGTTGTCGGGTGTACTGACGAAAAATCATGACTGTGAAATTGGCATTTTTCAGTGGCACTTTTTAATAATTCAGCGAGAGGGAATGTGACTGCATGGGAGACCGTTTACACCAGATGCTATTTGTACAAAATACTTTTCGCAAATGAAAATTTAAGATCCAGCATTTCGGCAATAAAACCGAAATCTCTCTTCCGCATTTTCTGTTCTCGTGATGGCTCGCTAATGCATGACAGCTTACGAGCATAACAGTATCATTTACTTGGCAGCGCGCCACGTTTTGTTTATTTGCATTATTTTTATCTTGTAACTTATAGTTTCTGGAATGACTGTCAAGAATACTGATTGGACCTTGACTTACCGATTTCGGATGGTGAGTCGCTGTGCTGCTTCTTGTAGTTTCTCGATGAAATCCTGAAGTTTCTGCGGGTTGTCCCAGGTGACCGTAGCAACAGCAGCATCACTCTTTTTGCCCGAAATAACGAGCTTCTCGAATGCGAGTGCCTCGTCGAGCATCATCGCTTGCTGACATGGCAACATCTGTTGCTCGATAGTATTGTAGAAATGAGCTACCTGAATTTAATTAATTCTCAATTTAGACTTCTCAGACGTAATATGCAAAACAAGGAGCCAGACTGTTTCTGTATAAGAGTACTATGGGTGACGACATCATAGACGAAATCAAGATAGCCAAATATGATAATCTTGCTCGAATACAACAACTTTACCCATTTACGACGAGCGGCAATACTCCTCTTTTGAGTGCTCGCCCGTCAAAAGAAGAAAATTTCTGAAACGTGTCTCGTCGAAGATATAAGCTGACTTGCCTGCTTAAGCACGATCGCATATTTGTAGAATTTTTCGCCGGTGTTTGCGCAGTTGATGATCTTCACAGGAATCGTAAATCCAAGGCTAGCCAGCTGACGTACCTCCTTCAGCAGCCTCACCAGTCTGTCGCCATAGTTTACGTTTAGTGTACCGTGTTTTTGTTCGATGGTCATAAGTTTGCCGGTCGTCTCGAGTGATACCGAATCAGAACGCTCGTCCACAGCTTCGATAATTTCTCGACACCTCAAAACAACAACGCTGCGAAATGCAGATGTGAATATTTGCGATATTCGTTTTATTCGCCTTATTTTGTCATCTTTACTTTTGTTGTGCCATTTGTTGTGCCGTATAATGTTTTTGGTATGCCGGCTGCATGTCTTACTGGGACGTAATAAATTTATATGAGTTCCTTATCCCTCTCGCAGCATAACCTGGTTTGGTTCGAATTTCATTTTATTATGTAAATACTGCTTCGTTCATAATAAGATGATAGAGTTGTTGGCTTACTGTCACACCTTCTTAAGCTCGCTCATCAAACTCATTAATTAATTGTTCAGTTTCTTTTCCGCTTGCTCCCTTGCACCAAATATTATCGGACATTTGACTCACGATAAAGATGGTTGAGAAAGTTCAGAGGCGTTTTCCTTTCTCAACAAGGACATTACATTGTTGATTTTACTCGTCTTCTTCATGCCATGGATATTTCACTGGGTGTTACGACAGTCCAACCTTAGGCATACGCGCGCCTCAGACATTTTCCCGGAAGCAGCACGACAAGGAAAAAACTCTTTGTGCTCTTTTATGTGCCCCTCAACTACACTACCCCACTTACCACTCTAAAACTTTTCACCATCCAACCACTCCTTCCAACTTATTCGAGGTTCCATTGTCGAATTAGGGTTTCGCGCAACACATAATGTGCAATCGCAAAGTATGACACACCACATGTCGAACTGTTCGATTTCTGCAGAACGCATTTCCTCCAAAGTGCTGTCTATGATATTCTTCAACGATGAGTATGCATTCAGCTCGCTGAGCAACTCCTCTGACAGCGTTTTGGTATCCTCCACCTGAAAGCTGTCATTCCTTATTCAGCCTTAAAATCATTTTTAAAACTAATCATTTAAGTTCAGGCTTATTTTCAAACAGTAAGCGTGCAAACAACCGAATATATTCATGCCATCACAGTTACCGGTACTGATCCGTGAGAACGTAATTGATTTCCTACATATGACAAATATGCACATGTTGTAAATTCTATACATTACTTCCGGCAACACATCTTAAGCAACACAATTCATTTATTCTTTTTGTGAGTAGTTTATGATCGAATTTCTTAGACGCATCAATAAATCAGATTCCCAATTCAGATCACATTTCAGTATTATGATTTATGTGTTAGGATCATGAGCACGGCACTAATCTGAATTTGAAATCGAAAAACCATCATCGTATCCTCGATCACTACAAACGAATTTGCCAGTTGATCCAGACTGGTTTTTTGGGGAACCGTCTTGAGAACATTCAGATATGAAACAAAGCTAAATTTATACATCCACCTACATCCGCACATTATGAATGCTCATACATCCGCAATGCTCTATTGTGCTGCATTGCGTTTGCATGGATTCTTAGAAGCGCTGTCTTTACGCATAAGACGCTCAACGTTGCTCTTTTTTGAGAGTTTAACAACGGATGGAAGTTGGTCGGAATCTCGAGGAGCAAAAATATTTAGGAAAATCGCATTATGAGCTGTTGATCCTTATTTATTAAACTCAGTGGCCTCAACTGTAAGAGTTTCTTCCATCGGTTTCGTTATATATCTCAGAAAATAAAAATCAACTATCAAGCGGTTATTTCGAGTAGATAAACGAACAGAAAACGATTTGTCATCATTGGCTGACCTGTGCGATCTGTTGCCGAATCCATATAATTTTTGCTGCGATCTCCGTCAAATATCGCCCTGTTGGCACGTCACCATTAGTAAGACGCTCATTGAAATCACGCCTTTTTGCACTCATCGATTCGATTAGACGGCTCAATAATGTCTCACTGCAAATGATGCTGTGCTATTTCATACGGGAATTGTCTCGAAAATTTAAAAAAAATTCACCTTTAACAAATTTTCCACTGAAAAAAGAAGAGATATTCATATGAAAAAAAATTTTTCCCTTCAATAATCATCCGTTAAATATTTGTCTATCCGGATTTCGCTTCGTTCTATTTTTGACGATATGCATAAGTAGCTCTGATCGCCTAAGTTTCAAAATGTCATCGTTTAGCTTATCGGCTTACTGCTGCTACTGAATTACTTAGATTGCAGAAACCGAAGTCATTCTAAACTAGTGGAGCACTGTTAATTCGTTCCTACATTTCCATCGCTCTCTGCTCGTTTGTTTTTGTGCAAGTTTCCGTTCGCTCTAGCAATATTCTTAAACGTTTAAAACGAACATTTCTTTCGAAGAAAGATTAACGAGTAAATAATCGTTCCAGTTATTCGATGCTAGGAACAATTCTAAAAACATAGTAAGAGACATCTGATTTACAAATGCTAACGAAAAACCGTTCGGCAATGAGGCGCTCCTTAA
This sequence comes from Toxocara canis, assembly GCA_000803305.1. Classification (NCBI taxonomy): domain Eukaryota; kingdom Metazoa; phylum Nematoda; class Chromadorea; order Rhabditida; family Toxocaridae; genus Toxocara; species Toxocara canis. Next base: position 584,915 of record JPKZ01021715.1, on the reverse strand, counting down.
CGCGGGGTCGATTCAGAAAGTGTTTGTATTTGACCAAATCGTTGACCACCTTAAATATAAGATTGATTGCTTTCGTTTCTCTATTAGCAATTTTTAGCAAATCGAATTGCAGAGACGAGATTTTTTTAAAAGAAAAAAACATAAACCATTTCCTTTCGTCTTCCTATAATATTATTATAGATTTAAATAAAAAGAATTATTGAGATTAAAAAAAATAATGGTCGAGAAATTTGCAAATATTCTCTCAAAAACAACATTTTTTGCATAATGCTGCTTACATAAAGCAGATTTTTGACCCACAAAATCTCTATTCTATCTATCAATCAGAATTTCATGCATCAAAATTCATTAGCAAAAACGGGTGGTTAGTTGTTCAAGGCAATTGCTATAAAATTATTTTAAAAAACAAAAAAGAGAATGAATAAAAACTTACCAAATTACTGTCTACCTTCGCCGGCTGGAAGCGATTCTTCAACAGTGGTATAGTTCTCTCAATGATTGGCTCCACGCTTCTTTCAGTAGCCTTAACAAATCAACAAAGTCTCGGCATTATTTATTCTTCAGCATTCAAAGAGCATATTTTGAAATAAAATGCACCAACTTATTTTTCATTATACGATAAACCTTTAAATGCTTATGATCAATGACGTACTCGAAAAAAAAAAACAACGAAATAATCGGCTATTAACAGTTCTAGTTAATCGCAGCGGATAACCTCATTTCCCAAAGCTGATGAATGATCGATTTCCAAAAGGGATCGATATGTTTTTTGTTGTCGCAAAGGCTCTTTGTTTATAAAAAGCTTCCCATGGTTAACAATCTTATGCATTCCCGGCATACAATACGTTCACTATCAAACAAATTCTTAGAGATGGAGCCATAAATCTTAAGTGCCAACTTTAATGGATGTTTTTGTTTAGCAATATGGAGGAATTGTATCGAATGTAAAAATAACCTGCAATTTGGATTTCCATTGTGGATCGCTATAGGGATTGTAAATGAGAGCATTAAAGTTTTTCATTGAACCTTCCAAAGCATCTTCGATTTCCCTTTCGGCGTTCTTCTCATTCAGTAGCTGTCCAACTTGAAGGCTAAGCATTTTCAGTGAAAGTATCTGCAATTTTTATATCAACAAATTTATTCAATTACAAAACCGTTGCAATATTGCAATACTTTTTCAATTTACCTAATCTTAATTAATACTCTCTCACTTATCTCTAATGGAATGCATAGAAGGATGCGAAACAGATAAAATGATGCACAATATGATATGATAAGAACGAATTGAAGACGGAAATAGGAAGGAGACAATAGATAAGAGAATAGAATGATATTCTACAGAACAATTAGGCGAACAAAGGCACGAGCAACGGTTAATGCTGATATTTGGAGCGATCTTGAAGAATGAATCAATATAGATTGATTGGATAAATAAATATTATTAAATTTATCTCAAAATGTTAAAAAGTAAAGCTTCCTCATATATCAAACCTTGCAGATGCTTTCGGGTAATTAAATCAAACCTGAAACGATAGCAGTTGTTAATCGCTGCAGATGAACATATTTTTAATAGCGTTCTTGGTTACCTAAAATGTTGGAAGCGTTAGAAGACTGTATGAATTGCCCGCTAAAGTAAAAGCTTCCTTTGTTAGGGCTTGTGCTTGCTATGGACCGGGAGTTCTACCTAATAAAACGTCCAGTAAACAGCAATTGGCAAGATTCAATAAGGCAATTACTATACCTGATCGAGTCGCGTTCTGAATCCGTTGATCAAGTCTAATTTAGGTGTGTCTCCTTTCCAAACTGTGTCCGCGCCTTGTTTCCATGACAGCTGCGTCAACGTCTTTACGGCGAATATCCACTGATCGCACAATGATATACCCATCTGTAGCAGCTCAACAGCGCTCTCAGATTTCCATATGTTGACGGTGCCAATTTTTTTCGTAATCGCATCCACCAGCACACTCCCTCAAACAACCACTGTTATGTGAACCTGTCATTACTGCCTACAACAATGACTTAGCTTAACAATCTTGCTTGCTTTACACCCTCCAGATGAGTTCTCAACGGCAAATAAGCACAAAAAGAGCCAGTTTGCACTTTTCCAATTAGATATTTTTTAAACAGTCTGCCGTATCGGCGAGGATAGTAAGCACTCCTAAAGAGACCTACCTTCCAAACAGGAAATGAATCCGTTAATGCGAAACTGACCTTCTTTCACATTATTCTCACCAGGCGGCCAAAGCATAAAACACTGCACGAGTTTGCACAGCCATCCGATTGGAATTGGTTGGACAAAAATTCTTTAAAGCACTGACATTG
>JPKZ01021715.1:485114-515007 GCA_000803305.1 Toxocara canis | reverse complement strand
GGGGAGTTTCAACAAGGAACTACGTTTTCCAGAACGTGGAGAATTTCTGGCGAATGATTCTTATCAAACAAGGTATTAGAAATCCTGCTTTTTTGCTAAGGCGTTTGTTAAAGCAAAATTTCCATTCATTATATGCATATACACTTCAAGACCGAAAGCTTCAAAGGTTGTTGTTTTTACTTTACGTCTAAATTTGAAGTCTTTTGAGATGGGATGAAAGTGAGTTTCTAGAAACGAGCGATTAGGGCTGAAATCATTGTGGAAGTTATTAACGAGATTTTCACTTCCATTTATGAAAGCCTTCTTTTCACTTAGAACAACACACACGATTATCGTTGAAAGGTTAACGTACTGTAAAATTCGCTTCACACAAATAATCAAAGTTTTACGCCAATTTCAGCTCTTTGTGAGAAAATGGTCTAATACTTCCGTTCAACTCAATTTTGTATCTCTGTTATCACCTTTGAACAGAGCGCTCAGCTATATTAATTAGCTACAGGCGTGTATTGCATTGGTGGTATAGGTAGAGAGCAAGGTATGATAAAAGTGTCACGGAAAAAGGATTATACATTGCAAGCATGATCGCAGAAAGATTGCAATTTGAAGCTTACTCAACGTTACCCAGTTTCGCCGTTCGCGAGATTTGTCATAGCTGCGTCGTATCTGTTCGTGTATCTAGGTGTCTCGAAAATTGTCGAAGTTAAAATTGTAAAATTTGGTGGTGTAGTCTACATCCCAGGATCATTTGCTGTGCGCAGTTTCAAATCAACTTAACATGCCCAAGACAGTTATACTCCTTGAGAGAGGTGGAGATTGATCAGATGGGATTTGAATTTTTAGTATTCGTGAACAGCTCATGGAACCGGTTGGTTTGATGGGTGAATTTTCAAAACACATATTGTGCCATCCTCGTGGAACATGCTTCCTCTTAATTTTTGTATAGGTGACAATTTGCAGGATGAAAGTGAAAAAAAAAAGAGTCAGAGCTAATGTCTAGAGTTGGTAGTATACGTGCGCGGTGTATGTTTGCCTGTTTTAAATGATTTCACTGCGGATCGAATCGATGCTGTATCACAGATGTACACTTTCGGATCGCAACCTTCTCCGCTTTGTTCAAAACCATCTCGCACTCACCTTATTCGCCTCTCATTGTGAGCGTGAAAAATCAGTTGTTTCTGCGATTGCTGAATTCAACTATAAAGTAAACCAGTATTCACAACACTGGCGACGAAGGGGGGAGGGGGGAAAATACGGAAAAACGTGACTGGAAGATTTGCAGTTGATCGTGCTAATGAATAGAATATTCATTACGTTGAAAACGAGATTGTTAAATATTCTATTTATAAGCGGTTTGGGCTTCATCCAACAACTGAGTACTGTTTATTCGTGTTTTGTTTAGCGAAATCCGGTATAAGGACGTCGAGTCTCCGCATATGCATGCGTATATCTGCCCAGTAATTTTCAGCCAAAAAATCAAAAATTCTACTTCGAGGAAATTTGACAACATTAATTTATAGTATTTAAGCGATATCTAAACAAAATTTGGATATAAATCATGAAAATTTCTGAATGGGTTGTGATGTACTGAAGATGAAAGTGCTGTGAAAGATAGATGAGGGAAACAATTATTCTCGATCTCGTTTTATGTCTATAAAATTTGGACTCATACATTGCAAAACCTTGTATTAAGATGGGAAAACAATGAAAAAATGATCGTTACTCTATGGTTTATTTTGCATGTGTCTAAGTGATTGACGTTGATCGTTTGAAAATAAGATTGTTTGTATACAATGAGTACTACTTTCATTTGGGGGTCGCTGGAAAATTGCGACACGTTCTTGCTTTATCAATTTAGTCGCTTAGCGAGCATATTTTGGATTTTTCGTGGTATGGCCAATGGTAAGGTGATAAGCACACTGATAAGAACTGAAAATTTTGCAAGTTCATATTCGCTCTCTTTTGCGAGAATCTAACGACCGAAAATATGCTAAGTTATGGAAAAGTTAAAGAATTTCATGCGACCAATTCAATTGGCGTTTTTTTTGTGTGGCTACGTTCATAGTGATCGCTGTTTTCCTATCTTATCTATTCACCTCAAAAATCTCGCCCGCATTCACCATGAGCCATATTTTATTTGGTGGTAATGGTCTCTACGGCAGCCCAAATAACTTTTATCAGTATAACTTACTTTTTTACCAATTACTAAATACCAAATAAAAAAATTAAGAAATTCTACCGAATACCCAAATAACCCAAATAACTTTTTGTTCTGAAAACCGAAAAGATGAATTTGACGCAAATGTGTTTTATGCGCATGCGTTGATAACCTTTCTTGTTTTATTTTTAGGCGCTGTCTGGAAAGCTTTCAACATCGCATCTATGAAGCATGATATATCTCTGTGAAGCATGAAGCATAATACATGATACATCTCTTTGGTACGTCTGAAACTGATCTTTGACAAGTTTCATTCTGTGAGCATGTTAGACGTTTATTGTTGTTAGAGTTTGATGTCATCGAATAGGAAGCTATTAAGGCAATAGAAGAGGCATAGCAGCAACCAGCTCGAGAACATAATCCAAAAAAATCACTCATGATAAGCCACGAAAAGAAGCTTATATAAGTGCTCTAATCAAGTACGTTAATTGGACATAGAAGGTTTAGGTGTCGCGAGACAAATTTCTTAATCCACAACCGATGAATTGTTTTTTTTTCAGCCTCGTCTTCATCTCTTTCGCGTCTCATCTTGCTGCTTATCGCAATTCTATCCTCTCTGATAATTCGGCCACTCAATCGCGCTGTTAATTCCCAGTGGATTTAATATGTGCATTAAAGTGAAATATCATGGAAAATAATAAACAATTCAATTCAGTATTCAGCTAGGAAAAGAGAAATTTTTGTCTGCATAATTATAAAAAAAAGACTATTATGAAGATGGCCAAAAACATTGTATATTATTTGTTATCATTGATGTTATCATCGTCTAAACTGTTTTTGAGATATGCTGCACCATTCGTCTCATCGAAATTGAGATGCAAATTTCGGCGAAACCGATCGGATTGTGCATGAAAATTTAGGAATAATAAAGAAGCTGTGGACCTTTTTACTATGAACTGAATGCAACACTAGGAAACTTCTTCAAAATAGCGATCATATCCAGATGCCTTTTTAAAAAATGCGGACTGCGTTTTCAGAATCGGCGTTTCAGATTGGCCTAGAAATAACATGCATGATTCGCTCGGAGAAATGAGTCTGTTCTATGTGCTGAAGGCTAGTTTTTCATTTGATTGAATTAAACATAAAATCATCTTGATGGCCACAGCAGAGGTAAGCTTTGGTTTTCGGCAGAAGATACAATCAAGGACAGTTTCACAAAACTTGGTAGAGACAACAAAAAAAGAGCAGAACGGTAATATTAGATAGCCTCTCATAACGTAGCGTTGTTCTCAACGCTCATTTCTTGCGCTTCTAGTTCGAATGGGGCTCCAGTAATGCGCACATCTCTTTATATTTGCCATTACGTCACCAAGCCGGCAAGGCACCACGTTCATTGATAGTGTCGTCTGCGCAACGCTATGAGCCCTTCAATGCATGATGTCTTCTATCTAACGGATGCACTTTGCATAGCACTCGATAGCAACAGCGACAAGAGGCGCTATTCTGAACTATCCTCGAGTTATTTTGAAAATTTAAAAAAAAAAAATTAAAGCGCACAGCTGTTTGGAAGCATGTTTGATTTCGATATAAAGTTTTTCCTTTTTTTTCCACTTATCCTCCAAAAGTTTTCGAAAGAGGTCACTTATCAGAAAGAGAATGTCCTCTAAAATTCTGAAGCAGTCAATGAGCAATGCGTTGACTTCAGTCGCCGACTTCACTAATGCATAGCTAAAAACCAACAATATTTTGGCGTTTATGTTTCAAAAGTATTTTTGAAACATTGTCCGTTATCGCTATAAAAGTTATTGACGCCAACATACCGTCATGTGTCACCGGTATGACTGTACTGGGAAGCTTAGCTGACAGTGATATAAGGTACAAACTTATTGGTCACTACAATGAGCAAACATCAAGTGTGCTTGGATCGCATGATCCAGATAAGATCGTAAATGTTTTGAACGACGTTGCCTTCGATTCTGCGCAGTCCACAACTACCGCTCAAATGGGAAACTTTACGATTTCCGCCAGAGGTATGCTAAAGAGTAAAAACCATATTCGTATGTAGGCATCGATTCCGTCGTCTTTCGCTCTATTTCCCAAGGTTATGTTGAAATAGATGTATATATTTGTTGCTGTTGTGCGATCGTCCATTCTAACCGCCTACCCCTCTACCTCCCTCTTACCATCCTCCCCCTATCTCTCCCTCCCTCTCACCGACTCTACATCCTTTTATTTTGTAATTCAGCGTCTGGCTAAACTGCCGTCGAACTGTGTCAATTTACAAATTTTTTCACTGTAGTTTATAAGCGTAATTGCGTGACAAGTGCTGATCATGTAGAAAATAATGCTGACTGTTTTGCGCTTTGATACGGAGTTCACTGATAGCTTAGTTTCGCTCTTCTTAGAAGGGCGTTAACTAATGAGTGATTAGTGAGCACGCTTACTCAACATTTTTTAAATCTCTTGCAACACAAACAGCAGTATTGCCACTCTTGTCGTCAATAACGATAGCGATCGGGGGTCGGTTTGTTAGTTTATTACTTCATAGCTGCATTTCATGCGCGTTTTAACTTTTTAACTTTTACTAATTGCTTGCTGTTTTGCGCTATGCTTTAGTTGAGCTCAGTATGTAAAATCTACCACAAAAGTGATTGTGTGGATAGTAGAGGAACATTGCAGTAGCATAGTTTCACTATGACTGTGTTACGGTGACTTATAAACGCATTTGCCCTTCCGTAGTATTTGAAGTGCCAGAAAGTATGCTATATTTGTGAACTTAAGCCTAGAACACTAGTCCGACTATATAAACTTCCCGCCTATCGCTATATTAGTTCATCGTTTGATAAGTGATTGACTTCATCTTTTGGAACTGAAATTTAATTTTATAATCCCGATCTTCTAACCCTACTTATGAAAATTTTTCTTTATTTACTTATGCGCTCATCAAATGTTAGGCGTCATAAATCGCAGCCTAGAGATGTAAAACTTTTAAATGAGCATTGTTGTTTCGATAGCTGTTCATTTTGCTCAAGGCAATTTTCATCTTCAACCTTAATAGAAAGAAATGCAGATAAATAGCTCGAGGATCATGTATTGCATAGATCGGTACATCTAGGAAATCATCGTATATCGTGCGTTTGCTATAGATGAAAGTTGTTTGTTGTGTACATGGTGATTCGAGTTTTTAACGCTAAAAATCACTCAGAAGTAAACGTTTTAGTGCAGTTTAGTTTTGGAATCGCCGACGAGAAGACAAAGCCATTTGCAGCTCTATATTCCATTTGCAGCTCTATATTGTGGTCAGTTTTTTGAACTCCGATCGAACCGAGGTGGACGTATTGACGTGGAGTTTGTGTCTTTCTCAAGGCAAAAAAAAACCAGTTATTTGACGATCCGTTTGAACTATTGATAGATTCTATTTTTACACAACATGAATGCTTTTCAAAGCGATTGCCAATCATAAGTGCGCTTTAATTGAAGCCTTTAAAAATCCATTCATACATCGACCGCCTTACATCATCTTACTTCTTTTAAACCCTTCGTGTGTTTTTAAATTAACTTTTTTAGGTGAAAATTGTTCGAAAAATTGATCCTAATGAAATCACACTTCACTTACTCGTCATACTTTTTTCCATTTTTTCATTCTTCTGACTATTTGCACACAATTGGAATCTATTCTTTTGTAGTGCACTTCATTTTGGAAAGATGAAAGACGGATCATTAGTGCATCTCATTAATGTTTCGGGAGCCCGCTTAGAGCAAAAAAACCTTCAACGTTGGACTCGTTGGTTATTTATTCGGCACTTTACTGTCCACTGTAATTTGCGCAAAAGCTGTTATGATCATATATATGGATATTTTACTTTTTATCACGTCGTTTTTCCGTCACATTAAGTCAACCTGCTGTTACGCTGTTCCTTTTAACACTTGCAGTTACAGTCTTATGCCTGTCTGCTTCCCCTCCCCTCCCCCTCCTCCCATCCATCCTTCTCCTCCTTCAACAGTCCGGAGGGCTCTTATGAATAAAACTCTCATATTCGGTCTTCACTTATAATGTGCATTGCGTCACTTCGCAACCTGCCTTACGGACATTTCTTCGTTTTCACTACTAGCTCAATTTTTTTCGTAAGTTGATCGTCTGCGCCTGGATTATTCCTATAACCCCACCCCTCCCACCTCTCCTTTGCTCCCCCTCACCTGCTTTCACATATTTAAGCAACATCAGCTGATGTCACCAGATAATGTGGCATTAAGCAGGCAACCATTTTAGTTTCACACACTGACTGCATAGTAAGACATCAACTTTTTACAAAAGTATGCGCTTAAATAAGTCTGCAAGACTTTATTGTAAGTAGTTAACAGTAAGTTATGTCAGGCTGGCACATTAGTTTAGCCTACCTTGAACTGCACATATGCATATTACCCCTTGCTATTTTTTTTACTATCCAGCGCACTATAAAATTTAAAAAAAAACATTGAGCGAAGTTATATAGGATTTTATGTAAGATTCAAATTTATCAAATAACTAGGAGCTAGAATATTGCCGATAATTTCGACGAGGAAAGCGAAAGCAATTTGTCGACTTTTTTCCGTTCGAGTCGTCTTCGCTCTGTGTCGACCGGATCACTTTTTAACACGGTCCCTTCTGTGATCGAAAATTAAAATTATTTTCAATATAACAAACACTATGTGAAACGTTGGCAGTTGTTGTTAAACAGCAAATGTGTGACGGATTGATTGCGTTAACTGAAATGAGCACCATCACAGCTGTTATAACTCAAATAATACTGAAATGTTCGGCATCTTTAACGACGACGCCCTTCTAAACGTGAGCCGATTCGCGTTACAGCGATGACGTTTGTTTAAGCAACTGTTTTGTAGGGGGAACAATGTAAATGCCATTCATAATGTGCTGACAAATTCTCTACCAAAATACTCTGTTAAATTCTAACAGCCCAACATCATTAACTTGTGATACTGTAAACGCTTGCACGCATATTGATCATGTACCTCCAATCAGTATTATTCGCATTCATTAGCACGCCTATTATGAGCGTATCCGATTATCGCTCATTGTTCATCTAAAATTTAAAAGTGTTTTAAAAAATAGTGGGTGCATCTGCATGCAGTTTAGAAAAACGAATTCTTACAGCGCCACTCTTTGAAATCGCCGTTCACCAATAGCCGTCTACACAAAGACAATGTCAAAAGCACTAAGCTATAATGTTCTTTATGGATCTTCGTCAGCACTAATGCCGACATAAACCGACCGACCGGTTGGGGAATAGTTACGAAAAATGCTTGCTTTTGAGAACAACATTTTTATCGCCGTTTTACGTGCAGTTGGGCAATAGATATGCTAATGCAAGCTTAAGAGCACCTTAAAGTTTCATGATGTAATCTGAGCGACAGAAGCGTTCAGGTAGGTTATGGTAGGTCATTTAGGTCATTTCAACGAACAGGTAGGTCATTACAGGTAGGTAGGTCATTTCAACGAACAGCGACGAATTTCTTCGCCCCTACGAGCTTCAAATGCTCAATTCGAATTTCTTATATACGGTGGTATCGAGCGAATCATTCGCAGAACAAATCTAGGCTAAATGGAGGGGATAATTACAGTGTTGTTGTTCTCGAAACAAAATGAATACTAGTTATCATCGTTTCTTCTAATCCTACACTAACTTGTTTATTCGAAGTTTTATGATTTATTTTTTTCAGTTTTATAAGTTTCTGGAATTATCCTCTCGTAAGTTTTATAGCAAATAATATGTGTTACTGTGTTGACGATCTAGAGAACTACAATGTACTCTCTATATTTAAATGCTTGCAGTTGAATGCGATAAAGAAATATTTGCTCGAGTGAATGACTCTTCGCTTTTACCGGCGGCTGCACATGACATTCGCGTAGAGCCGTTCGCAAGGGCGATGCCTCGACGCTCGCAAGTATCAAATCAACTCTCAGTGGATATCTCATGGCAAATGCCTCCTAATAGTTCGTTACTTTTACTTCATTAACAATCTTGAGAAAACCTTTTGCTCGGCTCGCTTTCCTATTCGGCAGCTTATGGGGGGGGGGGGGGGGGGGGGGAGGGAAATCGAACAATTCAAATCACCATTTCGAGGACCAGGCATCAAAAAGGAGCAGAAATAAAGGAGCGATTTTATAGTAAGCTTCATCAACTGCATATACTCTCGTTCGGAAATCAGTGATTATTCTCAGAAAATATTTCCCAGCGGCGATTATTATGGGTGTTCTGTATTAATTGTGTCGATCAAAATAGCTCTGGTGCAAAAGCACTTGCAATCCGGGAATCGAACGCTGGTTCCGTTGATAAAATCGGTAGACCGCAGTGGATACGACACATTTTTATCGACAGTGATATATGTTTGTTGAGGTGCTGCGGCCGATAGAAAATAAAATCCGAACAGTTCGAAAACGCGTGCAGAAATTTTCGACATTTTTAAGTGTATGTAGTTGATTGGCGGTATCTGAAGTGTACCTTTAGTCTTTTTCAATCTACCTTCTACGATTTCCGATTCGAAAAGACCAGACAGACGCAAATATGGACGTAAATATATAAACCAGCGAACACAGCGTCTACGTAAAACGCTTTATAGGTACAAGTTTACCGAAGCGCAAAATCAGCGATCATTCTGACGATAGAATTTTTTAAACTTTCCTTCAAAAAATGCGAAGTCAACCTATCGCATAGTGATTGTGATTCAGCAGTATAGAACCTGCAGAGGAACTGAAATAAGTAGTATTACCGACGATGACTTCAAAAGTTCAGTTAGTATCTGTAGCTTTTTAATTTATAATTTTTCATTCACGTTTTCTCCAAAAATAAAAGCTCATTTATTAAAAATATCAGTGTAAATGTTTATTCATATAAATGATTCATAAATAGTAAAGCGCAGCATTCGGGCATTTCCGTATCCCATCACGAGGTGCGCCAACGCTAATGCAACACATATTTTCTCATGTAGTATTTCACAGCAAGTCTGCGTAAACTGATCGGCAATGAGTGAGCTAATTTGCGTAAAGGGTCAACATCGTAAGCGCGTTTTGCGGCTGCACTGAACAAGCTACGCTTAAAATTGGCTTAGACCAGTTGCCAGCTTTAATTGTCACCAATGATTACTTAACAATTTCCCAATTCGCCGACTATTTAACTTCGGGTGAGGATTCCCTCTTCCCTTTCCCTCTCCCTTTTGAAACAAATAATGACTGTGCACATTGCCCCTAACTTCACCGCACTAATCGCTCGTTTGGCTGCAAAAAGTTTGAAACGTTTTACCACTAAACTTTATCTTTTGCATATGTCAGCTCAATATATTGCTGAATCATTTCTGTTTGTAAAAATGTTCGCTGGATCACAAGTTTCATCGATATTTTAAACGAACAAGAATAGACCCAAAACGATACTTATTGTAAAGCTCGTAGTTCGATTTAGTTTTTTTTCGATTTAGAAATTAGATTAAATTAAATTAAAAAATCGATTTTTCGATTTCGATTTAGTTCGATTTAGAAATTTGTCTAAACGATTATTAGTGTTTCGTTTTTTGCTTAGTCAATATTGCACTTATTTTGCTCACGATAAATATGCATTGATGTGGCCTAGAAATTTACTACCTGAAATCCAATCCTCCACATTTGTATTTCAGCTTTAAAGGGATTAAGCGAAAAAAAAACTGACAAACGAGTCCTAAACGATTGTACTCATAAAAGCGTTGTTCCTCTTCGCTTAGCTCAATTCAGTGTTGTGTATCACTTATATTCTCTGAATTGATTTATATGTCGATTAGTGTCAAACACAAATGCACTTTTCCCGGGGAGAAATTATCTAAAAAAGAAAAAAGGAAAAAAACGTAACGATCATCTTATCAGTACGATGACATAGCGTTCACATTTGTTTCATGTTGCCTACAAAGTACGCAATCGATTTTGCGAACAAAACACATTTGTATTGCGGCAAAATTTTTTTTTCACGTTCCATTTTCACTTAAACAATACGCTTTTGATCTTAACATGTGAAAAGTGAAATTTCATTAGCAATTCATGTGATTTTCATTTCACATATCTTTTCCAACAATGAGAGAAAGAAAAACTCGAAATTCGCATCTTGCCTTTTTTTCCAAATTGATTGGTACGCTCAAATGAGAGGTTCACAGGTCATCTCCAAATGAGCCGTATAACATCGTCTGATGATAACGTATTTGGAAAGGTGATTTTTCTCGTGCAAAATTGTAAAAATTTTAAGGGTGTTGAAGTGGTAAAATAATGTGACGTAGCGGGAATGATACGAATCAGAAGTATGCGATAGCACGTTCTGCTCTCTATCAGCCGTATACATCGCAAGAGGATGATTTGTCGATCCCATTACCTTTTTGTTTTTCTCTATTCCTTCGCTGCTTTCGTTTATTCAAGGAGCATTCTTTCGGTGATGACCGAACACTCATGACCTGTTGTGGTGAAAAAAGCTACTACTGCATCTTCAAATGTTTCAACGATGACCACTATCCCTCTAAAGAAACGCATTGTGGCGAGAGAATTGTGATCTTGAATTGAAGGGTGATTAAAATTAATACCAGTGAACTTACGCTTTCAAAAGAAACGAGGTCCTGGTAGCGCTTCTGCATTCTGTAATAAGGCATCTGTTATCATTGTTATGCGTCTTTTTTATCATGGAACCTATACCTTAGTTGATCGACGAATTCACATAAGAGTAATGTATTAAATAAGTGAAAATGACTAATCAAACAAAGATAATGATCGGCACGAACTGAACTAGATGAACGGTTGCTGAGCGGTTCGTTGCGTTGATGGGTTGTGGAACGGCCGTTAGATATGACGGTTACCTGCGAATATGTTGAATAAGCAGGCGCGAACCAACCAACGGCAAAATCCATCAGGGTGTGATTGGGGTTGACGGTGGCACGCCAGCACTTAAAAAACGGTCAAAAAACCCAATGACGGTTTCATGTCACGGCGAGTACGGTCCGTCGAAAAAGATCGCAGCCCCCACTGCCTTGTACGTACTTCGTGGAAGAAGAAAGGCTAGGAGAAGGAAACTCCGAATAACCGAAACCTACGTCGCCAGCAGGCCGGCCACTAGGCGATGTACCATCGGCCACAGCAATATGGAAAGTAAGATGGGAAGATCGGTTGCGACGTCTATATGGCGTTGGTCGGATGCGGCGAGCTCAGGATCGCGACAGATGGAGAAATTGCCAGCTGCACCGATGGAGAGAACGATGAAATCGATTAAATCACAGTTGTTCATGGTATTCATTACCTTTCCTTCAAGGTAAGGTAATGATGGGCAGACGAGGGAAGATGGCAAGGAAGGAGACGATCTCAATGTAGTACAAGACTAGAAGACGGCAGGTAGATTCGAGTCGTTACCGATATCAATACTTTCTTGCGAAGGGTGCTGCAGACTAATGCCTTTTATACTTTCTAAACCTATAACAATATCTTGTTACTCGTTGGCGGCATTCGCCTAATATATGACTAGTTTTTAATCGCTTCATTGAGGAGATCCAGTTAATTAGGAAATTCAGGTAAAGTTGGAGTTTTTGTGTTTGCACACGCTCTCCTTGTAAGTGTTTATTTTGTTTCTCACTACAAAATCTCTTCAAATATCTTTCCACAGCTCAGACCTTCAAAAGAAAAAATTTTACAAGTGCAAATGCAATGTTTCATGCTGTAAATGAAGAAAAATAACGACACACTATATCTTGCATCAGTCCAATCAATATGTCTTCGTTCTGCGGTGCCCGTAAAAATGTTGAAATGCGATGTGAATCGGCAGCCATTTCTGGAGTGAGAAAGGAGTAGTAGGATCTAAACGAAAGTTGGCTGGTTTAGAGCAAGGTATGACAAGAATATCGCCTTTAGCGCGTATCTTCTATAAGTGAACTCTTTGCGAGAGTAGCTGAAATTGCTTCGAAGACCATTTTTTGAGCAATATTTCCCCTACTCATACTTCAGAGCAGTTTGGCAATACTGTATCTGAGATTATAAATCATCAATATAATTGATGATAAATAATAAAATTAACTTCATCGATTGCAACAGCACAACTGACTCTGCCGTCAATGTATCGCCAAGCAGGTCTGTGACATGACTTCATCCCCGCTGGGCAAGTCTGTGACGTCTGCAGCACATTACGCCTCCATGCTTCAATCTCTGCAACGTCTTGTTGCATACTTAGCAGAACAATAACGTGTACGAGAATCACATGTTAAAAAGATTTCCGATATAACATTTGATAGTCATTTCATTGACAATATGACGTTTTTGTTGATCTAAATGTAATGTAAAATAGGATAGATTCGCTTCAAAAAACACGGCTCAACAATTGGACACAAACATATTTCATATGTCGATCGTAAGCCGTTGTGCACTAAACAATGGAGTGTGTGTGTGCGTATGTGAAGTGCGCATTTATTAATGCATGTCTCTTCACAAAAACAGAATGACATTACCAGAAGAATTATCGTCAAAGTTGTACAAGCGCAAGAATACAAGCAAGCGCCATAGTGCCATAATTAATTACAAGCGCCATAATTAATTAGTTTTAAAACCAAACGACCTTAATTATTCCTATATTGATTTTCTTTTAAAACTCGTTCCTACATTTTTCTAAATGATTTTATCGAATTTACGCTTCAACTTTCCTTCACACTTTTTTGGCTGTGCGAATTTTGGTCGTTAGGATTTCATTTGCGTTTATGATATTTTTTAAAAATATTTTTAAATTGATATTTTGTTTTGATATTTAATATAATGATATTAATTTTTATGATATTTTAATATTTAATGTATTTTTATTTTTTTCTAAATATAAACAGCGCGTTTTGAGTGTACCGAAAGAATGCTTTAAAAGCGATTCGAGCGTTTTATGCATTGATGTTAGTTACTTATTCGAAATCATATTTTCTTTATGGGAGAGTAGCGTTGCCGTTGGCAACCATTATACTTTTGTTCACTGAGAAATTTAATTGGTTGACGATGTTATCGTCAGCTTTTATATACGATTCTTTCGAAACTTTTTCGAACATCCAGCAAATAATGTTATGTTACTTTTTTCATAAAGTCATCTTGTTCGATGGCAGCAAATTTGAAGACTGGGAATAGGAGGGAGGGGAAGAGAAGTAAAAGAAGAGAGAGGAAAAGAGTTGAAGGAATCGTAAGCATAGTTTAATGGATACGTTTGCGCTGGTCATAATAGCACTGAACATAGCATTTTCTGAAAACCTTCACAAACCTGCATAATATTTGTGACCGTTGTAGCTTACAGTTCTTTAAAAACTTTAAACGAAGCGTTACTAAACGATCGGCTCGCTTTTTGAGCAATAACGAAGGAAGGAGGAGGGAGAGGGTGAAGGGGGGCAGGTGTGCAGATTTTTAAGTGACTACCGAGGCCAACGTTTAGTACGTCAAAATGTTTAAAACATTCGTAGTTCTCACAATTTTTCAGATGCAACGTCGCTGCTGAAAGCGTTTTTGCTGGAAATCAATGCAGAGAATGAAACGAACGCTAGTCGCTCATGCTTCCTTTTTAATGTAAGCGATTCGGAGTGGACAGCCGAAGTAATCAATTCTTCGGTGAGTGGTTATTCGTTTTACT
Source organism: Toxocara canis (assembly GCA_000803305.1). Classification (NCBI taxonomy): domain Eukaryota; kingdom Metazoa; phylum Nematoda; class Chromadorea; order Rhabditida; family Toxocaridae; genus Toxocara; species Toxocara canis. The sequence goes on along the minus strand of JPKZ01021715.1, from coordinate 501,216 downwards.
ACTTTGCCGCATTACTCACAAATATAGCACTCATTGAAGAGAATTGTACACTAAAGTAATCTTGAATGCTATCGAACGTGAACGATCTCATTCCCGAAAACAATTCACAAAACGATAATGAGAAGAGCATCACTTAACAACAATCACATAGAAATCGATTATGAGAGTTTTTCAGATTTCATAGTATTCTGCCTATACAGATTACGCATGTGCAAATCTCTTTTATTTTAATATACTGGTGGGCGTCTAAAACGCCTAGTACTTTTATTCATCCGTTGTGCTGAATGGCGGCCGACAACTATTGTCGTTTCCGCATTGCGTTATGCGCATATTTTGATCCAGAAAGTAAGACCTTTCGCGATTAGAGAAGCCATGTGCCGCCAATTACGGCATCGGCAAATATTTTTGCTCTGATGTCCGTATGCATGCGTTGCCCGACCTTCGATTTCCTCAAATATTACCAAAAAAAAGTAATAAAAGCGTCAAATTTAACAGATCAAAGTTTGAAACACATTTTTTAAAACATAATAAAAATCTGCTATTTGTATTGTTTTCACCCCAAATTTTTGGTCGTTCGTTTATGCGATCATGTTGAATATCTATGATAAAAATGCACAGAAAATGGAAAATAATTTTTCAGGCGAAATCATACATTATATATCTGAACTCTATGATAATTGCAAGAAAAAATATCTGCTGAAAAGTTTAAATAAAAAAAGAACTAAGGATGTGCGCCACAAAAAAACTTAAAAAAAGAGTACTATTTGAGAAAGCGTTGAGAAACGTGCGCATAAATTCGCAGCACTGCTCATTAATATTTTTACCATCATAAGAGTACTGAGAAATTAATTACCGTTGAACGAAAGCAATGAGAAAGGTTATGGGTGCTAAAAAATGAAATTGTAATGGAAAACTAGCATGTTACACGAACATATATCAGTTACACGATGTGTATAATTTGTAGAAGTACAAAAAAATTTCAAAAAAATTGATTAAAATCGGGTTAGTTGGACGAAAATTGACGTTTACACGGCGAAAATCGCACACGTGGATCATTACGCGTCACAGACCACCCACTGCGCTCGCGCCTATCAAAACGCTCCTCCCACTACGGCGCAGCTGACTCGAACGCGCCTTGCTCCGCCCACACACACTCTGTGGCTCGCTCCGCCCACAACCATCCCAAAGTGACGGGTGAACGTCAAATGGGTTCTGGCGGTTTCGCCGCTCGCTAAATCTATAGGTATTACACCTTTATGTGAATTTCCGGGGAATCTGCTATAGGTATTACACCTTTATGTAAATTTCCGGGGAGTCTGTGAAAGTACGAACAAAATGACCTTCAAAGGTGAAATACGGGCTCGCGGCTTCGCCGCTCCCTGAACCTATAGGTATTACACCTTTATGTGCATTTCCGGGGGATGTGTGAAACTACGGTGCAAAAATCAAATTAAAAGTGTAACCATCAAAGCTCAAATACGGGCTCGCGGCTCCGCCGCTCGCTAAATCTCTAGTTATTACACCTTTATGTAAATTTTCGGGAGGATGTGTGAAACTACGGAGAAACGGACCTTTACAGTTCAAATGCGTACTTGCGGCTTCGCCGCTCGCTAAATCTATAGGTATCACACCTTCATGTTAATTTCCGGGGGATGTGTGAAACTACGGAGAAGGCGACGTTTACACGGAAAATACGGGCTCGCGGCTTCGCCGCTCGCTATTGAATGACATTTCGATTTCGATAGTGAATGCTATATTTGGGACTTTCTATCCACCAGATCACGACGAATTCTTAACGAAATCCAGCAATTCTTGCATATTTAGAATCAGCTCGTCGAGATCTATCGAACGGTACCACATTCGTGAAAATCTGAGACAAAAAGTTTTTTTCGAAAAATTCCACGTACAAACCCCCCATGGATCGAAAAATCGCAATTTTTGAGGTCTCATATCTCGGCTCCGGAGTCGTTTGGAGCGATGTTTCTGGTGTCGTTGTAATCATCTCCCGGAGCTCAATTGAACGCACCAACTGCGCTCGCTCTGGCTTGGACAGGGGCCGAGATATAAAACCCCCAAAATTGCAAAAATCGACATTTTCGGATTTCTGGCCGATCGATTCGGTCAGACCGTTATGTCACCGATCCGGTTGATCTATACACCGATCGATAGGGTATCAATTGCTGATTGCAAATATGGAAACCGCATCCTCACCGCTGCAACCATTGCGGAAATATTAATCCTCAAAAATTGCACTTCCATACTTAAGTCCACTTTTGCCAACTTCAATCGACCGTATCTCATCGAATTCTTGACCAAATAAAAAATTCTTCGATATTTCGAATCAGCTCGTCGAGCACTATTATTCCAGAGTAAAGAAAAACACAAGTAATGAAATTACGAAGCATTTGAACAATAATGATTTTTGATGGGTCTGCTGCCTTAACCACTGCACCATTTACTTCGCTGGCTTGGACGGCTCAATGACCGAGGATGTATCATCCAGACGCTTTCTTAATTATGGAAAATGCCTTCGGGGCCCCGTTTGACCCCTCCGCTTCACTTTTACCCCCAACAGGGACGAAGACCAAAAATGCCAGATGGTAGGCCAAAACCCTGTCAAAAGCATTAAAGAATTCGGAGAAGTGTGAGTTAGTTGAAAACTTATGAGGCTTGATTCTTAAGTATGAAAAATCTTCCCGCGGGCAAATTACCGGGAAGTAATTACCCGATCCGGCTGGCTAGCGAACTTGACCTAGCCATCTGGGAGATTAATTAATGGGAAAAGGAAAAACTGAAAAAAATTAGCTTGTTCAAAAGTTAGAGTGATGACAAGCTTAAAATTCCTTACAATCGTCTGTTTAATATATAGACGAAAAGAGGTAAGGCGAAAGGAACGGAATGAAGTGATTATTTTGATTTCGAATCAGAGAGGAAAATTCCTGTCGAAGTTCTAAAAAGTTTTTCGCAACCGATTATTTTCGACTTTTTATCGCACAAAACTTTAATGTTTTTCTAAATCGATCCCATTTATCTGTTTTCGTTGTAACTTATTGTTGCGAATAACTTGAATGAAAAGAGCGATATAGAAGAGATTTTCATGTTAGCATCAATGAGCTGCTAGTTTTATGAATTTCGATTTCAGCCTCGATTCCATTTCTCAACAGAGAGTATTTTTGAGTTCGGTATCGCATATGACGTTATCCTCACAAGCCTTCCCAGATCGAACTCTTTACAGCACAGCGTTATAAAACATATCACGATGCCTCGACATCCAGGTGCGTTTTGTTCATTTCTCTTCCCCTGCATTTGAACCGCATCGAGTTCTTGCTTGGTGGTACACAACGTCCTTGAAATGTTGGTGATCGATTGGTCATCACCATATCTCTACTTACGTATTTAATCACTCTATGTCTCTGGTAGTTTCAACTCTCGAACCGACAAATTCGAGTTGTGCTGAACTGCAGTAGTCCTGTATACATACGTGCCATCATTTTTGCTAACATATTTGCTTTGTTTTTATGTAGCATAGTGTGGCAGCAGGTGTATTCTGCTCCATGTAACAGGAGGTCACATTTTTTTGAGTGTGAGGGCAATCGGATAATTAATTAATTCATGGGCATGGTTCATTGGATAAACCGAGCGTAGAAAGCATTCACCAGTGTTGTGCTTTGCGCATTCCGTGCTCTAGTTCATGCTAGTGCTAACAATATAAGGATCAGCACAGAGGTCACATACCAAAGCACAGATAGCATCGAGAATAGCTTTCTATGTTCGGATTGGTGAATAACGAAATATTCACTCGATCAGAAAAAAAAAAATCGCAAATTAGCGCGTATTGCTAAACAATACTGTTTGAAACATGCATTTTGTACTTTAAGATCAGCGTCGTCTTTGATTGTCTTCTTAAAGAGCACACATTTGGCTAATCGGTCTTTTTACGACAGGTTAATTAATGAATTAGCTGTGAGCGTGATTAGTGTTTGCACAGGCGTATTTAGTCGACTGGTCTATCGCTTTTTCATGCATCATTTTATTGCAGCGACTGAAGACAACAACATCATCCAATATTGTAAAGCAATCGGCTCCCAATGACAGATTACATGAGTGGCAACGCCGTTAAATGTTGTTTTTTTGGGCATGCGCTATCTGTACCTTTCTTATCACTCAAATCGATTAGTCGTCTTTTTTTTGCGCAAGCGCAATTTTTGGACTCCGCCTTAGAGAGAGTTTAAAAATGTTTTTGGGACTTATGGTTCTCTAATTTTTCGCCTATTTCGTCTTAATAGCGATTGTCTTAGTGGCTTGCCATGTCAATAAGAGCGTGTCATTTTTTAGCAAAAGTATTATTGTAAGACGTGAGCACACCATAAAACGGCTTGACTTGCAAATTGCCAAACAAAAGCAACCATTCCCAGAACGATGACAGCTGCTGATGATGATCGCTGGTAGAACGCACAACTAAACAAGGCAAAATCCCAAGGAGACCCCAATTAACTCCTAATTTTTTATGGGCACGCATCGAGAAGTGTTTTTTAATGCTTCTATGTGTATGTGTGTGTGTGCGATGGACAGGCGCTTTAGTGAGCAGCCATTTTTATGCCTACTATTGCCTACTATCCATAGGTATGCCTAGCCAGCGGTACTCTATCATGGTCGAGAGTTTACATGGAAGGGAGGGAAGAGAGTGGATTATAATACACATAGTAAGGAAGTAAGGATAGTTATTAATCAGTCAACAAAAATGGCGATCCAGAAAGTCGACAATTATGGGTAACTTAAAATGCCCACTGAGACAAGATGGGCATTTAATTTACCGTTCAACTATGAGCATTTTAATTTACTCGTGATTCAACGGTCGATAAGCTGGCATAAATGTTAACAATGATGAAAAAAAAAAGACTTGAAACTCGAACAACTGCAATATTCTTTAGCGCAGAAGGACATGAAATGATGACTGGCCGCTGGTTAATTTGGTCTCTGAGCCCCATATCTAAGCTGCTTTACCTACATTCATCGTCCTCGTTGTAGCACATAATCTAGCGAGGTACAAGCCTCTCTATCCTCTTCACAGAGAATGTGGTCTCCTGGGTGGTGAGCCAATCCTGCGCAGTAGCTCTTCATTAGTTCCCATCTGCTTGCTGCTACCCAACCGCACTGTCGTCCAGGTAAACAGATGAAAATCACATAGCGTTGTCCTTTACTGCATGGCCGGCGATCGAAGTACTCTGATTCGAACTTGTGCATCAGCTGCAGCACAATAATTTCTTCTAGGAGGGTTGCGACTAAGTACAGAAGTAGCATAGTTATGTGGATGACATCTATGGCTTATTCATATTTTTAATCGTGACTTGATTTTTTTAGCCAGCCCACTGAGCTTGTAAAATAGCCGCCATGTTAAGCAGTTATCAAGCGTAATCGGGCAAACAATTCAAGAATCACATCCCACTTTGTAGGCTACTTTCAGGTTTTTGATTTTTTTTAAATGTCACCATGATTTAACTTGAATACATTTTTTTTGTTCCCACTCGGCCGATGCTTTACATTCTCCAACTTCTTCCCTAAGGCATTCCGTATGTTCCCGTCCTAGCTGTTTATTTAGGAAGCAAAGTGCTTTTAAACAAGCAACTGCGCAACTCATTGATTGCGAACTCAGAAATCGTCGCTTCTTTTAAAGCGCTCACCATTGCGCGATTCAAAAGCAGTTATTCCACGCAACTTTATCGAGAAGGGGATGTTGCCTTACGTATGGCATATCACCGTCATCGTTTTCGAATAGGCACGGAAGGCTTAGAAAGCACTTAACGCAATTTTTCATCCTGAGCTTTTTTTTAAATCCTAAATCATGGCAAAAATTCCATAAAAGGTGTGGAAATTTTTGCAGATATTTTTGGGAAAAAATATGAAAACAGCACAACCAACTTTCTATGGCGCCATCTGTTCTCTTTGGTGAAAATTGAAAAATTTCAACGCGCTTCAATTACTTCAAAAATGAACGAATAACATCTTTAACATGTTGAGAATCATTGTTGATGCCATCTAGAATCGAGGTTGGTTCGCTTTGTTTACAACTTAGGAGGGCGTCTGTAACAGAGTATATTTGTTGGAAACCAGTCAGCCCATCATAATGCAGCAATCTAGCGCAACCTTTTTTGAGCGCATCGACTGAGACATTCAAAGTGCAAATGCTTAGAGGCTGTTCTCTAATGCAGCATTTTTAACGCAAACATCGGCTGCATAGTTCGATCGACCAACACCTCCTCCATTACTGGCCGCGTTGTACACTGCGCTAGCATTTCATACATATAAAGCATTTCACACGAGCTTTGTACGATATGGCTAAGGGAAAAACAAAGTTAAATGTTAGGCATTTCACGATTTTGAGCCAAGTAAGTCGTTGAAGATAGCCAGTAGTGCACCCTATCTAACAGTCAATCGTCCAAGTTTTACAGGAGCCCATAATTGCACTTATACTTTTAGAAAAGCTTACATATCTCATCCGTTGCCGCATTTATCACATCTCGCCGACTTGGGGGAGATTTCGACGATTTACACCAGTTGATTACCAAAAGTCACGAATTTGGTCAAGTGGAAAAATATCTGCGTAGGGGAGGGGGGAGGGAAAGGGGTCGCTTCTTAGGTGCTTCATTATGTGGAAGCATTCCACCTGAGGTGACAGTATTCTCAATGATCGGCTTCAGAGTTTTCTTCTCAAATTTCCTCTTATCGTAAGATGCAGATTTTCGCAGAGTTTTCAAAATGTTATCGAATTAGAAGAGAGCACACCACATGAGTTCGAGCCAATCGTATAAAAGAAGCTTTTAAAAGCCACAAAATGGGAAACCCCTTAGGGCGTGTAGGACCGTCACGAGTGGAATTGATCGAAAATACCAATCAGCAGTGTATAATATCGTCACAAGCATAAGAAAGAGCGCACTACGAACTGTTGCCGCATTGTATAACTAAGTTTCCATTTATTAAAAATATTTTTTCGTTTTTTCGTCCATTAGAGCCAGACGACCCGTGGAATAACCGGGCGATTAAACGAGCGAATCAGTTGAATAAATAAAATATATTTGAAAGGGCCCACCGCCAACATATTGCGTTCAAATAAACATAAGAAAACTTATAAAATACTTTTCCCATCATTATCCTCTATGTTATTGTCATTGGCTTTCTTTTCATAATTTATTTTCCCTGAAATGATAGATTAGTTTTGCAATAGCGGTTTATCGTTGATTCTTTTTCAGAGCTCAACAAAACTTCGTCGGACTCGTCGTTCGACTGTTCGAAATACTGTGAGTTTCTGTACTTGTGTTTCTGTGGCGTTTTCATTGCAGTTGTTTGTTAGTCGAATTTTCATGGTAACCTCAGCAGCTTTTCAGCTAGAAGTGCTCGGTTGTGGTCACTTTTTCATGTGCCTTTTGGTCAAGAAAGTGAGGTAGAAAAAAAGAACAGGAATTATTATGGAGCTTGGACAATCAGGCTCGATAACCAAAATGGTTGGACAGAGTTCTCTGGGTACTAAGGAAGTTCGCAAACACGGGGTGCGGGTTTTTAAAATGCGTATTAGGATCCGCCAAAGTACAATGACGGAAGAATAAAAAGGAGAGGGAATAGGCTCGGCATGACAAGCAGGTTATGAGATAGTCGACCTATGAATAAAAGGGTTCTAAACGGAAGTATGTCGGCTTCACGAACCTTTTTTGCCGCCCTCTTCGATACTGTGATGGATTCAGAAGGAGAACGACGTTCACGAGAATAAGTGTTAGTTCACCTTTATCATGGACCGCAGTGTAGGTCGAAGACTTATAAAAGTGGACGAGAAAAAATACCTTTAAGTATGACTTCGTCGAAACGCTCAAATATGCTTTATTCACGTTTTTTTTTTCTACGACCAGTGGTGAGACGGGTGTTATGCTGTTGTAAAATTTCAATTGCAATTCCCCCAGGAAGAGAAACTCACTTGGATGTAATTAATTTGCGGTAATTAATGGTAAGACATGACACGATCGTTCAACATAGAATTTCTCGAAATTGTCGCTTTTATAGGATTATGTGAAGAAGAAGAAAAAGAATAGTCTTTGTTCACATGAATTCACAAACTTACCTGGCTGGGAGGATTTCGCGATCAAGGATTATGTGTTTGAGAAACATGCCACTTAAGCGTTTGATGCAAAAGTGCCGTTTTTAAAATCGAGAACAACGCTCGGCAAAAAGAAAAATATGTGCAAGATTTGCGGTTGACGTCAAAATTTAAAAAAAAAAGGGCAACACAACGATTGAAGGGTTCAAATCGGATACTCTCTATACTGTTTTTCACTAGCTTGATGCTAACGTCAGCTTTTACAACGCATACAATTTTTTTTTCAGTGCAAAAGTGCAAAAATCCTTTAAATGACAGCTGTCTTCTTTTGTTAGTTAGTGATGGTATTTGTGATTTAAAAACGCTTAACTTGATCCAATGTGACTGGCCAGAACAGTGAGGCATTTTAGCATTTTGCACATTGCTTCTTGCATTATGCATTTGGTTACGATCAATATCTGTATGGAGAAAATGCAACACGAATATCGCAATAGCATATTACTTTTACGTTTCTGTCTACTTACACACTCATTAAATACTACTTGCTCGGCTAACTCCTAAGGAAAGATTCTTAAACCTAGTGTGAAAGAGGTTAAGGATAACGTTCAGCATAGCGACTGCAAATTAATTGCATGAATGTTTACTTGATTCGCATTTTGCAAATTTCGCTCGAGAATATCGTCGCAATAGGTGATAGAGTTAGTTCTGCGTTAGCACACCATGCCAGAACGAATATGCGATCTTTATTTTTTCATCATATGTTCGATGAACGGGCTAGAAAGTATCACTTTTGAATTTATAAAAAAAGTCACAAAGAGAAAAAAGTTTTATTGCTGAATGCGGAATGGGATATTGCTAAAGAACCTTCAACGTCCCCTGTTGTTGCCGAACAAAATAAGGAGGTGAAAGCTTCTAGATCCCGTTTATTGTCAGCGGAACGTCATCCGAAGATTTGTACAGCGAAATGCGATTCCAGTCTGCTGGGAATCTCTAATCATTTTTGCCCCAGACAAAATATCCTTATAAATATATAGTAATGAAAAAAGAAACATTAATATTGCATAGCAGGAATATCCAGTTGAAACGAGTAGAAATGCACTGACATATCCGCTGTGATGGCAGTTTCTTAGTGTCACTTAAATTGATGCAGTACCTGTGATCCAGAAAATGAATACAGAGCAACGAAAAAGTGAGGATAACCGGAGGACTGCAAGAAGCTTTGGTGACTTCAGTTTGACTAGACCTCTTTCGTTCTCACTGAAAGCCAATCCATAAACGACTGCAAGAAAGGTTACCAGAGGGATATTCCGATTCGAACTCCCGACTAATGAGATTGTGAAAATCGGTTGCTGAAGAAAATATTCAATTTTTTAAACACTCAGATGTTACGACACGAAGTGGCTGGTGTTTTGTAAGAGTGGAAAGAGAGAGCTTCGAAATTGTGATATGAGAATTTTGTATGTGTCTTGACTTGATTATATTTCAGCGAATCCGCAGGCATCCAAATGGACGGCAGGTTTTCGTCGTATCTTTGTGCACTCACTAGCCCGAACTATACAGATAGAGTTTGTGGGAGCACCTGCTCATTACTGTTTCGAGGCTTACGAGGTACGATTGAAGGACGAGACAGGGCTCGACCTACTACACAGCTCTATCATTCCAGTTGAGGCAATGCGTTCCGAGTTAATCGACAATATTACCGTCCTTTTTGGAGAGTACAATTTCACCGACCTTGAGGTGAGTGCTATTTAAATTAACGATAGAGTTGGTTAATTGACTGAAGTCGTTTACACTTCGACGCGGAATAAACATGCGTGAACATCAACTGAGAGCATTAGGCGGCAGCGTGCTTTTACTTCACATCACAGATTTCATTGATCATTTGGGCCTCGTAAGTTGAGCAGCTGTCTCGCAAGGTACTTTATCGGTGTAAGCCCCGTTTTAGTCTTATAGGTTTTGTATGTATGGTTGGTTCTTCTAGTACAACCGTAGGTGGCCGCAATATTTATACTATTGAGAAACGAGCTTGACGAGCTAGAGTTTTCGTCACAAACCTGCTTTACGAGTTTCTGAAACTCAGCATCTGCTTAATGATTGATTTCATGCCAGTAGTATCTGGCCTTAAGATATTTTCTTTTTTTCTTGTGTAAGACTCAAATGTCGTGATTTAGTACTCGTTGGAAGATCGATAGCTCTTTCATGTGCAGTTATTGGCACCAGGATGAACAATCTAACTTTCGAGAGCGCCAAGCTGTTGGATAGCAACTTTGTTTATACTTCGGAAAGAAGGGATGGAAGAGCGCGCATATGGTAGGGAGTGGTGGAACGCTATTTTGATATCATATTGAAATGTCTTCAATAGGTCAGCTGCTGGTCGAGAAGAACGGCTAAGTTTTTGCGCCGTCTCCCACCCTTATATGTTTGTTGTATATTACCAACTCTAGATGAGGATCAAGCATAGCCATTCGATGAGAGGAGCAGCACCTGTTAACCACTCTTTTTGAAGAGTTGCTTTTCACAGGGCGTCCTGCCTAAGTGCTTCCCGATTTAGCCAAGTCTGAGGCCATGTAATCCATCACTAACTCTTCGCCTGAGGCCCTTTCTTGGTACAGTACTTGCACGTCATCCGCGAGCAGAACCAGTTTCCCATGCGTTTCGACGCTGGCAAGTGAGATAAGAAGGAAGGAGAACAAGAGGGCTGATAAAACGAGCACTTGAGGGAGGCCAGATTTCGCTAACTCTTCGTCCAAGCAAGCACCGGTCACCATAGTAGTTACCTGTCTTCCAGAAAGCGGACTGCTCGAAAGTCGGAGTACTCTCTCACAGGAGTTGAGGCATCAGTGAGCCTTTGCAAAAAGATCTGCGTATTGGCAATATCGTATACTTTTTATATGTGCAATTGTAAAATGTTTTCAATCTTAGCGTTGTCCATTGTGTCGAGCAAGAATTGAGCCATTTCCGCTGCAGCCGTAAGGATGGAGAATCTTACCCGAAAAGCGTCTTCAGCTACGGTATAGGGGGTTTAACCACTGCCTAGAGCCGAGAGCAGATCGGTCTTTCAAGTTTTAGCGCGACCGATTGTACCGCTGTTGGTCAATAGCTGGACGGGCTTTAGGGATCGCCTTTTTTGAACACTACAACAATTGTCGCTTCTTTCCATTTCACCAACATGCGTTCAGTTTCAACTATGCAATTGGAAGGCTCAGCAGTTTTCGGTCCAAAGAGAATTTGCCAAGTTTAACTAATTTACAGCTTATTTCTCAGAGCCTGGTGCCTTATATAGTTTCCGCGTTTTAATAGCTTTTGAAATTCAGTCATATTAAACTTTTTAATTCGTTTGCGTTGATGTCATTTATTGATGTCATTAAAATGTTCTTCTTTTTCTTCTCTAATACGCAGCTTATATAGCCCTTCGCTAGGAAGAGGGTTGAGGATAACTTATTAATTCGACGTTTAATACCGTTCTGGAATGGATTCCCCCTTCCATCCTCTCAAAAGGTTGCCGAATGAGGCGAGTGGTAAACACAGATATTACACTTTTCTTGCAAATCATGGTAGTCGGAAGTAAACTAAAGGGAACATTGGAATATCATCACAATTATTTCCCCAGCAAAGCTAATTTAATGACCATTTACAAATGTGCACAACGTTACTAGTATTCATTATCTGTTGACGAGCGCATGTTAAGCAGGTCGCGTGACATTTAAGAAACTTGTTCTCAGTCACGATCGTTTGTGCACTATGTTCACTTATTGCTTTCGCACGTTTTCTATTAACAAGATAGCATTGTGCTATTGTTGTCTCAGAATTGCAAAGCACTCCTTCGTCAGGTTTAGCTGATACGGATGGCTGGAGTCAGCGTTATATAAGTGATATTATAGATGGAGAGTTGTGCCACATATCAAACTGTAACTTGTTTGTAGAAGGTGACGAAATAGAAATATGAACCAAAATAAATACTTCAGCGAAAAAAAATTTCGAAAATTTTAGTGATTTTCCAATTTTTTTTTTTGCTTTTCGTTGTCTCATCACTTATGCCGGTGCTAGGGCAAGATTAGAAATTGCCAGTGGTCTAGTATTTAGTATTTGCTGAATTTTTAGGCCGTTTGCCATCTTTGTGTTAGAGCTAGCTAGCTCCGTGGAGAGAAAATATGCATGGGAGATGGAGCTGAAAAGCACCATGGGAGTTACTTGTAGGGAAGGTCGTGTTTTGGGTGGATTAAGATGGCGGTGCGTTAAAACAATGGACATAACTGTTGGTTGCGGAATTGACGTTTCCGTCAATAACATCAACTGCATCGCCTTTAACAATGCGTGTCTCCTAGATGGCATGAAATCGTTCATTGTTACTGGGAAGTAATGAGATGAAAAAGCCGAGTAACAACGTCGACGATAGTAAATTTGTTTGTAGCAGTAATTTCAACTGGCTAAGGATGTTTTTGCAAGGAGGTTGGATCTGCCTAAGAAGAAATCTGCTCCTTCACATCTACGAACCTTACTAAACACTATGCAAGAAGGATCTCATTATTTTAACATCAGGCTCATTACTGTAATTTCGGATTTGAAACAGCTGTCAGTTTGAGAGGGAAGGGAAATCGGAAACTTTGCAACGACTTAGATGTCAGCGCTACACAACAGTTGAAAGTGCCTGCTCTCTGATGTCCGAGCTTCGTGCAGCTAGAGATATTTTGCCGAGTACATGGCGCGTGAAGCACCCTTCCAGACTCCTCGAACACAACTAGGGGCAGAAATTGGATTTTTTGTGATTAGTAAACACTCAGCCTTTATGATCGCTATCCGATTTGAGCAAACACGATCGATAGGCCAGAGGATTTTTTGGAGGTCCCAGAAACGCAACCGTGCAGCTGACTTTCTTCTACCGTTCCCCTCCCCCCTCCCCCCCTCCTTCCCTTGTTCCCCAAGAAAGAGCAGAAATTACATTTTCAGGTGGAACGTGACTATGTACCGTCGGTAATTCCGATTGAGCGTGCCGACGATGGACGATGTCTTTGCCCCGTAAGTGGTAACGATCCGTTCGATAACCGCGTTATATGTTCCTGTATCGCTGCTGATTGGAAAAAAGTGCGACTCCACAGTGAGTATTACTCTTGCTTGCTCCTTTCATATACAAGCGACACAGTCGTTTTAGTTACCTCAAGCTCTTTTGAGGAGATTTTGTGAATCAGACGAAACAGCACCATCTGCGCTGGTTTTACAGTGCCCGAAGTTAAGTTATTCTTCCTAGTGGGTTGAAGTGTAACTTTGCGTCCTCCTAAACAGAGGGTTGAAACAAATCAGTGAAGCGATGCGCTTTCAGAGGCACTGAGCCGTACTGCCTGAAGTTCTGTGCACATTTATAAGCCCCGTAAAAAGGAAGAAACAATATTGAGAATATAAGAAATTTTTTTGCTTTGCTGCAGCGAAGAAGATCGAGTTGAGGGGGGAGGGGAGGGGAGGGGGATTTTGTTAGCAAACAGTTCTGAAAAACTTTAAACAACAGGATTGGAGCGACCGACAGCGCCACCGACAGTACGTGAGCTGAACGGTACCGTCGTTGAAGCGACGCCTCGCAAAGACAGCGAAACCTTCTGGCATGTTACTGTCGTTGTTTCGAGCGTTTTGTCGTAGTACCTCTTGAAGGCTTTCATGAAACCGCACGCATATGAGGCGCTTATCGTCGAGATAAAAGCAACTTTGACCTTTTTCAAATCTCTTCTCTGCATACGGAGTTTTACGATGGCACTCTTAAATCCTTGCAGCATCCTGTCTATCTCAACGTTTTCGTTTGCAAACATAGATTTTCACACAATAGTTTTACTTCGAACAACGCTAAAAATTTTGTGAAAGTTATGCGGAAAGTACTTTATACAGTTTAACGGTCCCGAAAACAATACGAAGAGCCTCTTTTTTTTCGCTAGAGAAACTGTTGGATCATGCCAGTCATGCCTATCAGTGGCTAGCTGACTGCCTCCACTGAGTCACTATCGCTTCGAAATGGACTTCACAGATTTATACTTCTTTTGCACATGTGTTAACGGTATTAGCCAACCATTATATCGTTGTTTTCTGAATATATAGAAGAAGTTAAGAAAATAGGAATTTTAAGGAGATTAGTGGTGCTGAGTGTGCTCGTGATAGCGCTCCTTTTGTTGATGTTAATCGTTTACACGCTCTATCTGTTCTACCGACGGTATCGTGCTCGCGGCAAAACGGTGCATATTCGTTTCGTCTCTGATCGTGCTCGGTCATCGAACGCACTCACACCATCCTCAGTCAGTCAGACGCCTCTTATACACAATTGTAAGCTTCATTTTCTACCTTTCTCGAACTTTGAGGCAACAAATTTTTTAATCGCTTGAGATAGAGATGGGTAAATGACCTAATAATTTCCAGAAATTAGGTAAAAGACCTAATTTTTTTTTCATGATTTGGGTGAAAGACCTAATATTTTTTTATAATTTTGACTTCTCTAATACCTCTCTACCAATAATCGAGCACGTTCCTGCTAGACACTCTACAACTTTTAGTTTTTGAACACTTTTGTTTCTCATAAGTCCATTTTTTTGCTTTATCTTTCAACGTTCGTTATGACGCTAAGCATTTGCTGGTGTGCCGGAAATTTCTTATTACTTGAGTGTGACGGCGGTGAGAGTAGCAGTTTTTCTAGACTCTTTAATGTGTCATTTATGGCCTTGTGATGGAAGGAATTGAAGCTCGCATGATCGATGGACGAGGATTACTTACTGTGTACTGTTACTTAGAAGGATGCGTGTTTGTTTGGGCGGATAAGGGGTAAATTGCAAACGTTTATGTATAAGCTGGCGCATCCGAAAAGCCGCTGTAACAAAAAGTGACGATCAGTATTTGGTGCCGGCAACAATAGCGCATGGGAGATGAAGAAATACCACAAAGAAGAGTAGTCTAAAATAAGACATCATCAGATCACCTGTTATCCTTCCTTCCGATCCTTACCTCCACTACTCCTCCCTCCCCTCCCCCCCCCCTATCCCCCACTTTGCACTCACATCACCTGTTGCATCATGGCACTTCTTAATGCAGTTGTGTCGTTGATGTAAAGTATAATAGTTTACGTGTGAGAGGGGAGATTGGATTGTTTTAATTATCGCACGCAGGCTATTTAATGCAAAGAGAGCATGACACCTTGAGAGACCGACATCGAAAGGATGTGAAGGGAGCTTCAAAACATTTAAATTTTATTTGTCGATTCACTGCAAGTAAACACCTATGCAACGCTTATGGACTTTACCATGTTTGACTGTTTACATCTTATGAGTTCCGATGTTCTGGGATCGGTTTAGAACCACTGAGTGAAGTATCGATGTTGAATCCTTTTGTGTTACTGTGTGACTTCGCGCATACCATATGTTTTTATTTGTTGAGTTAACTCTTTTAGCGCGTCCCAACATCCTTCTCGTTTACTCTCACGATTGTGCGGCACATGAAGCAGCCGTGATTGCGCTTGCCGAATATCTCCGCGATGTCTTCAACTTCGAAATTCACGTAAGTATACTTTGTTTTTTTTTCACTCATAATTTTCTGATCAGTCTTTTTTTCTATGATGTTAAAGGGTGCTTAAATTTTTAGGTCAACTTAAGCGCTCTTTAGCAAGTATGCCACCATGAGCTATGTACACCCGTATGTTATGCTGTCTGTGAGCTGTCGTCTAAACGAAAAAGATGCGATAAATAAATGATAGTTGCTGAAATGTTTTTCATCAGCTAAGACATAACTTTGGGCTCTACAGTACGCTCATTATGTGGCATAAAATGCATAAACGATCTTCTTAGCTTCAAGCGTAAAATTTAAGGACGATCGCCGGCGTTTAAATTGTAGAAACAACGTAAACCAATTCAGTTCAGTCCAAATTTTTATCGCATAATGATCATTTTCGACCACCTTGTTGTTGAAAGGTTCCCTTGAGAGAGGTTGGCTAGTGTTTTGCGAACAATTTTTAACCTAGAAAGAGGGATCTTCCCGAAGAAGAATCCGACTCGCCGA
>JPKZ01021715.1:457347-468706 GCA_000803305.1 Toxocara canis | reverse complement strand
GATGGGTGAGGTGGAGGGGGAGGCGTAAGAATGCCCACGTAACACCACATTTCCCTTCGTACCCATTACGCGCAGTTTCACGGAACGTAAGTTTTGGCTTCGTAAAGGAGATTCGTAAAACAAGTGGCGCAGCGATATCGGTTTAGGACATGTAGCGATTGACTGAAACCATTGGCAGTGTTTCAAGGAAATAACTTCAAGTCAAGTCTCTTCACCATCAAAAGCACCATCGCCCACAATTTAAGTTCGTATTTATAGCGCTTCTTTGTCGTTTCACAAATCATACTTCCTTCTGAAAAAAAATCTGTTAAACAATTCAACAGTTTCCAACTTCTGGCTCTCCTGCACAACTCCTTCCCGCGCTGGCACAAAGCGAGAAGTTGCAGTGAAATAATCTAACCTTGAGGGCCTTATCTTTCAGCCACTTGGTAAGCGGCTCATATGACTTTTCCAGTTGCTCCTGAATCTCTTTGCTTTTCTCGCTATCATCTATTTTAAGACCCTCTTTGGCAACGTTCTGGAACCGTTTGCCGTCGTACTCAGGCATCGCTTGGATCGTGTACTCGTCGACTGGCTCGGTCAAATACAGCACTTCGAAGCCCTTTGCCAACAAACGCTCCACAAATGGCGACGACTCAACCTGAACGACCCAACCAACTGTTACCACCTACCAATACACATCAAAGTTTTTCAATTGCACATGTCCATACAATACATATACAGTACAGACCACACATACACCATCCTGATGTCAACCTCCATCACAGCTTGGAAGGAGGAGGGACGGGAAGGGGGCACATATGTGTAGAATTATTCACACCTTACTGTTGATGTGAAACACACGTGCTACGTGTCAAAACCTTTTGCAGATGAGTCCATTAAAATCCTCTCAAAGAAAACTCAAAGATGCGTTTACCTGACTACTTGACTTTCCGGCTCTTTATCCTATGTGCCATGTGCGGCAATTTCACAAATTTCCGTTTCGGCTGACAACCAAGCGAATAACCACTTCCTTAGTGTGCCAAAGTGCTTCACATAGCAAGTTGAATTTTCAGTGTTAGCCTCATTCCAGCACACCAAGATAAGGCACCTGCCGAGCGATACAACCAGTGCACAGGAATGAGACCCAGAACGGATGAGTAATATATGCAGATAAACACGCGGAGTGAATCCTGTTTGGCGTTCGTACTCGCCAACATCACTAGGCTACATGAATTCTCTGGAAGTCAAATGTAGTCTCCACATAACGCTTCTCTACTTCACTTTATTTCGGTGTAAATGACTGGCTGAATTGTCTGCCGATAGAGAACTCTGGAGATAACAGCCAATACGCCGAGTTCAATTTAAAAAAAAAATGGAATTCGCAAAAAGAAATTCTATGAGTCAAAAAACGAGATGCAGCTCAGCACAACAGAAACCACGCAAGGCGAACAAACAAGGAATACCTCTTTGAGCGACGTGCCAGCCATGTAGAAGATAGCGTCTTGCTTCTCCTTCATTCTTTCTACATATTGTGCCAAGGTCGTCTGCTTCTCCTGAAACCATCACGTTGCATGACGTTAGACGATGCTGCGCGATCCTCCATTTAGTTCCTTTGAACCAATATGCTATAACTTTCTCATTGCGACAACAAAGTCAGACAAACATTCTCCAGAGAATCCAGCAAAAACGCTCGCAAAGAGTGTCCTATCGAAGATCTAATAATGACTGAACTACTTATAGCAAAACCACACCCTATGGTGACAGTACTTTCGTCACCCACCACGAGAACTGCTGACACAGAAGGTAACGAAGAAACCTTATCATGGGATGACTGGAACCGAAGCAGTTTAGAGAGACGAGTCCTGTTGGTAGGGTCTTCCATGATACCGAGCTTGATGTTCGTGCTGAACTCTTTCCAGAACTCTTCGTAGGCCTCCGGCTCCATCTTCTTCAACATGTCCAGTACCTTACGGACCAGCTTCTTCTTGATCACCTACAACTTCGACGGTAAAAACGAATGGCAGAAACTTGAGCGTGTCGCTCATAGCTAGTTAAGCATACTTAACTGCGATAAGGAAGACAAGTTTTTCTCCAAGTCGAAATTTTAAAAACAACCAATTTTCTCTCGTCTCTACACCACCTGCTTAATCTCTTCTCGAAAACTCTACACTACCCGGGTTTGTTCTAGTAGGCTGTTAATTAAAACAAAAACCTTTAGCAGCTTATGTTGTTGCAAGGTCTCACGAGAGACATTCAGTGGCAAGTCGTCCGAGTCCACAATACCTCTGATGAACGAAAGATATTTGGGCATCATGTCGTGGAAATCATCCGTGATGAACACACGGCGCACATATAGCCTGATATTATCGGTCACCTGTAACATACCCAAATATGCCACTCTCGATACAGAAAAAAGAGAACTCATTTTATAGTGACCGATTACAATCATCGGTCGTCTGCAGCCGAATTGCAACTCCATAAGGAGGAAAAGAAACCCATTAGTACGTGAAGAGGTATTTTAACAAGAAGCAGACCACTAACCACTGGTAAAAGAATATCAAGTTCGTTCTTGACATGATCCCGCCACTACGATTAATTCTTAGAGATTTTCCCCTTATCGACAGGGCATAAGACTTCAAGCAAAATACAGAGGTCAACTATTCAAGATAACATTCGCACGCACCTTGCCGTAATTCTGGAACATGTCGTACGGTCCACGTTTAGGGACATAAAGAATTGACTTGAACGTCACTTCGCCCTCTGCAGTGAAATGCACATGCGCCAGTGGCTTCTCGCTATCCTGTAACATAGCAACATTGATGCACTTACTAAAGTTACCATCACACTCCACAATCCGCAGCGTAATGCAACAACAATTTATAATGCGCTTTTCTATAACACAAACTGCTTTGATTTAACAAACAGGGCAACCTTGTACTCTCATCAAAATACAGCGTGCTCACTCACTGCATGTATATCGATCCAGACAGGAACCAGTCGTCACAAAAATGAGGCGAACTCCCTTATTCTTTTTCTGCCTATGACTGAACCTTTTTCAACGAACCAGGCCTCGACTTATATATTTTCTCTCTCTTTCAACTCACACTCCCATCTCCCCATTTAAACAACTTCTATGCCAATGTTATGCATGTTACGCACAGAAGAACTTAAAATTAAAAGAAACCTTGGTGATGCTTTTGTAGAACTCATCGTACTCTTCAGGTTCGACCTCACCGCTCTTACGCATCCAGATAGGTTTCACGTTGTTCACCTTTTCCCAATCCCAAGTCGTTTTCTCCACTTTCTTAGTCTTCTTCTCCTTCTCCTCTTCCACTTTGCCATCTTCCTCCTCTGTCTTCTTCTCGGCCGGCTCCTCTTCCACAGGCTCCTCCACCGTTTCTACCTGAAGTAAAAACGGATTAATCTTTACAGCAATTACTCTCGGTGATGGGGATGCTGATGCGACGAATGCGCAGCACACAGCATGTTGATTTTACTCAAAACTAAGCTGTGCAAATTTTCCCAAAAGAGACGATTCTTTAAACAGACAATTCAAAAAAGCAATTGCCCAATTAATCAAAACATTTTTATTAATCGCTATACAGCAAAGTTAAGAACTTATTTAAATTTTTGAGATGACCTGCACCTACGAAACTCGAGTTGATATTCTACGAGTACGGTTTTTATGTAAGAGAAAAGAGCAACCAACCGCTCGAACAAAAGAAGGATGACATTCTAGTCTCAAAAAGAACTGCAGCAAAAACAAAGAGTCGACGATTAAGCAACTAAGTCGGAGAGAAAATGATTAAGACATTCCAAACCTTTGACTGCCAGAGATAGATGTCGAAGTTGATAAACTGACTGTATTTGTGGACCAAGTTCTTCAGAGTGTCTGGCTCGAGAAAATCATATGCCTCCTCCTTCAGATGCAAAGTCACTTGCGTTCCACGCTTCAAAGTTGCACCACGAGGATCTTTCACTATAGTAAATCTGCAAAAACCAAGCCACTCACGCTTTTCCTTCTAATAAAACTGATGATCGGGCGCATGAACTGCGTAATTTTAGCGATATCCATCAGCGGTTAAAAATTGGCATTATTTTCAACACAAACAAAAGAAAACTATTGAACGCCAAACGGAGTCCATGCGAGAAGAAAGATAAAAGCCTGGACATTCGTTTTTGCCGCATCCTGATAAAGGAATTGTTTACTTTGGCGCTATCTGAGCTACAAATATTTACACGACCAACTGCATGCCTTTTAACCAGACACATGGTCACTTATGTGCCCTTTAGCCAGAAACCTAGATTCGTCAAATAGAAAGAAAAATCCGCAATTCTTGATTTGCTAATCGCCTCAATAATCATCAACTGCATACGGCTCCACCTGCACCAGTTACGGCCACAGGGGGCACACCATGTCGTTTTGCTCGGTGTAGAAAAACAGAGGTACTAAGTGATGGGAAAAAACCGTAAATGGAAATACACAAATCAGAAACAAATCTCAACAATCACCCACACCTCTATGTACAGATGGAAATGTCGAAGAGGACTCACGAGGAGGAATCCGATTCCCAGATATACTGATCGTCGTCGTTATGCTTCGTAGTGACCACCACACGATCAGCAACCAAAAACGCAGAGTAGAACCCTACGCCGAACTGACCGATCATATCCTGCTGCTGCTCGGTCGTAGTCGATGAATCCAGCAACTTCGCCAGGAACTCAGAAGTACCCGAACGTGCGATAGTGCCCAAGTTACTAATCAACTCATCGCGGGTCATGCCTACACCCGTATCTGTCACGTGCAGCACGTGATTGTCACGATCAGCCTGAAGTTCACATTCATGCAATCATATGTTGGGAATTCCAAAATATTGCGGATGTCAACGAAAAAAAGATCGCATGTAACTTATCAACCCCAACTGCTGCATCTGGTTATCACCCCGTCTCATGAATGGGCGATACTGCAGCCTCATTTTTAATACTTTCCAAAAATTTCAGCTCCAGCTCGAAATTGGGCTCTAACTTCTAAATTAGAAATATAAATTGCACTTACAAAGGGAACAGATGAACACCTGGTGCCTTTAGGATACGGGAGGGTGCAAATAAGCACGTGATATCTATCCCGCATCTCCCGCTAATCCCGTCATCCTAATTACGCGCATTCAACTTCACATACAACTATCTAGAGGTAGGAGGGCTGAAGGGAGATCGGAGGACAGGAAAAGGACAACTGTCTTTCAGCAAAATACAATAATACTAGCAATTTGGACTACTAGGTCTTCTCTTCCCCTCACTTCCGTCCCGGCACCACCCCCCCCCCCTTTCCTTCTCCTCAGCCAAACCGGAAGTAGTGAGAATGTGGGGTTATTCCTTACTACTGCTGCCGATTGTAGCTTCATTAAAGTGACCTTTTCCATGCATTCCTTGTTGTTCACGCTGTTAAGGGTTTATCTGCCTTCTCCTAGGTAGCCAAAACTGAGGCGAATTTTGGAAGTTTCTATTTCGATTTACGTTGTGAGTATAAGCTGAATGGACAGGTCTCGTTGGAAACACCCGGCCCCCCCCCCCCCCCCCTTTCCTTCTCCTCAGCCAAACCGGAAGTAGTGAGAATGTGGGGTTATTCCTTACTACTGCTGCCGATTGTAGCTTCATTAAAGTGACCTTTTCCATGCATTCCTTGTTGTTCACGCTGTTAAGGGTTTATCTGCCTTCTCCTAGGTAGCCAAAACTGAGGCGAATTTTGGAAGTTTCTATTTCGATTTACGTTGTGAGTATAAGCTGAATGGACAGGTCTCGTTGGAAACAATAAACTATGTCCTCAATTTTCCGTATGACGCCTAGTTCATGAGTTATAACTTTCTGGTTTCGCGCGGCCCTCTCCCTTCTCTGTAGCAAATTGCTGTTGCGCGTAGGCAATTCAGCCATTCAACACATCCCCCAAAACCTCAGTTCCCGCAGAACGGTAAGCGCTGTAGCAATATTCGACATAATGCAATGGACATCAGCATGAAAGACCAGGCCCTTTTCACTTTCGTCCACCTTGAACGAGAACAGCTTAATGAAAGCGCTAATATGAACAGGAAATCAGAAAAGACCAAAATTCTGATCCGCTCTGACCAAGTGATTCAAGCAGACTAATTCAGTTAAGGATGCCAACCGCGGTCACTTACCCATGAACCTTTCCTACCCATATAGCGCGAATGAACCAGAAAAAAATGAAACAGTTCGGCGGAAGGTTGGCGTTATAAGATTCAAGTCGACACCAAATGTAAAAAAGCTCATTGCCAGTGACGGATTGATTAAAGCTAGAACTTAAAAAAAGACAAAAAAATCATGGACATAACTTAAAAGATACTGATGTGCAACTTCTTTTCCGACCTTCCACTGTGGCTACTTAATTCATCTAAGCATCCATTGACCGCTAGCATCCAGAAGTGCTTATCACCTAAACTGCACTACAAAAATTCACCTTTCATCACTGATCACCCACAGTAACGAAAAGGCAGAAATTTTCATCAGCAAATTCATCGGAAGGATATAATCCGAAATAGTATTACCTTGATACGTATCGACAGCTCTTCCGTGGCAGAGAGTGCCTGAGGGTCAGTCAAGGAAATAAGCCGAATCTTGTCTAAGGCGTCCGAACCATTCGAAATCAACTCACGAAGGAAGATCTCCTTATTCCTTTAAATAGACACCAGATAAACACTGTAAACAACTGGGTACAGGAACGGAACGAAAACAGCATGCCAACTGCATATTCCCAAAGCCTGCGGAAAAGTTACGCTCCTTTTTCGCACCTCATTCTGACCGATATATGCAGCTGATAGGTAACCCGTAAGTGTACTGATCACATCTAGTGCAACAACGCAGCTAAGACATACTGCCAAAAAGACTCGAGCATTCCGAGTAGAACACATCTCTCAGTATCGTATGCGTGCCTAAAGGCATGCAATTATATAAATCCGATTTCAGCACATCAACATAACCTAGCCCGTCATATATTGCGTATAAGTTTATACATTTGTGCCAAAATCACAAAGGTCGTGAAGCTTATTCGCATATTCCAACAAGTAAATAAATTCGAGTCAACCCAATTACACATTCCCTCTATAACACTGTTCGCAGCAGCTGAGATAAACCACCCGATTGTCGTATATCGCCACACACTTCTCACTCACCGCTTCTTCAAAGAGACAGACTCTTTCATTTGTTTCAGACGAGTCGCAAAGATAAACAAACATATCTGATACCTATAGAGTGAGTTGATGATGAGCTTCATCATACGATTGACTTCAGCCTGGAACTCGTACTTCTCGGCACGAGCCCTCATCTCCTTCATCTCAGCCACCGACATGCCATCCAGCTTGATTGCCTCTTCCTCCCTGCAAATGGCCCCTATACCAAAACACCAAAAAACGCTTCTCATCCATTCTGTTTTTACTTTTCTTTCCTTATCTGTCAGCAAAAGGAAACATGTATATGCATTTTTCCTACCCCCCCCCCCTCAAATAATAGTTAACAGTTGCAATCCTCAACCTATCGGAATCCAAAACCACATTTCTGTTCGACTTATGAACACCCGGCATTCGAATAGTTATTCTTGATATTCAACATCACTTCGAGGACATTTCATAACCGGTTGCAATTCAACTCTGAAAATTTCAGTTTGCACATGCGAAAAAGCACTAATCCTTATAGGCCAGCCTTAGTGCTCTTTTCCTTCTGTTTTTCGCCATTTTCTGTCCAACAAAGTCTCATCGGATAAGCTTTTTTTTCTAAACAGACAGGGATTGTGTCATTCGAAATCAAATCAAGGAAGCATAAAGAACTGCTGTGACATCTTTTACTGCAAAAAACTCCATCAAGGTGTCTTCCTTGCCAGCAAACGAACTAAAATGACATTTGGAACTAATTTCCTACGAAGTAATCCCCTGCAAACATATTAAAATGACGGAGCTGAATATTTCGCATGGTTAGAAAGCGAACAAAACTCGAGTATCTACAATTCATCTAGACGTTCATCAACTGGAGAGAATTTTATTGAAGAACTGAACTGGTATCGCAAATGTACTGGTTGCCCACTCTCACGAAAGGCTTGTTGAAACGTATAAACCCACAAAAGCAGCTTTAGCACTCCGTGGTAATTCTACTTAGTGATGATTAAATTGTGGATGAAAAAAACGAAAAACTAAAGTACCGCCCGAAACACATGACACTGTCCTGCAAAGTTGGTGGCGGAACAAGAACAGAACAAAGCTCACTAGCATCCAAGAAATACATCTATAAACTTATTGGCTATAGTCCTTGGATGTCTAGATGTACTGTAATGAACTACGCAAAACTGCAAAAACACATTTTCAAAATGCTAATACTCTGCTATCTTTTTGTCGAATTTGCGTTTGACGAAAACGCCTACTTACCCATGGCGTCATCAAATGCAGGTTCCATAAATATCCAATGCTTTCAAATGCACAATGCAAAACAGGCAGATTTCGAGCCGACTTGAATTCAGATTAGCATTCGTGAAAAATTTTGATTGATTTTAAAGAAACAAATACGGGCACGGTGTGACATCTTTGGGAGGTCATATTAAACAGTCTTGTAAGAAAATGCACACTGAGAATCGATCTGTTAATATGCAATTCATTCTCCTTGCATAACGATACACTTATGAGCATTGCGTTTGGCTTGAGTTGTCACTGTCGATAACAGAACATCGCCGTGCATTCTTATCTCGTCAATTCTCACAACACACTACGCCAGACGAACACTCGCCAGAGCTGTTTCGACAAAAAAACTGACACCAGTAAAGTGCTATCATTCACTTATTATCTCCTCCCTTTTTTTTTCCCCCCCCCCTTTTTCTCTGAGATATTTGTGCCCATTTTATCAAATTTGAGATGGTATCTAATGATTAAAATTTCTTCCCCTTACACTCTAATCGTTAAGTACAGAGAGACCCTCCGTTTCTGCAAAAGCGCGACCTTTGAGCATAGTGTTTGCGGAACGCGAAGAGTGCGTGCTAGGCACTGACAGTGAGTGACCTTGAGTAAACTCGCGACCTCAACATACACACAAAAACATCAGAGATGAATCTGCACACATAAATGCCACCCACATTATTTGTACTACTCTTTTTAACATACGGCCTTTGGAAATGATTAATGTTTACGCAGCTAAACCCACAGAGGAAAGTTTGTCGGCTAAAATCGACCGAACCGAAATACTTTTTGTTCTTATTCAACAAGGTGCCTTTTAGCGACTCAAATAAGCAAGCAAAGAGAATGGTTTCTAAAGTTGTGCATGGAGCGGCAGATTTTAAGCTAGGTACAAACTGTCCTCTCAGTAGCTTCATTATATAAAATCCTTAATCGAAGGCATGGCATCAAAAACAGATGAATGGATCAAAGGTTAGTAGTGACAAACACAGCGTTGAAACTTTTTACGATTTTGACTTCTCGATTAAAACAAATCGACTGCGATTTTTAATGGAACGTCTCTTCGTTCTTCGAAAGAAACATCAAGTAAATAGTATCTTCAATTTTGGCTATTGATTTTGGTAGAAATTATCTGCTTAGTGTTTGGATTTCAACAACTAGAAAAATCATTCACTGCCTTCAACAATTCCAGACTGTTGCACAACCATTCGCAAAATTTTAAAAGAAAAAATTGAGGAAAAATATCACCTGGATGAATGACTGACTTTTTTATTGCACAAGACAAATAATTTTTTCAAAAGAGAAACACATACCTCTGGACAACTTCATCATCAGTTTTCGACGCATCTTGAGCCTTGCCTATGTTCTCCTTAACAGTTGGTTCTTCTATATCATCTTCAGCCTCCACTCTCCCACTCGGTAACAGAGCTGAAAAAAAAAGACCCATTCCAATGGAGTAAAAGTTCAGTAAAATACTTTAGAGTGTTTGCAATACGCATTGACCTGTAGGCTTTTATTGTCGAAAGCAGATAATAAAACTTCAGTAAAGTTACTAACGATTGCAAATGACAACTTCAGATAAAAACATAAGTGCCGAAAGCGGAAAGGGTGAAATACGGGGACAAGCCTGGTTCGACCACAAACGACGAGAATCACCTAAAATTTGGGCGATTTCTGAAAACTAAAGAATGAATTCTTAAAATCGTATTTCCTCTTAAAATTTACGGTAAGCAGAAGAAAATCGACTTGGATCCTGGATTTCTAAGCAATGAATATGTTCGTCACAATAAATGAATCAATGCATAGCACATACCCACAGCTGCAACGAAGAATAGCAAAACTATCGCCTTCGAAGCGCGGCTTGACGCCATACCGATCGGATATTACCTCCACTCCAGCAGAGCACGATCAAAACCCGTCACCCCCAAAATGCCAATCGAACCGAAATGACCGGAATCGATGCACGAATGATAGCGTTTCACCGGGCAGACGCCACACCCCCCTTCGAGCAGACACTTGCAAATTTTCTAACTAACTCCGCCTCGATGAACGGCTAAACGGCGGTAGGCGGAGACAAGCAGTGAAATAAGCCAATCAGAAAAGCACACACTTTGTAGTGAACCAATAAGAGATGAAGACGTTTCAGAAACGTGGTATAGTGCTTGGAGAAGTGCCAATTTGTAACAGCGAACAGAGCTGGTTGCTTTTTCTGATAACTGGTTTCTATGTATATATACTAGCATGTTACACGAAGTTATATCAGAAGCCAAAGCCCGCCTATCAGATTCAACGGTTGCAATCGTTTGACTAATTCTGATGCATTATATTAGAAAGGTTTTCATAACTGTAGGATTTGCTGCCATCAAAAAGATGAAACATCATCACAACATCTATTACTTCATACTAGCATGTTACACGAAGTTATATCAGTTACACGGTGTGTAAAAATTGTAGAAGTACAGAAAAATTTCAAAAAAATTCATTAAAATCGGGTTAGTTCGACGAAAATTGACGTTTACACGGCGAAATTCGCCCGCACAGAGCATTACGCGTCACAGACCACCCACTGCGGCCCAGCTGACTCGAACGCGGCTTGCTCCGCCCACACACGCTCTCTTTGGCTCGCTCCGCCCACACACGCTCTCTTTGGCTCGCTCCGCCCAGTCTGTGAAAGTACGAAGAAAGCGACGTTTACATGTCACACACGGGCTCGCGGCTTCGCCGCTCGCTAAATCTATAGGTATTACACCTTTATGTAAATTTCCGGGGAATGCATGAAACAAGGGTGGGGAGGTCGGATTATTTGGTGGAAGGACGCGACCTTTACATGTCAAACACGGGCTCGCGGCTTCGCCGCTCGCTGAAAATATGGGTATTACACCTTCTAGGTGCATTTCCGGGGAATGCATGAAACAAGGGTGCGGAGGTGGGAT
>JPKZ01021715.1:419353-430724 GCA_000803305.1 Toxocara canis | reverse complement strand
AGGAATTGCGATGGTGAGGCGTCTGGCGGGGAGGAGACCCGATAAAAAAATGAACTGACATGAGGCGCGCGAATCTTTGCATCGGAGGACGCCCTTAGACGTCTGGTCGATCCTCTGACGCGGTCGGTCTCTTTACGTACGTTTGACGTGTGAAACCCAAGTTCGAATTTCACCTGAGCGATTTGTGCGAGCACACTGTTATGAAATCAGTGTTGGGCGATAGATGCTTGTCTGTTGGCTCGCTCACAGTGTTGACTAATCGGTAGTGGCGCAAGTAGGTGCACATGTGGTCTCGTTGGCAAGGCAGCACTCTTCACTCTCTCTATCCGTGTGCGTACAACGCGTCGTAAAGGCTGCTGTCCTGGTGCGATACACCTGAAATGTTCGTTCGCATTTTTCCATGTTCAAATATTCACATTAGGTGCCTCGTCAGAATGCAGTATGCCGTGTTTTACTCTTAATTGGTGTCCTGTGGGGACACTGTTCCGCGACCGTAATGCTGTTTCTCTTCTGCCAAGTTTGTTTTCCACCATATTGCTCACACTCGGGGATTCCTCTCATATTCCAGTCAGTCACTTCCTTAATTTTTCAGGGGTCATGCTGTTTGTCCACTAAATCAGTTGCCGACGGAAACTTCCTCAGTCAAGCCGCTGTAGGCAAATACCTGCGCGGTGAATTCTATGACAAACCGCTGTCAGATAGAGAGTTTCTCATCAAACTTTTCTCTGGTGGCTCGCACCTCTCCCGACTGAGAATTTCTTGCGTAAACTGCTATTCGACACGAAACTCCCAAGTAAAATCGCTTCGGATGAGGTCCCCGACGAATAGAAAGTCGTTCGCGGAAGATCGAATTCTCTAAACTTTCATCCATTGAAGTTCCACGTCGAAGAGAGACATGGTCCACTTCCAGCTAAAAATAGTTCGCAGCAGATCGCTTCTCATCTCCCATCGACACTCATTTTGGATTGCCTACTAGGATGGAAAGATTTTTCACCATCCGGATCGCATATTTTAATGCTTTTTGAATGTCTTGTTTGTGCTTCCTCATCCCCTTCTTTTTTATTTTTTTAAGTCGTCTTATGGTCTGGTCTTCCTGATCTGGGCTATTAGCCCGTGATATCTCGCCCATATTTCTTTATGAGATTTGTGCAGCTGGACCAGAAAAAATAAGTTAAGCTGATAACATCCATTATCGTGCTTTGCATAAAACTTAATGAAGTGATTGATGTAAGTTGAGTGAGATTACTGTAGTTGCTTACTTTGTTCACTATTCTGATGTACAGGGGATCAATCGCTTTGACGCCTTTAACAATTTATCGTTGAAGAAGACTGCAATTGATGGCGCACCACGCGTCATTACAGCATGTTTTATAGCGGCGGTGCATGCTAGACGATCGTCGGGCGCTTGGCTTGCAACTTGTAGAAAGCAGCGGTTCGATCGTATTCAACCAAGATTAATTATCAGCAAACAACATTTGAAGGTAGAAAGAACACTGTTTGCCTGAAATTCGTAGCAGAACCCAAAAAGGTTCGATTTGGTTCTCTTCGTTCTGATTTCTCTTGTTTTGTTAAGGCGATTTCTTTGTTCATGTTCGCAACACTGTACCGATTTAGTGTTTGTAAGTGCCATCAGTGTAATTGTCAAGTGTAAAAGAGAATATGCGTTATATTTTGAGCGTTCGTGATAACAATATAAAATGTTGACAAAAGTTTTTAAAATTTATCTTTTAAGATCTAAACGAAAAGGACGAAGATTATAGAGCGTAACCTATGCACGATGACTATGGTCGCTACGACGCCAATCCCGTTAACATCTTCTGTAGGGTGCGCTTCTTGTCGACAACTACACGCTGACATTAAGGTTCGTTGTTTGTTTGTTTTTTTTTTTTCGTTTTGCTAGAGCAGCGAGGTATATACACCTTGAGCAGAAATGAGGACCATCCTTTCTGCTGCACCACAATTAGGATTTGAAAAGAGAGTGGGATGAAATTGAGCAGCAAAAATTGAACACTTTTGATGAGCTGTGTAATAATTTGCCATATTTACGGCTGTATCCATGCATGACTTTTCGATGTTCCTAAGGCTCGTCTTGCATGTGCGGCTTTATTGAATGTTTGCTGGTTAAGTTGGGCGGGATCAACAGAGCCCAAGGAACGGAAGTCTACAACGCCTGGTTAAAAGTACAGCCGTTTGACTATCTAAATTCGAATACAATTCGTTCTGAAGGCCGCTGTCTTTTTGAAGAGCGCTTAGTTCAGTCAGTAACTGTTGTTCTAATCGAAAAGAAGTATCGTTTAAATTCAAAACATAAATGTAAAAAATTTATTCTGTCATTCACAAATTAGGACACAGGTGTCGTAAAGAGATCCACATTTTAATTTTTTTTTGCATTATCGATTCCTCGTGGAATTTCAGTAAAAAATGGCAAAAGTTCTCAAACAGTAGATATTCAGTGAGAACATAATAAGCAACAGTGTTGCTTATTTCTATATGAAAAGGGCTCGTAGAGTGTACAGTAGGGTGATTTAAGAAAGCTGAACAAACAGTGCACTGCTTTGACGATGTTATCGTACGACGTTGACAGCTCCACATTTCGAACACACGTCCCTATGTCACGTTAAAGTACGAACTTTGCAGTGATTTTAATAAAGAGTATCTCTCTCCATTATAAACAAAGAGGAGGAGGGAAGAAGAGTAGGTGGGAGGAGGGGAGGGGAATGTGGGGAGTGGGCGACTTTTAATTGCATGTTCGAACTAAAAGTTTCTTTGTGGTCCTAGTCGATTACAAAGACGAACTTCACGTGTTACTCGAATTTCTCTGACCGCTTATTTATTTTATAACAGTTTTTTTCTTCGTGGGTCCAACTTGACGGGTTCGAGTACGAATGTATTGCTTTGTAATGTTTAAGCCATTCAGCCAGTTCTTGTGAAGCTACCAGAAATGATGCAGCTCTTTGAAAGCTCGCGCAACTGCGCTATAGTGACATTTAATAAACGACAAGACTTGTCATAGCGTGACAAGGGTGTCAGATACACGTTGAGGTAAGGTCACATATTGTGGTGAATCCGCTTCATGAAAGCTCAATGTTTATCATAGTCGGATATGGCAGTGTTCAAAACGGGCCGTTGCATGGGAAGAATCCCTGAAACACTTGGTAGATGTTATTATCATTTAACGGTTTTACTGCTCGACAATTTAACCTACTGATTGTTTCATTGGTGAACTTTACTTTAATGTCATTAAAGTACATGACATTTTCCTTCAAATCAAACGGGATACATTGTTGCTCGCAAGTATCTACCCACCTGTTTTACTGTTTCTCTTTTTTTGGGAAGGTTGAATTCACAATTCACCCTTCACCGTTTGAGTGAAGGTATTGCTCAATCGTCACGCGGTTGGTTTTTCATCCCTCTTGAGAGGTTCTGGTGCGTTATATGCAAAATTTCACGAAAAATATATTTTCAGGTAAGCGTTGCACAAATAACGGATAAGCTTGACAAGTTGTTTCTTCGAGTGGAGACTCTGCTGGCTCAGCGTCAGACCGAAAGGGGCGTCGATACTGCAACAAATGTGCAAGATGAAAGGCTCACTCCAGTTCGCTTACTCTCACTCAAAGAAGAAGTAATGTCTTCATTTTTAACGTTTGTTTAGATTACAGTATTGTGCTCAATAGTCACAAATTTTCGATTATTTTCTTTAAATCGGAGGTTTTAAAATGCGGTAATCGTGTTAGTGGAATTGACCAGAAATCGTTTTTTGCCAGTGTGAGCATTTGTTAAGGTAATTACGGCAGCCAATTGTTACCTTAGAGAGCTTGTGATATTTTTGAGCGCCCGCTGTGTATAGGTAAAATAGTGTTCGAAGTGGCGTCAGCGCTGAAAGAAAGGGTACTGCGACGCCATCGTAAAAACTCTTCGTCTTTTTGCACGGATGCCAAATCACAGACTTCGAATGTTTTTTTTTCGGATGCGTCATGAGCGTTTGTATGCTTCGAATGCCCCTTTAGTAGTCGTTAGAGTAAATAGAAGAGAATTATGGTGAGCTTATAATGTGGAATTTTTTTACTTTTTTTCCTACCGATATAAAAGTTGTATGAATCAGATACCGAATAAATGTATTCGGAGATTCTGCTCACATTTATAAAATACTGCTTCAAGAAGCATGATTTGCCATCATTAATGGTATGTATCATTGAGGTTAGTGTTGTTTTGAAGGTGACACTTTTTGTGCGAGGAAAAAACCTTTACATGCATTTTTTATGAATTGGGAATGAGAAATCGCTTAACTGTTAATTTTATGTGACGATAACGTTTCGTGATGCTCACTGTTAGGCTTTATTGTTCGTAACAAGTAAATTGGAGCTGTGAAACAGTTGCGATCGACTAACAGTTGCCTTTACCTAATCGTGCCAATAAACTTGATATAATATTTTCTTTAGTGTTCAGTTTTCATTGTTCGAAAAGCCGCTGTCCTTTTAAGCGATCTTCGAACGATTTTTGTGTATTCGCTGCGCTGTGTTCCTCATCCTCCTCTCCGCGTTCCCCCCTCCGCCACCCCCTCCCCATTCCTTGATTTCTTCTTCGGCTTTCGGAGCCACCGGTATTCGGCGACATCTTCTTCCTTGTTTAATTTTCTTTTGTCTTTGTCGTTTCCTTTTTTTTGTATAGCTTTTTTTTTTCCATTCCTTCCCGTTCAAGTTGCAGTCTCATTTTAAAATTGGGATGGATGTACGACTTGCGTTTCGGACCGGGCGGAGGGAGGAGACGTGGTGATGGCAGCAAGATGGGAATTTCGTCTCCATCAGTAACTCTTGAAGCTATGCACATATTATCGAACATGCATAATTATCTTTCGGAAGAGCATCAGTCATTTATATCATTCATGGCACTTGGAATCGAATAATCACTGTGTCTTTGCTTCGCTGATGCAGATAGCAGTTCTGGATCTATAGTTTCTGCTTTTCGCAACCTTCGATTTGTTTTAAGATGTCGGAGTGTGGAACGGAGGACAAAGAAGCCCCATCACCGTCGTTTCCAGATCACGGTGAAGTCTCAATGCAGAATTGCGAAAGGTTAGCATCGTTTTATTTAATTATGCATGTATTTTCTCGGTAGAGCACCTCTTTACGTTAAATACGGTTTGCACTAGTTGTGTAGAAGTGCATCCATTACGGGTTGCACGTATGTTCGCGAGCGATGTGATTCACAGACATGGATGACATGTCTGTCTGCTTATCTTTTCGATGTGATTGTCGATTTCGCTGATAATAGTAGGTGCAATGTTTAATGGTTCGATCGCCCATGTTTATTCTCTCTCGTTTTCGGTGAAGTGATATCTCTCATTGAGATCGATGCACTCTAAACAGTCATACAGTTTCTGGCAAGTCAAATTTTGCTAAATGTATTTAATATATGGTTGCAGCTGCTCGAAAAGAAGTTAGAGGCATGCAGCTTTGAATATTGCTATCTAGCCACGATCGCCGTACGCTTTTTTTTTTGTTGGAAGGAATAACTGGCTGTTCGAAATTGTCACATCTTAATTTTAGCGCACTGCTTAAGAAAATGGGGGCATTTATGTTACGCCATAACGAATTGTCCTCAGGGGGTCCCTAAATGATTTATGGGGAGAGCATTCGCTTTGCTTGCTTCCTTTGCATACAATTATGTGTTTACTGTTGACTGCGCTGAGTAATAAGGGATAAGACCGTACGTTTGTTGTGGTAGAGGATCATCTGAAAACTCCTCTTTTGCGGTGATAGGGTCACAGCCGCTGGTATCAAAGGATTCGAGTTTTTTTGTCGAGCTATGGAATTTGAGGATGGTTTGGGCGAGCGTGTGCTATTATTAACGTTGTAATTAGGGAGTGTTAGTATACATAAACGAGCATCTCTATAGTTTTAGTAAATCCCCAGTATAAAAGTTTAGAAGGGGCTATGAGCCCGTATAGGCCAGACACATAGCACCACCTCTAGTTTAGTTGTTTATGAGAAAAAAGGATGACTGGCCGTGAATGCGATCGAAACCAGGAGGTAGGTAACAGCTTACTTGCGTATGTAAAGCTGAGCGCACCTGACTGTTGTTCAGTTTTTTATCAGCGAGTAATAGTATTTTTTCTTCAAAAAGTTTCTGCATATCGCAATAACTGAGAAACAAATTTAAAGCGCTTCAATTATGCCTGAACTTTTTGCTTACCCATCAGAACAAGTTTTGGGGGTGGAGGAGGGTTCTGTATGGATATATCCTCAAAATTATTTCATCGTAGCAAACGAGTTTCCGCATCGATTTCTTCTGTTTCGAAGACGAGATTCTTCACTCAAAAAATTCAATCCTGCTTGCTACAGGCATAGGCTAAGAAGCCACTCGTGCTGTCAGTACTCGTTAAGAGTATGACGAACAAAGATATATAAAATTCGATTCTGGAATGTTCTTTGGTTTCTCTTTTTCTTTTCATCTGCACGCGATCAGAGTAATTTTACATATGTTGATAATGGTGATATGGAAGCTGCAGTGGAATGTGAGGAACATCAATTTCACTGAATGAAATGTTGAATCGGAAAATGCCTACGGATATAGCACGGTTTAGCGATAAAGGTGTGAGGTGATGTGAGGTGTGAGGTAATAAGGGTGTGTGAGGTGATCAACAGCGCTCCGATGTGAGGTGCTTAGTGAAAAGTGGATTGAAGCAGATAGTGGACGATTGATAAGCATTGTGGTACGCGCTCGTAAAACGACCTTGCACATTGCATAGTGCATAATGTTTTAGTGATTTGCCATGCGTTATCAGACAGCGGATCGGTCATTCTTTGAGTTGTGGAAAAACGACAAATGTACAGCGATTTAGCTTCGCCGTACTATATAGGTGGAGGGAAGTTTAGACGTTTTCGCATTTTGCAAAAATTATAGAGCTGCATTGATACTAATCTATGTTTCGAATGTATTTCTTTTTTTTTCGTTCACCTTTGATGCTCTTTTCCGAAAGGAATAAATTGCATCGGCGTTGAAAGGTAACAAAAGTAAAGAAATATTTATTTGAATGTTCAGAGAGTAGCGCGCCTATAAATTTCACACGATGAGTTGCTCATTCGTTTGTATTGTGAAGACGATATCGTTGCAAACGTCCGCTTGTCTTTTGCATTGTTATCGATATTCTCTGATGGAGCCGAATCCCATATCAGCCTTACCCATATTTGAGGTGTCCGATTATGGGGGGGGGGGGGGGGGGGGGGGGGACAATTCCAGAATGTTGTGAGCCGTTCATTTGAAA
Organism: Toxocara canis; assembly: GCA_000803305.1. Classification (NCBI taxonomy): domain Eukaryota; kingdom Metazoa; phylum Nematoda; class Chromadorea; order Rhabditida; family Toxocaridae; genus Toxocara; species Toxocara canis. Next base: position 423,460 of record JPKZ01021715.1, on the reverse strand, counting down.
TGGCAGAAGGGCCGCTTTTAAGTTTCAAAAATACTATTTCGAAATTGATTTCAAACTTCGGGCATATTTTTTGATATTAGAGCCTGAGGCGCGCTTTAACGGAGATTTAGGACATTTTTGGTGAAATTTTTCTGTATGACTAAAATCCCTTTCGGTTCTAGTGCAACACTGTTTATTTAATTTAATTCAGAGTGGGAAATTATGGCATCAACTTCCCTCTCTTGCGAGCTCTCGACGTCGCCTCTGCTTGTAGTGTTGTAGGGCAAAGACGTTGTGCACTTTAACGCAGTACAGTTCTGTGGCTTAAGACTATGTGCCTCTTCCGAAATTTTGATCGTCTGTGATCTGGTTGCATTGATGATTCTTAAATAGTGCAGATGGATGTTGTTATATTAAAAGAGAAGATCTGCAACGTTAAAAATACAAGCACTTCTGAAAACCGTCTTTTTCGCTCACATTTTACTGGATAAGTAGGATTTGTGTTTACCTCTGCGAGCTGTTGTCACTCAGTGTGCGGTACTCATTACAGTGATACGACGTCGGGCGAGGCAAGCAGTCAGACGGTGAGCGGCAGTCGAAAGCGAAAACCGAATCGTGAAGCCGTCCATAAGGTTGAGAAGGTTTGTCAAGCTCATACTTTAGATATGCACAGATGGTTTTTCTGGCTAACGGATACAACCGTTGTTGATGAGTGAACCACAGTAGTCCCTGACTGCTGAACCAAATTTTGTGCAAGGTGTTTTAGGTACGCTGCCGAACGGAGTTTAGTTGGCTTCAGTTGTTGCACGCGCGTTCTCCTTCTCTGTTCACCAGGAACATTTGTAACACTCAGAAACAGTTTTTCGATTGGGTTTTAAAATTGCTCGTCTGGTAGCAGGAATATTATTATCTACTTTATTCTGAAGCCTAAATCTCCGTAAAGTGAAAGACGAAGACGTTGTGCCGTTTCAGATAGTGATTATGAGAAGCATTTTAAAGTTTCATCTAATGTCCCTTTCGTTGTGTCAGAGATGTGTGCTTGAAAATTAGTCAGATTTACCCGCAGATCTCTCTTCTCTGTTCCGATAAAGTGCTTTTTTGGCGTTTTGCTTATTTTCTGAAACGAACAACTGCAGTCTCGCTTCGTAGCTATTTTTAAAGAACAGTAGCGTGTATGACATCGTTGCACTGCTACTGAAGTTGAGTGCAAATTTTGTCAAAAATAAACGTGATGAAACATTGTACTTAGGTGAAATGTTTTTTTTAATGCTTTGTTCTATGAGAATCATTAAGCACAATTTCAGTTGCGTTCTGAATAGGGTGGATAGCCTCTAAATTTGTTATATTACGCTGTGAGGTATGCCGCATGACGTAGGTGTCGCATCAGATCGCGCTTGGTTGTAAGGCGGTTAGTTCGTGCTATATGCGACTTAACTGTATGAGTCTGTTCCTCCCTCTGAATCGTTGCGAAAATCATTAAGCGATAAAAATAACGAAGTAAATAATTGTAAAGCAGACATTTTACTATATATTTTTCCTTTTGGCGTGTTCCATAAATCTGTGCATCGTCATGGTCAAATCTGAAGCTTATGATGACGCTGGGGGATGACACAGAAAACTTTTTTCTGAAAATAAGGCACAAATTTAAAAGCTTGCCATCTCCAGCATTAAAATTCGAGGCGAACGTCGATGTTTTCCCTTCTCTGCTGTTCTTCGTCTCTTCATCCGCGCCTGTGATTTTAAGTCTTATGAGGAGCCTTTTTTTTCGTTCAAGAAGTCGTAAAATTGATTATGGCACAACTTTTCCTGCTTGACTTTTTACTATTTTTAAGCGTCTTGCAGGTGTATAATTGATGTACAAATTGCAGACCTCAGAAAGTAGGTAGTACAGATCGTTAGGTGTGTTAGCAGGCAAGCGATTTCTGTATTGTTGTTAGAAGACGGGACAGAAGGTCCGGTTATGCCATTCGTAGGAAACGTGGGGTCCTAAACTGAAACAGTGCTCGTGCGCGTAGTAACGCCGCTGTGCTTTGAAATATTTCCTCTACTCCGTCGCTGAAATTCTCCGATTGTCTCCGACGTCCCATTCTCATTGCACTATGCATAACCAGCGGGAGTTTAAGCAGCCGACTTATTAATCGAGAGGCCGAAAGGAGAACAGTAAAACAACAACTGGCGTAACGGAGGGAGGGGGGTTTTGAAGATGAGATACTTCTCATGAAGAACTCAGGAAATACTGAAGAGAAAACGAAACTTGTTTGTATGCACAGCTTGTGGCTGTAAAAGGTGGGCAGAGTGGTGGTGGGTGCATCGTGAAGTTTCGAGTAAGCGCGTAAACACTTTAAGGACCAAATGCGTTTGTGGGATTTTACCAAAAAACGAGTTAGCAACTTTACAATTTTCGGAGGTTGAGCTCTTTCTGTCGTGATCTGGTTCCGCTTACGTAAACACTCCTTCCACATACTGAAAGCCTGATGCAGGCGATGTTTACCAATGACTGTGAGCATTCGCAGCTATTGGTGTGGAAGATAAATAGTTCTTGCGCGTTACCACTTTCCCATCACCGTATTCCCAAATTTTTTCATACCAGCAACCTCTTATTACTCTCTTGCCTGTTTTTTTGTCATCCTTACCTGTTAACATTTTATCAGATGACCATTAAGCATGTGATGATAATGGACAAGAAGGTTGGTTAAAGAAAGAATGTTTCGTTTAGAAAAAATTCGACGAGTATACGATAGCACCTTGTTGCTGATGGTGAGGAATAGGTGTTTTTGTGAGAGGGGAGAGTGAGAAGGTTCCGTTTTCGATATGGAACTCCAAGAAATCGATTTTCGAGTATAATTAGCGGTGCGCACCGCATGTGATCGCTGCAATTTGGCGAAGCACTTTTCGCTCGGAATATACACACAAACAGAAATGCAAAAAAATGCATCCCTCCCTCCTCAACGCTATGTCTTCCTTTATCTCTTCTTATCAGTGTGTTCGTTTTCGCTGCGACTGCCATAGTACGTTCTCTCTCATGCATTTTTGCTGTCTGAGGTGCACCCATTGACTGGCTGGTGTGTCTGTTGCTGTGCGTAAATGGTGTTTGCGTGCTGACTGGTCTGAAGATGGACAATAGAGAGGCGCGAATATGGATTGATTCAGCAGCGGTGACTGGGTGAGTGTTTGTTTAAGCAGTCGCCACAGAAGCGAGGGACTGCTGAATGCTGCCGAATGCAGCAAATGGGTTGCGCGAATCGCACACACCTAAATACGTTTTTGTGGTCACTTATCTTATAGAGTGATGCTCGTCTGCAAGGGGCCTACAACTAGTGCACATCGTTCACAAAGTATGGAAAACGCCATACTTAGCTCTCTGCGGGTAACTGTTTAAAAAATAAATAGTTTGACGCTTCATCTTATAAGGTGTAATTAATAAATGTGTTATTTCCTTATGCACTTTCTGTCCTTCCGTTACAGTTTGCTAATGTTAAGTTGACGATAAGGGTTTGCTATTCTGCGGTGCTTCTCGTCACGTGAATACATAACACAGTGCACTGCAAATGAAGGGAACGACATGAGGGATCGCACTTCTCTTGTATTATTAATTATGAGGTCGGAGAGGATTACGCCGTCGTCTTGTGATGTAGTATGTGTTGCCTTGACTTAGCCCGTTGGCATGTGAATCGATGGCGCCATTTTTCACAGAAGTCAAAAATATATTCATATCGCTAAATTTGATTTTGGTTTTTTTTTCTTAGTGGCTGAAATATTCGCAAAGGAAGGAGGGGTGAAGGTGGCGATCGTCGTTCTGTTCCGAACAAGAATAAGCCTGAAGAAGAATCATGAGATGTACCAGCTATAGAAGTTTTTCGCGCATGAAAAACTTTAAGTTCCTACTTGATCTTTCTCTAGCTCATTTGAAATATAATCTTGCTGCCAAAAATTTTCCGGTTTTTAAATTTTTGTTTGCTATCAGCCTTCCTCTACGAAAGTCATGCGGCACCTGCCATTGATGACGCTTCTTCTTGAGCGGAATGCTAAAGAGAAAGACAGTTACACACTATTCCTTAACTCTTCTCAGTGCCAAACTTTCGGCTGTGCATCTGCTTAGTACGAGTCTATATTTCGCCACTCTTTGTT
>JPKZ01021715.1:395739-418254 GCA_000803305.1 Toxocara canis | reverse complement strand
GGGGCAGGGGGAAGGAGGGGGGGGGGGGGGGGGGGGGGGTGGAGAGAAAGGAGGTATGAGCCAGACATATAGTTATGAGAAGAGTAGTTGGTGTTCTGTTTGAATTTTTTCAAGCAGTTCTTTAAAAAATTGCGCGCGCCAAATGTCGTCCCCGTGCGTGGGTTTAGGTTGTGAGCAGCTATATGTCGGTTTGTGTTAAAGGAGCTCTTCGTTTAAAATTTGCGTCGGAAGCAACGCTGCGATAAATATATGGGCAGCGTTGGGAATTGCCACTTTTTATAGGGTGCACTTGAGCTGTGCAATGATAACGGGACGATATATTCATGACTAAAGTTAAATAACAATTCTGTTTTATTGTAGTTGAGTATGGCATTTAAAAAAATGGAAACCACTTAATTCCCAATTTTTTCATAGTGGAAACCGTTTGATTTCCATAGGAGGTTACTTGACTTCCACAAGAGGTGTTGTATTATTTAAATAGTCAACCATATAAAATGAGCAGCATTATGCCAAAATCTTGTTTAAACATTTCCGTGGCTGTATGGAACACATTCTGATAGATTCAGTCACCATTTCATGTTCTCAAAATATTCAGGATAAGGTGTTGGACTGTCCATTTGCCCTCCCCGCTTCTCTCGCATACAACATTTAGGGTGTATGTTGTTATCGTCGGTGCATAACGAGCAGTTAATATAGTTTGAGGAGTGTGCATCGACGGTGACAGGCAGCTGTCATCAGCAGCAAGAGCAGCAAGGATCAGAGGAGAGCGTGGCGCCGAGCCCAGATGCGTTTCCGTATTCATCGTCCATATTCGAATCACTTTCGTTGGCAGCGAATCTGATGGCAAGCGGAAATGGTGGTGGTGCCGCTGAACAGAATATCTTCTCGATGCTGTGCACGCAGCAGCAGCCACAGGCTGCCATCTCGCAGACATCCACTACACCACCCAGCGTTGAGCACACTAACAACGAACAGTCTGCTGAGGCAAGTGTTTGCATAATGGACAACGTGAGTTGCCCCCCACTTATACGTCACGTAATCGTTCACTTGCAAGTTTACTTAATTGCTTAACATTAAATAAACAGGAGTAGCGAAGTGGTCTGGCTGTGTGATGGTTTGAACTTATGAATTACCTGAAGCTGGAGTTGAGAAATTTGGTAGGTGTACTCTTTATACTTTTAAGCTGCTATACTCAATTTGAAATCGCTTCAGGAAACATGGAGAAAGCTAGGGCAGCCAAAGGTGCAAAAAATATGCGTGTATTTTGCATAGCGTCGATTTGCTATTTTCACTAGTCAGGTCGCTGGAGAACGAACCTTTAGTGGAAGCTAAGGAGGGGTCGATTGTTGGGTTCACAGAAACTTTTTGCTAGAAAAGGTATCTTTTAAAATTTTTCTTCCATGTTCAAACATTTGCTGTCGGTGGAGAACCTTGGGAACGTTCAGCTGTTTACGTTCAAAAGGATGAGTGGATTTGTCCCTTTGTCAAATTTGCTTTCGTAATACTTCTCTTTATTCGCTTCGGTAAATCTGCATTTAGAAAGCGCGTTGCATATGCAAGGATGTGACGTGTCTGTACTTGGCTGCATGTTATTACGTCTGTCGGTCTGGTATTTTCAACAGAAGTTGAGCTAGTGAAATTTGGTAGGTTGAATATATGCCTCAGGTTACAGATTGAAAATTGTACTTAGCTTCAAAAGAAGTTCAGAGTTATCGGCACCGCATTGTTCAAACTAATATGCATGAGTTTTGAAACCAGTTGGAATACAGATAGCGTTTTTTGTGGACGAATTATGTGGGTCGTCGGAATAGTTAGGATATGCGTTTCGCGTGTCTTCAAGCAATTTGAAACTGGTCGTATGTTGTGACTGAATCATCTGCTGTTGAACCTTATTTTGATTATGTTATGGCAACGGTTGAAAAATGACAACTCAGTAATGAAAAGAAGCTGATCAATATGTGCTGATAATAGGATCGTCGACAAGATTTTACAGCGGATTTGTTGCTTATTTGCTATCATCTTGAACGGCGGTCCATGTGTGGTTCGCATCTTGTAGAATACGGTGGGCTGTCTTGATTTATAGTTAACTAGAATAACATCAGTTTGGCGACCACTTCCGTATACCTTTTGAAACCGAGCTGAGTACTGCATATATGTCCTATTTGGTGACGTAGGAAGGGCTGGCTGTTCAATACATGCTTTCTCCATCATGTGGAACAATCAAGGTAGTGTTTTCAGCGCCCTGAGTACGGTGAACGGGTCTTTGCCATCCGTATCATTCGTATAGAGATATTCGAAAAGAGGTGAATCTTTATCTGTAAAATGATGTCAGGATATTTGGTACGTTAGAGTGGCGTTGCTAAGGTATCTATGCATCCTCAAGAATTAGTTGCGTAAAATAACGCTACACAAGGACCGGATATTACGCGCTTAGAAAGAGTTTCTAGTTTTTCAAAAATCTACAATGTTAGGTGTTGAAATTTGTTCGAACGTGAACGGAAAATATCCTTCTGCGCATCTGTTAGTGGTGCTGAACATGTTTTCATATCAGGATGGTTGACACTATATTAGCAAAAGAAACGTTTAAAGCTAATATAGGAGAGCAGAAATGGGATCGTTGAGCAGTTTATAAGGCCGATATCGGTAAACAAGTTTTGTTCAGGAGGTGGTCGAGAACGCTGGAGGGGGAGCGTCGATGTCACGTTGCAGCAACTGTATGACGACAAAGACAACCGCGTGGAGGAGAGATCAGTTGGGAAAATTGGTGTGCAACGCCTGTGGCCTATACTACCGTCTTCACAGGGTTCGCTTAGTCGCATTTATTAATTGCCGTAAACAAATGCCATTGCTGAGTAATTAACGTTTTCTTTGAATTTTTATCGACGGCTGGCAGCAGCGGATTTTTTTGCTGTTATACAAGCAGTGAGCGGTTTTCTAATACGGTCCTGTGTGTTCGCGACCCGTCGTTGCGGTGAAACTAATATTGCGGCGGAAGGTGAAGATTGCTTAAATCACGTCATCAAGACGGTTTTTTTGTCACAAGAAGGCAAATGAATGTGAGGAAAGTTTTAAGCGCGGAAATGTCAAAATGTTGTGCAGCGAAAACGGTTTTTTTCATCGTCAACGCTAGAGCAAGGTAACATGTGATTAACGCGAGTGTGTATAGCAGCTCTCTCGTACAGGTCGTCGTTTTTTCGACTATCAGTTCACAATTGGGCTGTGTTGAACGATGCGTGTTTCACTGTTCACCATTATACCTAAATCCCTTTCAGCATAGTAGCTGGTTGCGCAGTAAAAAGTCTTCCGAACTGTTTTCAAAAGATGTAGAATAGGACTGTTTCAAAATTTCAAGAGTGGGATTATTACTTCCGGTTTCATTGTCCTAGAAGTACACTTAATTAACATCGGCTCCTCTTTTTTACGGTTTTTTTTTTCAAATTTGTTTCTTCCAGCTTTGAAACTCCAGTTTTCTGGAGTTCCTATTTCTGGTTTCGAAAAAATCCTCCGGTGCAACCCTTTTATAGTGGTTACTTAAAATGTGGATGGAGAGGATGGAGGGAAAGGAAAGTTGGTTGGGAGGAGGACGATGTTGGTGGGTGTCTTTATACCAACTCCTCTCCATCCTTCCCTTCTCCGTTTTTCCGCATTGTTAAGAGGAAAGGTGCATTCCCTTATCTTTCCTGTGATGGGTGGTTCGAAATCCAGATTCCAGGGATTTATGAAGCAGCATCATGCAAGGTATGGTATCATTAAAATGATAATGTCTTATCCATTAGTACCGCATTTCCGAGTGATGGAAACCGATGCTTTTTGGTTTATGATACTTTCAAATTTCGTATTCATGGAGAGCTTTGGAGGACAAGGGGAAGCAAGTAGAAGTCACGGGCAGTTGCGGTGGGAAATTTGTTGGGAAGGGAAGAGCTGTGATACGAGGAGAGATGAAATGGTATCCTCTCAGCATCTTTCGTCCGAAGAGGGAGGGGCGGGGGCGGGGTTTGTGTGATTCCAACTCAGGAATTTCATGCACAGCGGATGTAGCCGTGTACCTGTGTTGCATTTCTCATTCTGAATGGACAAATTCGCTACAACCAGTATAATTCGGGATCAAGTCGTCCGCATATCATTCCTCTGCCCTCCGTGCCACCTCTACCTCTCTTTGTCTCTTCCAGAGAAGAAATGTGCAGAGGAAGACACTTTCTCTCCTTTTTAAAGAAAGGCCATTTCTTCCCCCCTCCACCCCCTCCACCCCTCTCCATCCCCTTCTCGTCCCTCTCCCCAACTCCCCCGCAGTGTGCCACAGGTTTGTTTCCCGGTTGTCGTGGATGTGAAATTCGAAAGTACCATGCATTATGCTTTTGAAAAAGCGATTCATAACCTTCTGTCGCGCTGAGGGGGAACGTGTGATTGCATTTCGATGATTCCATGCTTTGCACGGAATGAGGCATAGGAAATTGCTGGCTATCGTAACGTTTTATAAACTGAAAATTCGTATTTATAATTCTGCCGCACTCTGAACTAAATTTACCTTTCTCGTGCAAGCGTGGTTAGGAGTGAAATGAGCAGTGAGGTATTTTCTTTGCCACGTTTTTGATGTTTTACAGACAAACCGGCCAGTGCATATGCGTAAGGATATAATCCAGCAGCGTTTTCGACGTCGCATAAAGGAGGACGAGGTGGCGAATTCGAATCCGCATTCGATGTTGTCATCTCTCATCTCGTTCTCACCTTCTGCAGCCGCCGCCACATTCGCCTTCTTAGACCACCACAACTCACTTCAAACACACAACCAAACGGCACCGCTCTAGGTTGTTGTACCGACCTTTGATCTTATTCTTTGCAACTGATGCTATCACTAGCTTTAGTGATCCGTTTTCTTTTTTACCCAGTTCTTGTGCATATATGGCACTGCTTTTCCTCCACTTACATATTGCAATTCGCGCGTGAATGTTTCTCTGCTGAAGTGCGTAGCGGTAAGGAACAATACTGGCAGAGCCCAGGGTGGCTGCTAATGGTTTTGCTAATCTGCTTTTTGAAATCAAAAGCGGCGAGGGCCCATTTTTATTTTTGAACTTGGAATGAGAACTTGCAGTAAAGTTGGAGGGGAAACCGGTTCGACTAAAGAAACCAGATGCGAGTTAACCTTCATCCCCCGTCTCCCTCTCCAAATTCAGAGAACAAAGGGAGGAGAGATAGTTGCAAGTCGTAGACCGATTTTGGGCTTTTGAGCAGTTGGCTTGGGATAATGAAAAAAAACCTTGTGAAAAGAAAGGAAGTGAAGAAATCGAGGGAAAAGCCGTGACATCGATGCAGCTGGAAGTTGAGGTTGCAAATGAGTGCGAACACTGGGAGCACGTAGCTCTTGTATGAAGGAGAGGAGAAGGAGACGAGAAACGGAGCGCAACGCCGTACTGTCCCTTCTCTTCTCCCGCTGCTTCGTTGTGGGGAGGGATGGTCTGCCTTCGTTTTGTTTCGCCTGAAGACGTGTGTGTTCCAATTAATTTCTGATTGAAAGTAGAGTAACGAAGAGTTGCATATAATGCACTCCCTAGGATGATCTCTACCGACTTTTATGCCATTTGGGCGCAACAATTGAAGCACATCTTGTGATACTCCTCCCTCCCCGCCCCCTCCCCTTATGCATTCCCGTTTGTTCTTCAAAAGCATCAGGTAGTATGCACTCAGATTCCTTACTCATAAAGGCTTTCGGAGTAGAGGGCACGAAAGATTACAGGGTTTTGCAGGCTGAGAGAGCTTTCTGGGGGAGCAAAGTTGTTTGGGGCGAAAAGTATCGAAGGGAAGAAAGGAAGAGCGAAGGCGCCAGTTACAGTTTGAAACCCGCATCCTGGATCTTCTTAAGAGGGAGTGCGGATCATTTTATCCCACCACTACTTGAGAACTTAGGCGCAAGGCTTGAAAGGAGGTGCCCAACTCTGCTTCATATGCTGCGTTGCGTTGCTGGACCTTGACGGGAAAATGTGCTCCTGAATGCCCGTCAACGCGTCGAGGCGGTATGTTGGAGGATGATGCCTGCTGTGTGCTTAGCTCACCGGAAGATATTTCGTCATGCATTCTGCACTCAGCATTCCTTCGCAGCTTCCATTTCGTTAACATTGTGTACTTCTGAGCAACTTGGCCTGCCAGCCTAAAACTTTCACCACTAGCAAAGAAATTTTAAAGTTTCGGTTAGTGTTCTGGCACATGACGGTTGTTGGAGGGATGGTGTTGCATTCAAGGAATGAGGGATGTTTATTCGATCTGAATTCTTCAAGCCGCTGCAAAGTGTTTCTTTTTCATTTGGCTTTATGAGGTTCAGTCAGATCAAATCTGACACTCATTTTTTCTTATATTTATATCACAAGGAGCCGTTTAAAGTATGTTATTGGTGTCCTTGTTTTAGTCGGCTTCGTTTACTTTTGGTAGGACGGGTAGAGGTTGACAAATTAATATGCTGATATGAACGGCCAGCGTATCCAAGGTTGCTAAGAACAGGGAGAATAGTGGATGCAAGTAGCCATTTGGGGGTGGGGGGAGGGGGGGGGAGGGGACCGAGAGAAATGTGCAAAGGAAACGAAGAGCTTTTCACTGCCAGTGGCATGATTATAAGTAATGTGATATCTTGCATTTTACTATCGAGAAAGAATCTTTTCACGACAGGAATGTTAAAGAATTTTTCTTCTTTACCAGACCTAAGAGCGTAAGGAGATGCGAGTGTTGTAAGTTCCGACGTAAATGAATTCATGTTAGCTGCGTACGAAAATATCAAAATCGCTGGAGGTTATTATGGATGTTTTAGGTGAATTTCTTTCTCTAATTATTAATTAAAGCATTACATAATCGAAACGAATGAATGGTATTCTTGGAATGTTTAAAATGCTCCTCTTGAGAGTAAAATGTTGATCATATTTTCAGCCTCGGTTCTCTGAAATCTTCCCTAGTATTGTATCATTAAGTTGTTCTCGTCTTCCTGTTTGTATGTCAGGTTTGTTTGTTTGTTTGTTTGTTTGTTTTTCGCTTTATTTGTAATTTTCGACGTTTTTGTCGGGTTAAGTTTCTGTATTTACGTACGTCAGAACAAGCCAAACACCCAAACAGCGAACGTCTGCTTTCTCGATATTATTTCGCTGTTGGACTTTGAAATGATATGAAGAGGCTTTCCTATTGAGTTCGAGTAACGGCTACGACCAGTGATTTAAAAGGACTCTGAAACAGATTTTTTTACTTGTAGAGGTATTAAAAATAAGTGGTGCTGCTATGATAGCGACCAAACACTGAGTTGTGTCTTCACGCAGTTCATCGAACGAATGGGGAAATAAAATCGCTATAATGGTACTTCATTTTGTATCGTGCAATCGGTTCGGATGTATTGGAAGATTGCCAAATTTTATTTTGGGTGGTTGGTATGCTCTATATAGCTGATGATGACGTTGCTTTAAAATGGCTTCTAATTTGTCAGAAGCAGCTAATCACTATCAATTGTACACTAACGCATCTCTGCTCTTGCTAACCGTTGCATTTCCCATTGTTATCGAGCTTTACTCTTTTTCTTTTTCGCTTTCTTTCCTCTCACTTCTATGTGCACTTTTCATTCCGTATCGTGTTCTCATCTCTGTTTCATCTCACCTTTCTTCGTTAATTTATTGTTTTTAATGTCATGGTGCATATGTAATAGTGATGTGTATCGCATAATTGCTGATGATCAAACTTATCTCTCGCGCAATGAGATTTATTTTGCTCTTTTGATGAGCGATGGCCAATGTGCATAATAATCTCATGTTCTCTTCTTATGTACCCCTTCTCTTCTCTTCCGTTCTCTTCTCTTATCTTTTTTTTCCTGGTTGGTTTTTTTTCTTTTGCTTGTTTGTAAATAATACCTTATTCCAGCAAGATTTCTCTTTCATTTGCGGTTGTTGTTGCAGACTTTCTGAGAGGTTGCCCTCGGATATGTGATTAGTTTCGTAGTGGGCATCAAAAATATTCATTTGAGTTTGTAACTGCGAATATGGCTATATTTTTATTGTAACACATCTCTGGCACCGTACAATGACTTTGAGAGAATGTACGAGGGTAGTGTCCATTACCAGTTCAGTTGGGTCCATCACTTTTTAATGCTTCCAGTTCAGCCAAGTCCATGGTCTCATTCTGAAGTATCTTGATCTGATTGACCCTTTGGGAGAGGAGGGAGGTTGGGATTCGAGGTGCACAAGGTTTGCTGATTGCAGGCTGATTATGGTGTGCACTAGGCGTGCATCAGTGTATGGGGTGTGCGTGTATGCGTAGGATAGTTTGTCGTGTCAGTGTGTGTCTTGTCCTCATTCCACTGCCTTCGTCATTCACTCGCGGTGGCATCCACCCATTGTTGTTTTACATTGTGTTCCTCCGAGCACGACCTCGTCCCTCTCTTCTTAAAATCTCTCTGTCTCTCCCTCTATTCATCTCCTTATTGTCCATCCCCCTCTCTGTCTGTCGCATCACATATCAACTCTCACCACGCTACCGTATGCAACACTATCTCTCTCTCTAGGTATTGCCGGCGTGTAATTTTCGCTATGATAATAATACTCAGTGGTTTGTGCACGGTGCCTCTTTGCGTTTGTGTTTGCCTCCTCACCAACCGAACGCATGTGTCCTACACGGACAAGCGGGGGGAGCGTATCATGAACACAATCACCACGTTATGAGCAGCGCTAAGCACCATCTAGTTCATTGGTGGACGTTCGCTTTCGGCTGGTAATGATCATATATTGGGTGGACGCGAGACGAGGGCCGTCGGTTTTGGCACTATTGCACGTTCTGTGCTATTTTAACTGAGACATGAAAAGCCTTCCCTCCATCCTTTTGGCCTTGTTAGTGCAATCCAGGTAATTCTTCTTGAACATGAGCCGAACAGGTTTATCCGATAAATTAACACAACATACCTGCATCACGGCATAGACACACGGACGCAAGGAAAATTGTAGGGAATTGTCGGGTGAAAAATGGAACGAAGTTAGCCCACTAGTCAAACTTTGAAACGTGTTACATCTTCACTGACGTACAAGTGTCTGGGCGTCTAATTTTAAGCTCGTTCAAGTCAGTTTACGCTTTATAAAGTGATTAAAAATTGGTTGGTCCATATACCCTAATCCAGTTTTGTGTCCGAGTGCTCTTTTTTGCAGTAACATTGGCAGCACTCCGAGTGCTCTTTTTTGCAGTACCACTGGCAGCAGCTAGGAATTACGTAGAGAATTGAAGTGTACGAGTTTTTGCTTATAATGCGCTTTAAAATCTTTACCTACAAATTTGGTGTCGAGGAAGACAAATGAGAGATCAAATAATCGTAAACACGGCAGCATAGCATCACAGCAATGTGCCACCGCAGAATCACAGACAACTGAAAGGATCCAGTCCGTAAACGTCGAAGTGTGAGTCAGAAACGAGGATGGCTTTGTCGTGTCTGAAGGCGGTCGCATAATGCGCCAATGAATACACTATTTATAATGAACGACTTCTCGTGTTTATAGCCCAGCAAAACTGAATTCACACAATTCATGCAACATACGTACGAGGCACGCAAATATCCTTCGACTGCTGGGGAACTTTTGGAATTTTTTTGCATAGGTTCATCCAAGAACCATCCGTTAATACATTTATGCTTCCATCCGATCTGCCATTCATTCGAATTCTTCGTTAAACATTTCCGTAGAGTTCGAAATGGAGTTAGAGAAATCACTTGACGAAGTGGCGTGAAATACCCATATAAAGGTAAACAAATTTGCGGAAGCTCACTGCACCGAATTCCAGACTGGTCCTACATTTATGTTTGAGCCTATACACAAACATCTATATGTGAAAAAGCTCTTATCTAGGTCGAAACGAATCAGTCTTTCGAAATGATGTCGCGCAGCTGTCACCCATATATTCGTCCCGGGGTGATATTATGTACGTCAGTCTCCGAACTGAAACTATAACACAGAGGCACATACACATATCGCCATAATGCATTTTCCGAATGAGAATTTGCCAAAGCGCGAAGAGCCTGAAGCCAGCCGGATGATTAGATGAAAACATAAATAAGCTGAAGACCAGTCTTGTGGTTGAAAATTTTGAAACAGATGAACACTACTCCACTACACTCGACTAGTTGAGGTTATCTGAACGCATCGGGCAGCCCATATTTGTGACACTAGACAAGCATGTGGTGATTCTCTTGGGCCTTTTTAATGAAGCCCATGGCTCACAAAGAAAGCAAATGTCTAGAAGGTGCAAAAGTATATGACCATTATATTTTGCTTACGAAAATACCCTTCTAGGACGCTTCAACCATTTCGTTTGTGCAAGCTCTTTCAATGTGAAACAACATCAAGAAACAAGTGGAAACCTCATAATAAACAAACAACAACCTAATTTACCATAGAAATGTGAGACAACTCAAGCAACAACACAACTCAGGTAAGACTAAGGATATGAACTGAACTTCGATTCCAGTGCTTGCAAATAACAATCGATTCCTGAAGTCACCCTCTAACTCGGACCTCGAAAAAGAGAGTCCCTTGATTGAGACTGTTCTCAAACGTATACACAATGCCCATCAACTTCCTTGTGGTGGCCCTTATAACGGTCATCTACGCCCATCCCGTTTTTCACTGTCCGCCTAACAGTTACTAGTACTAGTTTACAAAGGAGGGAAATCTGAATCGAATGTTGCATAAAACAGACCTGCACTTCCAGCTTAGCCTAGTTTGCGAAAGATTTGCATGTCGACGCTCATTTTTACTTAGTTAGAAGCATTGCTGCTGCAAAAACGCATCCAGATTTCCACAACGACTATGAAAATGGATCGCTGCACTGATTTCAGCAAAGCTAGATTTTGCAAAAAGGCAATTACAGGTATAACATTTTTGTGGGAAACATAGTAATTTGTGAGGCAACACATCGAATTTTTCTTTTGAAACTCCTTGCCATAAATTAAAAGTGATTTTAATTTCTTCGAAATACTTAAACGTCATTTAAGCAAACAGCAAAAGCTATGAGATGACACTTTTTGAATTGGCCTTGCGCTGTCTCTTCTTTATTTTTTTACGTATCGATTTCTTTAGAGTGCTCGAATTGCCCTCCTTTTCGAATAGCGCTTTACGGTTATTCGTCATAAATTTGCTCAGTTTCTGCTCGTTAACAATTCGACGTTTCGCTTTCTTTGTATTATTCCGGATCGCTTCACTTCCGACCACTCTCTGAACGTTTATGCGTTATCACTGCAGTTCACTAACGATAAACCTGCACTGGAATATACAAAAACTTCTATTAATGACTAAAATTCCACTGGGGCTGACACTCCAACATCTAATCTTAAGACTTTGATAGAAATGTAAAGGGCAATGCGGTAACTTGTACAGCATGCATATATATGTATATAAACATATACATATATATATGCCCACGCATGACTGTTTTGACCAGTTTCGGAACGCCCGGTGGTCAGCCTCCTAACGATCCGTCGGGTAAGCAGCCGGGAATCGAACCCAGGTCTTCCCGCATATGAAGCGGGAGCTCTAATACTGAGCTACTGCCCGCCCTATATGCATATATATGTTTCAAAAGTAAAATCGTGGGTAATGGCTGTCGAAGAAATGGAAAGAATTCTGGAACGAGTAAAACAACAAAACTGAATCAGATTAGGGCTTGTGACATGAAGATCAAAGACCTCAGAATGCATGAAGATCTTTCCTACCCACAGTCTGACAGGGCACAATGTCTATCCTGCTTATTAGCATTAGCTGACGACCTTTTCCTTCCTCCCCCTCCCCCCAAATTTTCGATCATTGGTTGCGTATAGCGTGCAACGGTAACCGATTTGCGATAGTCGGAAGCGACTTAGCAGGCGCTTGGGGCCATTATGTGGATAAAACTAACTGAGTGGCGAGACACTTCTTCCCCAATCAGATACCCTTCAAGGTAGTGATGGGACCTCAGGTGAATGATCGGGTGCAAATGATCGGGCAACTATGTGACTGACTGAAAACTGAATATTGCAGCCAAAGGGTCATGCATTGTTAAATATCGAAACGCAGCAAAATTACACTTTTCCGCCGCAGCTGGACTGTGGAACAGTACTATTTAAGAAGGGGGGGGGGGGGGGGGGGGGGTGGGAGAAGGACAAGATTAGCAGTGTATATTTCTAGATAAAATGAACATGAACCTTATTTTTCTTTTGTATTCGAGTAACTCTCAGCTGACGTCCTTCGAAACTAGAGCCATCCATCTTTAATGCGATCGGCACTGCTGCGCTATCTTTGAATGAAACAAACGCGAAACCTTTGCCAATGCCCGTATTCCGATCACGGACTATTCTCACTAAGTTAACATCACCGCACTGCAATTTAAAGATATACATAGTGTTACAGCATATGATGGGGGATGAAAAAAGGGAGAGAATCGAAAAGTGCAGAGTGTAGAAGAAACTGACACCAGCTTCTGCTTTACAGGCAAGCGCATTGTTTGGATAAATGTGTACTGTATTACGCTGTCAATTAAGTTCGATATCCGTTGCACCTCCCCACCTTCCACTCCGAGCAATGATGACCCTTCCACCGACTCCATCGTGGCAGCAACAGCCTAATATTAATGCTACAGCAATACCCCCGAGGCTGCCAAGCAAGAATTTAGCAGGCGACACACACACAGTCATTGAAGGTTATAACTTCATCATCACTGCTTACGTCATCGAAACAAACGTCGCTTCGCGTAAACGTTCCCCGCCTCCGTAGACCGGGCTGGAAGCACTGCGAACTACAATTGCAAACTACGTTGGTGCATATATAGATAAAACAGCCGCCAATATTAAACCAACTTCAACTCCACATTAACTGCGATTGGGACAACATTTAGCGTATTGCAGTCACGCAGTTTCCGAAGTTTCAACTTAAACAAACAATGCAGAAACTTGCTTCGACAAGCACTACAGAAAAGCTTATTTTGAACAAAATTGATGATAAAAATCAAGTTTTACGGGGCTTCCGGACTGTCAACTATCAAATGAGCCACTCGTATGCCACCTTCAATCGACTTCCGTAGCTCGAACGCCTAAGCAATTCCCACTCGAGAGCAATCACAGTTTGTATGCAGCGCAACGAAAGCTAACTGCATTGGTGTGCTGTAGCACTCTATTTTCAATGGCTTTCGCCATCACACGGCCTCCACTTCAAAAAGTGGATTTCAAAAGCTATAAACCACCCATCCATCGAAATTCGATGAACTGATGTCGTGCACTTTTAAATTCGGCTATATAAAAAGCTTTCTGCGCCTTGCAAACCCCTGTCGTCTATATTTGGAACTTTGCAGACCCAGCCTTCTTCAAGTTACTTGGGATTTCAAAGATTCAGCCTTCTTCAAGTTGCTTGGAACTTCACAGACCCAGCCTTCTTCAAGTTACTTCTCACAAGTACTCCTTTCCCAACCTATTGGAAATGGGAACCCACCATCATACCCTGCCTCTCCGTCCCTCAACTGGGGAAGCGAAAGCTCTAGGATGCGGTTAAGCCGAGCTGCTGCGCTTACACTGCACTCAGAATGAGCTCTGATTTCCAAAAAAATCTCTGCAACAAGTATATGGACAAAACTCGTTCAGAGAAAAAAAACAAATGACTCAAAACTGCCTTCTCAAAATGGGTGTAGAGATTGTCCTCCTGCGCATCAAATGGTACGTTGCCAATGAATACTGTCGTCTGACTATCGTAATTCTTCTTCGCGTTACAACTGTCGACCCGCAGTCTATGACCGTCCAACTGTTCGCCGTTCCTTAAAAACAGAGATGATTCTTTCATGACTTTGTAAAAGCGGTTGACTATCAAGCTACAGCACGACGCTATAGCGAATTTCAGTGTCCTATAAAGCAGTTTATAAATTCTGCGTTTACCTGGTTCCTTATCTCATTCCCTTTCGGCCACGCAAAAAGGAAGATTTATGCTTTTATTTCCGATAGTTTAGGCCAACATATTCTCAGATTTCCAACTGTCGTGTAACAAGCTCATGAGCTTTATTTTTAAATTCTAGATACTCCAGCAACCATAATTTTTGAAAGTGAAAGCAGGATTGCAGACTCGTAGAAATTAGGGTAGTTTATAGGCTGATGGAGGAGGTATTCTGATGCGCGGCAAGAAGAAAAATGGAGTACAAAAATCTTGACTAAGACATTTTTAGAAGTGGCCGAGTGTCAACTTGCCGTACGATGGAGAAAAACTATTGTTCGGAGAGATGTGGAGTTCGACGAAGAGCTTTCGACACGAACTATTTAAGCTCTCAGATGAAAATCATACCCATACCCCTTTAAATGAGATGGAAGTGGTAAGGGAGAGGAAGGCTGGGATTAAATGAGTGGATCGCAAATTCAAACACGACTTTGACTTTTGAACACCGCTCGTTCGAAAAAAGTAGCAGAAAAAAGTAAGAAACGACAGAGGTAGGAAAGAAAAAAAATTAAAAGAAATATCGCATATCGGGCAGTATGCACATCTAAAATCGAACTTAAATACCGCACCGTAGTACCCCACTTTATCAGAATTCCCCTTTCCCTAGTGACCCGTTCTTCCTTTTCGATACATAAATCATAAGAACTCTGACCACTAAGTGCTGCCTTGCAACAACACCAAAAAACTTACATAGCCAACGCTGCGTTCGCGGAGTCGGCATTAGCGAATTTAATATAAAAGTGCAAAGAGTGCATTTTCGAGGAGAAATCTTGCTTTATCACGGCCAGCTGCAACAGACGGTACATGGAAGAAAAAGCAATGAGAAGATAATTCCAACTGTAACCATACCTATGTATCACTTGCACCCAGCTCTTCCCATCTTTCTCTCTAATTTTCGCCTTTTCAGCTGCAGATGGGAGGTACCGTTAGCAAATTTACCGCTGTCTAAGGTAAATAAACGGCGTTCGTAGTTAGTCTACCGCAGAAACGGGCATGAAGAGCAGAACTACTCCCCTCCAGATGGAACTCTAGCTCAAAACGATACGGTGATGTACTCAATATCTCTATTTACGCTATATATATCTGAGGAGTTCGCTGAAATCAGGACGCGACGTTACCAATGCAGATAGAAGTCAGGAAAACAAGTACCTCACGTCCTCCTCATCTCCTATAATACACTCAGTAGATCATAGAGACTAGCAAATTATGGTTTCTTAGCCACTACCGTAACTACCAAACAACACTTTAAAAGAATGACAGACCACTCGCTACGCCTACTACTCAGAACCACGAATAGCCAGCCTCAACCACCGAACATTCCGAAACCAGTTTACAGTCATAACAACTAACCCTTATAACAGCCGGTAGTGGCTAAGAAATGACAAGTTAACCATTGCACCTCTACGCAATAGAGAACTAAGCGTGTTAAACAGCAACCTGAAATAGTGGGAGGTTTATATTACCTCAGGTTTATGATTAATGAAAAATATAATAGAAGCCATTGCACTTTTCAGATGAACTCGGAAAAATAAAACATAATCGCTACAGCAACAGGCTACCCGCTGCATAAAACAAATATAGCGGTAAAGTTGCCGAACCGCTGTTATGACGGCTGACCCTTATGTTGCGGCCTGGGAGGGAAGAGCGGCATGCAGAAGGCGAACAAATAGCAGCTATTTCCTTTGATATCATCGATGCTCTTCCCATTCTCAAAATCTATTCCGATTCTCAAAATCTATATTAAACGATAAAAGATGAAGTGACTTGCACACTCGTAAAGCGTTTAATTAATTCATAATTAATTAAACGAAGATGACGCAAAAGATGAATTTCTTCAAAGCATTTAATTCATAACTGATGGAATTAAGTTGATCATCCTGAGATCAGCATGTAGATGGAAATGAAAGCAGAGGAAACTGCTAAACTTAGTCTCTTATTCAAAACAACAATCGAAGCTCATCACCTTCTTCGACGTTTTCTCATTGCCGCTTATGACTGATCGCAATCGAACAGTTTCGATTGGGCCATATTTGGAAAACAATTTTCGAATAGTTTTTCGCGAAGCCGAGATTGGCGTATTGCCAACAAACACAGTACAAGCCTTTTCTGCAGTTGTCATTTCTTCCTTCTTCATACCATTCAACCTTAAGAGGAGAACTTGATAGCCAAATCTCCCCTAATGCTTTATACACATTTAAGAAATGCATCTGCTACGCACTGACCGGTACATTTCACCTGCTTTTAAAATGTTTCGGTGAGTAATATTCGGCTGCCGAGACAGCACTTCTCCAAACTGAATCAGAGGAAAAATATTAAGAGGAATCTGAGCTAGCTCTTTAATAATGAGGAAATGAGAACGGTGGGTGACGGAGGAAGAGAATGATCGTTAGTGCTACAAGCTTTTGCAAACTAATCTGTCCCGTTGTTGCGTCAAACATGACACCGAACAGCTGATAAAAGATTCCTTAGAGCAACTCCACAGATCCGTTTGTAAGCAATTCTGCCAAAAAATTATCGTCAGATTATTCAGACTCCTATCACCTCTTCCAACCAACTCTATTAGAGTATGCAAATGATGGAGTTCATGATTTGACTGAAAAGAAGCATTAAAAAATCGTTTAAAAGGTTATGCTTTTCAAACTGAACTCAGTAGTCGCTAAATGAATGAACAAAAATTGAGCAATAAAAATAAGCTACATAAAGCAAACAACAACACATACCTTTGCCTTTCTCTACTAAAAATTTTTCGCTTTTCGCTTTCTTCATTCGTTTTCCCTTCCACTTTATTCCTTTTTGGCTCAATCACCGCGACTCCGGTATGCATTTCCGGGACCTAAAATGACAAACAACTTTTTACCAGTACAGACAGTTATTAAATGCAAACGGCATAGCTATGCCAAGCGTTTTGTGTTGTGACATGCAAAATGTACTCTGCTAATTGTATACCCTCCCAAAGCGGGTATAAATGTACCCTCCTAAGGCTGCCAATTAATCCAGGGTACATGCAATATGTGGCCAAATTTCAAGCTGAAGCCGCAAGATACATGCACATTTTTCCCAATATCGGTAAATACTGTTAACACCTACGATGCGTGGATCAGCTAAGCGTAACATAGGAGACAAATTCGCTCCACTTGAATTCCTAGTTTCATGGTTAAAATCACTCATAACAAAGTCAAAGTCCCTCCATGGACAAACCGCTGAACAAGCTCCAAATATCCCTCTGATGGTTCTGGCTGAGTGCTTTTATCCTATCCAGAGCTTCTTCCACTAATTATTTTCAGATATCTTCAACAATAACCTTAATGTTCGATGCGCTCTTCTCAAACAACGATTCAGCACCGCTTGGTGGTCCTTGTACGGCAGAAACATTCTTCGTGCGGCGTTTCCTGCTCTTTTTAGACTTCAACGTGTCCTTTGTATCGCTGTGCCCTGTACTGCTTAAGAACGTCGTTAGTGCACCCGGAAGATATGCATCTGACATAGTCGATGGACTTCCGTTTTTTTCTAAAAATATGCGAAATTAATATAGTGACTCATTTAAGGGTGTTGCACAATTTGATTCATTTCACGTATACTTATTTCTCTCATCTGAAGGCATGCGTCCTTCACACTAAACGTTTGGCACTTTTTCGTATCTGGGTAATGAGATATGAGATGTAAGAGTTATTCATTCAACGGAATTATGCGGCGTTTAATTACTGCTAATTAGTTCCATGCATTTCCAACAACACTCCAATACCACAAACAAAATGAAAATACCTGCCGTTTACACAAAGAAAAAGTGCCATTTATTCTATATTTCGTTCAAATAGATTAAACATGCGAATTTTCAAAACTCTACTTTCAACAATTCCGTATACTCCAAAATATCGAAAAAATACACACTTACATACTGTGAGACAAAACACCGCTCACGTTTTATCGCTTTATAAATACAAATAATAAAACCAGGAGAAATATGCGTACCTAGGCAAGCTAGCAATGGGGATTAACAATTAGGATCTTTTTTTGCAAAATGGATAAAAATAAAATATGGTATATACTTAGAAGGGATCAACATTTTTAGAATCAATTAAACGATGCGCTCATTGAAAGCAGCTCTATATTTTCGATAACGACAAAAACACTGAAAATAAACGTTATTCGACAGGAAACAAAAACCTGCACATGCAATGTCTTTTCGATCGATGTACAATATTCAGTATCACTTTTGCAATTTTTTTGCAATGGCAATATTCAGTATCACTTTTGCAATTTTTTTGCAATGGCAATATACAGTATCACTTTTGCAATTTTTTTTGCAATGGCAATATTGCCCGGGAGTGGCTTCGCAATTTGCATTTTCTTCATAGAAATGGGAAACAATTAACAAATACTAAATAGCTCCATGTAGGGAAAATTTACCCAATTACACTCACTAACCACTCCACGCGATTTATGTATGTGAAAACGATTTCTCATTCAATGAGAAACGCCAGCATGAAACTCACAGTTTACAAATAACGCGCAAAATGTGATCAACATACGATGTCTTTCACCGTTGCGAGTTCAGAGTCATGCACATCTGGAACAGCCTTCCTCGAAATATACTTGAAGCACAAAATGTGCCCATCGTTAAAAGGCGTCTAGGTTCGATTTGTGGCTCCTTCTGATTAATCCGACTTCAGAGTTGTTTCTGATTAAGTCTACGGAACAACATATGTGCACATCTCATGTGCACAGCCATATGCAACCTTTCGCCGCCTTTTCATCCCGAAAATTTACTTTTTAGTTGCTTTCTTTCACTATCCCTTCTAGTTAAATATTGTAATAAACAATCTACCCGGACAGTGCGTTTTTGATGGGGATCAAAAGGGCCAATTTGGGTGGCGCAACCCCGCCGACAAGCAGCCAACGGAGAAAAAAAATAGCACACATCAGAAAAACCCACACCACTCCCACCCCAATGTACGTCAGGTTCCACGAAAAGATTCGTTCATGAGCGAACACAATCGTCACTCAAACATTGCGGCTACTTTTCTGATCGACAGAGTTGGTGTTTTTCACTTCGAGAATCAAAATTTATTCTTACAGCGATTTTCTGACGGTGACCTCGTATGAAGTCCGTTTTTCTACACTCGTCTTCAGATGCTGAGTAAAGTATCCCACCTCCCCTTCTTAGATCAAACTGATAGTGGCGTCTGTTGACTAAAAGTGCTTTAAAAAAGTGCGACAACATGGCTCAATCCAACCGCCTATCCCCCACGTCCCTCCTCCAAGTCCATAGTACCATAGTATCGTGAGGAGTGTCTCTCCTCGATTTTGCTGAATTCGTGAAGATGATACGGAGTGCTGCAATTGTGTCGTTCGCATAAATTATTTACCATTTTGCCTTCTAAGTTGAGCGACTTGACATCGGAACCGAATAAAAGAAAAATAAACGGAAGCGATGATAGTACCCCCGCACCCGAGGGTTATCGATTTCAACAACGCGAAAGTTAGAAAGGAGACACTTTTGGCGATCATTGTTACCTAATGGCTCGAAGTGAAAGTTTTTGAAAAGTCGTTCCAAAGCAGATAACAAGATGAGTTCCTAGACAGACATTTTTTAAAAGCACTTTTGGATTAACGCTACTGTAGTTCTGACTGCTTCATAGCGAGTCTATGTGCAACACATGTGGGCGTTACCTCCGATCGAATGGTGGGAATTTTTCTGAAAATGATATCTTCTTATCAAATGGCAGCAAAACGACTCATAAAGAATGTGGACTAGGGCTGACCAAAATTGATTCTGATTTTTAAAAGTGGCGTTCTACACTGCATATAATGGCACTTATCTTCACATCACCACACAAAAAATTTGGCCAAAAAACTGAGGTTTTGGATGGCAGATTATGCATATACTAGGTACATTTACGGATTTTTTCAGAAATTGATCTCCAATAAAAGTATCAGGTTTTACCTCAGATTATTAATGATTCTGACAGAGCTTTCAACGCTCTTTAAGATGTGCCCAATTTCGATTCCAAGACTTATTCGCTCACGTACTTATAAGCACTTAGAAGTTGATATAGTCCGCGCAGGAACCTTTCGTAATTGGTTATACAAAGAAAGTTTTATGGTGTTTGGGTTTCTAAAGCGACGCTTGATATATGTCGACAGCTTTTAGATAACTGGGAGGGGTGATTGAAAGGCCTTTGATGGCAACATGAGTATGCCATTTTAAACATCCAAACAAGCAGTGGTACTGTTGTTGCGTAGGAGATATGTTTTGGCTGTGGATCGCATCGCAAAAGAAATCCCGTAACTCATTGAAACACAACGGATCACCCGTGTAAGTTGGCAATTGTTGAGTAGGTAAAGCAAGTCTCGAAATTGCTGGCTGGACATTTGTATCGTATTCGTGAGCATCAACGTTGGGAGTCCATCGTGCTGAAACGTGGTCCATGCCGCATATTGTCGTCCTGGGCTATTCCTTCCTCATGGCTATCGAATTGTCTGCTATCACTTCGATCGTCCTCGTGATTCCGTAGATAGTCATTAACTTCTCCTAGGTTTTATCGAAGTTCTTCAAGTTTTTCTTTACTTTGGAGGCACACTTCCAAAAATTTCCGTTTGTCCTGCGTCATCTTTTCGTATACTTATTCCTCTTCCTTTGCGCATACGGGGTAAGCGTCGTTCTTATTACTCATTAGGTCGGTAGTTCCGCAAATCCGAGTGATGTGATGCTTCAGTTCTCCTTTAACTTCATGAAGAGCTTTAACGTCATTGATCGGTAGATCCTTGTACTGCGGCAGGTCCGCTAAATATTGGACAAGTCTAATCCGTTCTGGGGCTAGGAACTGGCGGATTGGTCACGACATTCGGGGAATGAGGCAGGTGAATAGTTCACGTCCGGTATCGAGATAAGAGTTATTCACCTGCGTCATTCGGCGTTCCCGGAGGAAACGTTTACTACAATGGGGCTGCTTCTTTTATAATAACGACAATACATATAAACATCAAAATCGAGACGGTATCGACAACGCTTTTGATTTCGGAAGCAGAATCGGTTGGAAGCACACGAAAAATCTCTAGAAGTTTTTTCGATTTACATAAGAAATGCGGTGATACTATTTAACACCATTTTGTTGATATTTGAATATGCGAAGCAGCAACGACGAAATCGAAGGCAATTGAAAACGATTTTTCGCGTTCGTTACAGAGATAAGCGCTACAGAAAATATCAAGAAAGGGTTCCGTTCACATTGGAACTTAAAAAAACATTCGGAGAGGATTAAGGTCGATAGCTAAATTTTCATAATCACATGATATTTTTTCGATAAAGAAAAATGATTCCGGAAGCAGAATCGATTGCGGGCATATCTCTGGGAGGATTTTCGATTATCTTTATGTCCGCAGAAAACATTCGGAAGTTTCCGCAGTTTGCTGTTACAGAAATTTGAACTGTTTAGCGTTTGTGGTTTTACTCATCACGAGCGTGATTTCATTTGTTACCTCTGATGATTTTGCAAATTCTAGTTTGACTCGATTTTTAATTAAATTTAATAATACTCTAAGCTACTTCACGTAGGGGGCTAGAGTATCGACCAGATTAAATGATAGGGGGCTAGAGGCTCTCATATTCCAGATTTCGGATATATTCGACGATGTTCAAAGCAAGACGAGCGTGTATTTGGTCATTTAGGTTGGCCTCCAAGAAGGAGCCAAAGGTTGGCTTTCAAGAACAAGACTATTGTATCGCTTTGTCGTTTTCCACATTATTGTCGAGTCAACAACGAATTGAGCTTGTGGAGTCAGCAACGAATTGAGCTTGTGCAGTCAACAACGATTGAGCGAACTCTCTATTAGCTCGTTGCCATTTGTTGCTTATAGTTACGTTCAGCAAAACTTTTTTTTTTCGTCCACTAGGTGAATATTAATGTGCAATGCATTGAATGAAAATGTCCTTCATAGCACTGTCAACGTGTTTTGCGTACTAAACGACGCGAAAAGCTGACGACAAAAATATTCTAAAGCAGTCTGCTAGGCATCAATGGTGTTTGTGTGTGTTTACTTTGAAATATGATGCTCTACTTATATATTTCACCTTTATATGTTTTTGTAGTTAACGGCAACCTTTTGAAGGTTTTAAAGCTGAAGCTGTAAGCACTTTTTTGGCTACAGAGTAGTGCGATTTTTGTTTGAAGTAGAATCTTCCGAGATATCGAAATTTATGTTCTTTGTCTTCCTCAAAATTTACGAGTTTACTTGTATTTCACTTGGCATCTTAAGCGCAAGTGTAGGTTAACATTATTTCTGTAGCAACTGTGAATCTATGTCCTTCAGACTTCGATATTTCATCTTTACAAGTCAGTTTTAAAAAGATGGCCAATCCACTCAACTCTGCGATCAGCTGAGTGCTTTGCCCAATCTTAAACTGATTTGCACCTGAAGTTGGTCT
This sequence comes from Toxocara canis, assembly GCA_000803305.1. Taxonomy (NCBI): domain Eukaryota; kingdom Metazoa; phylum Nematoda; class Chromadorea; order Rhabditida; family Toxocaridae; genus Toxocara; species Toxocara canis. Next base: position 395,886 of record JPKZ01021715.1, on the reverse strand, counting down.
TTTTATACTCTCTTCATAAAACGCACTTCTGATTCCGCTTTCCGTTGTTATTGCTAATGAATTACTCCTGTTCTGACTGCTCTTGGCATTCATCATTTAGCATACTAATCACGTAGCTTTTTTCGTCAGTTACCGCTCAGATAGCAG
>JPKZ01021715.1:358341-395719 GCA_000803305.1 Toxocara canis | reverse complement strand
TTTGAGGTTGCTAATGGTATGTGCTCGGGTTTTCGTATGCGGTGTTTTTCTTGAAAAGTTACTATATTTTCTTTTTTTTTCACGATCAGTATTGCTGACATGACTATGGCTAACGCAAAAGCAATCCTTAACAGGCGTAGAGAATGCACCAACAATCCCTAACAGGCGTAGAGAATGCACCAATTCGATAACACATCATCTTGGTAAGCAGCGCAAAACTCTTTTCAAGCTGACAAAAGTGATTGCATAATGATCCGATTTCTGCAAAAAAAAAAATTGCTTTTAAATGTTAAACGTTCGTTCAAGTGTATATCAGTTGCGAAGATTCAAAACGTTTTCAGCAAAGCGCATTGAGATTACTTACCTTGACCGGTTGTTATTGTCCTGTGCCGGATTTGATGGTAAGACAAAGCAGTGGTTTTTTTCTTTTAGAAACCACCATCCGCAAGTCTACTTATAAACGTTCTGTATTAACGTCCTGTATTGTCTCGCGCAGACTGCTAGCCATTTTAAACATTACACCTGGATGTCATCCATAAAGGTAATTGGCTTCTCATTAAAGTTTATCCCAAACATTTTTACAAGAAGTACGTTGAACATTTTCTCTATAGCGTTATGCCTTTGGGAATACTAATTACGCGTCGCTCTTTAACAGACGAGATTTCACCTCCTCTATAATATTTTCTTCATTTTCTGTGAAATTGAGATACGAAGAAAAGCTAAACTTTTTTTTCGGACCATGATTTCATTATTTTGTATCGAACTTTATTCGCTTTCTTCTTGACGTTCCGAAACATCGATTCATCCATTACTACATTTTCAATTAGAGCAAATGAGATTTTGCTTATGTTCGATAATCATCACTCGTAAAACATTAAAAGGAATCCATAGATACGAGACATGAGACAACTTTTTACTGACTTATTATACTTTGGATTAGTGATGAGTTCAAGAGATTAAATTAGGATCTTATGATTTCTGCGTTAGATTTTATTTAAATTTTTGCATTTCTTTTCGAAAATAATGAAGTATATTGCATGTAAATTCCATTGAGAATTAGAACTGAGACCTTTGTTATAAGCTTTCGCTTTGAATCGTTTTATAATTCCGCTAGAGCGTTTAGCACACAATTTGGCAGAGCAGAGCATTCGTATTCGAAACTTAACAACTAGCTTTCTATGAAAAATGCTCAAAGATATTCATAGAGTTAGCGCTATCATTGTTAATAACTTTAATAGTCGATGATGCCCTATTCCCAGCACGTTACAAGTAATTACTTCTTTTCAAATCCGCTATTGTAACTTTTTTTTCGTTTGTTTCAAAAACTTTGTAGCTACTTTTTTTTCAACTCTGTAGACGCTCGTTGTCATAAAAGAAAGTCGAGAAAAGCTAAAAAATACAACTGGCATTTACAAAGTGAAATTCCCAGCTGAATATTTGTTGAGGCGAGTACGGTGATGTGTGCGAGTGATATTTGGGCAAACTGAGACGGCTGAACCAAAGCGACGGTAAATTTTGGCTTTTGGCCTCATTAATTTCTAATCGCCCTGTGCAAGCGTTAGGGCTTTTTTGACTTTTCGGCTTGTTTGTTACAACAGGACCCTGAAATAAACTACATGAATCCTAAAGCCCAAGCTAGTGCCATTCAAACTTTCTTGGTGCTGACGTGCTACCATTGACATCTCTTTTTTTTTTTTTGAGAAAGGCATTTTGGGGAGGGGGAGGGAAAAGAGAGATGAACAATTACATGACTGTTATGTTTTATGAGAATCGTAGCGAGGTATAAGTTTTGAAATTCATCGCTTGTTTTCACGAAGTGAGTTTGAATGACATTGGACAGAGCGATCGTGAAGCATACAATCAATATAGTGCTGAAGCGATACGATTTATAGAACACCGCTAATATCAGATGGTTTATGACATATTTTTGAGGCCTTACAATTTACATTATGTCGTTGCAATTACTGTCGACTAATTAATTAATTAATTAGAACCAGTTCATAATTTAGGGTATTACGATCGCCTTTATGCTAAATATATTTCTTGCAATTTTTTTTCATCGATGAAAGAACCAATACCGATACGTTTATTCGTTTGCTAATGTTCCAAAGCCAATAGCTAAGTTGAAATGCTTCACTCAGCATTTGGTTGTGAACAATTCGTTGATGAAGTTTCTACCGTACTTTCCCAAATTTTTGCATATCATAATACCTTATATGCATCGCATTTGCAATATTGTCTAATGAATGAGAAAACTTCTTTGATTATCTCAGTCATTTCGATCAGTTTCGAACTTCTAAGCTACGCTCAACACATGTTACGCATTATCCACTTGACGACAATGGATGATATGCTGTGTGAATCACGGAAGTATATACTTAGGATAACCATGAAAGGTATATGCTTAGGATAACCATGAAAGGTATATTCTTAGGATAACCATGAAAGGTATATTCTTAGGATAACCATGAAAGGTATATTCTTAGGATAACCATGAAAGGTATATTCTTAGGATAACCATGAAAGGTATATTCTTAGGATAACCATGAAAGGTATATTCTTAGGATAACCATGAAAGGTATATTCTTAGGATAACCATGAAAGGTATATTCTTAGGATAACCATGAAAGGTATATTCTTAGGATAACCATGAAAGGTATATTCTTAGGATAACCATGAAAGGTATATTCTTAGGATAACCATGAAAGGTATATTCTTAGGATAACCATGAAAGGTATATTCTTAGGATAACCATGAAAGGTATATTCTTAGGATAACCATGAAAGGTATATTCTTAGGATAACCATGAAAGGTATATTCTTAGGATAACCATGAAAGGTATATTCTTAGGATAACCATGAAAGGTATATTCTTAGGATAACCATGAAAGGTATATTCTTAGGATAACCATGAAAGGTATATTCTTAGGATAACCATGAAAGGTATATTCTTAGGATAACCATGAAAGGTATATTCTTAGGATAACCATGAAAGGTATATTCTTAGGATAACCATGAAAGGTATATTCTTAGGATAACCATGAAAGGTAGATGCTTAGGATAACCATGAAAGGTATATTCTTAGGATAACCATGAAAGGTATATGCTTAGGATAACCATGAAAGGTATATGCTTAGGATAACCGTGGAAGTCTCACATACTTTCATCTAATCTATGGCTAAGAAATCAAAGATTTGTTTTGAGCAAACTCTATCGAAGCAATGCGATCGATCGCAGTAAAACAAAGTACACATTTTCGACTACGATTTCGTTGTTCACAAAACGTACCGTTCTGTCGTTTATGATGTCCTCTCTAAAAGTGTTTTTTTGTATATTAATGAAAAGCGCAACAATATGTGCCATTTGCGTTTGCAACAGCTTTATCTGAGTGAAGATAACGCCTGAATATATACTTGTGGAGGTACGTGAGTGTGAACATATGGTATCTCACAGATACTACCGTCCCGTTCGGTCATACATGATCGCGTTATTCAATTTTTCTTTGGTCACGAAAGGTTTATATTGCAATTATTTCACACTCTTGTATCACAGGCGATCTCACTGAAAACTAAAAATAGCTGCATTCACTAAGGACAACAATAGGGAAGGGATTCGATTACATTTGGATTACTGGTGGCGTGAAACCTATAGCATCGGTGGGATCGACGAAACAAGCGAAGAGGTGAGGAGCATGAACATGGGCCAAATCATTTTGCATTTTTGTAAGCCGAATTAGCCATGTTGAAATGCCACCTGAAAATTTTTAAGTTGACGGTACCCTTTACCAAATTTCCACCTCTCCTACGAACGTCACCTTAATTTTGTAGCGCTTCCATAAAATTGCCGTATCGAGGAACCAATCGTCTGAAGTTGCTTTGCTCATCCATCTGCTGCCTACCGTCAACTTTTCGCTGGAAATCCAGTCATACTTTTTGTAGTCATTTCTAGTTGTTGCATTTCAGGATCGCAGATGAATTCGTTGTAGGAACCGCACATTATTCACAATTGCTGTGATTGTTCGGCCGCGTACTGATTCGTAGTTGCCTCCCGATTATATATTGCAAATATGGGATAGCAACGTGTGAAGTGTCCCGTCGGTGTGAAGCGATATGCGCTTTCAACAGTTTACATTTAAACCATAATTAATTCGTCAAATAACTACTTTAAAAAATAAAGAAAATAAGAAAACAAATGAAGAACGGTTAGCCATCTGATAAACAGTTACTGCTGATCGCAAGAAACTGCTCGCTGTTTACGCATACGGTGAATCGAGATGTTCATGCGACTGTTGTTGTTGATGGTGCATCTTCTGCTAGCATTTTGGTGCTCTTTTCCCAATATTTTCCATTTGTCGGCTACAGATTCACATTTCTAATCAACCGTGATTACTTCAAACTCTAGTTTACAGTGTCCTCTACCATAGAAAACCAAATTCTCGTACCAATAAATGGAATTGAGAAATGCTATTTCTCTCTGCAACTTCCCCCTCGTCCCCCCCCACCCCCACTTCTTCCAGAAATTTACCAAATCTCTATTCTAGCTGTCTTTGGGAGCTCTCACAATTTGTGTTGGTGAAGTTTCTACACGATAGTTTTTGTAACTGCTGAGGCTAAACTACCGAACATGGAGACGAAAGAGCACGCGTATAGACGATCGTTGGACAACTACGAGAGTACAAGCGGAGAGCGCTTAAGTATCGAAGTTGTCATTGATGTTCACTACTCATCGATGATGATTTCGATGGTTTTCGAACTCTTACTTGCAAAAAAAGAAATCATTTTTGATCTTCATAACAAATTCATTAGCTTAATTCGTAAGCATTCATGAATTATACATATGTGTGACTAATACAAAGCGATGAAATTAAATCGAAACTGGCATTTAGTGAGATATGTGAGAATCTTTATTGTGACCACAAAAGAAATCTTTCAATTAGGTCAATTCAAAAGCATTTATTCGGCAATTTTGCGGCAACGTAAACAGTCACGAAGTATGGATATTTAAGAGCGAAAAACAATAGCGATGATTTCGCATCATTTTTGCCACATTAATCCCTAATGCAGCTGTAAATGAACGATTTTATTCAATTTGCTAGACAAAGTGCCATTTTTTTCTTTTGAAAAAAAACCTCCAAATTAAATACTTTCGCTCAATTGTAGGGTAAATGGCTCTTCTCTCAAATTCGTTCCTCTTTAAGCAGCTGTGATGGTAAAGCAGCTCTTAAATGGGCAACCTTTCTGGATCTGGAGCAACAAAACCATCTCCAGGAGACACCCTCAAGGCCACAATAAGGCGATAGAGGGTATCAAGAGTCACAGTAGTTGTCCCCGGACTCCCAGTGTAGTCCACGTGTATTTGAATTACAGTTTGGTAGGTAACCATCTATAAGGTTAGAGTTTTTGCTCGGAGGAAAACGATGAGAAAAGAAGAATAAGAGCGTTATTTTGCTACGCTTGCGATAAGACCTTCGCAGTGCAAGGATCACATGCAGTTGTTTTAGCAAGTATATCTTGGCGGCTCAACTTCCGTTGTGTTGACATCACTGTAAAAGTTATCATAAAATCAATGAGAGGCAATACTATCGTTTGCAGTAGTGTGCTAAAAGAATTACGTTCGACAATGAATGTGCCCGGATGTTGCAGTAGAAATAATCGACTAAATGAATGTCTTTGCTCTGGGCAAATTGATGTGCATTAGCCGTTTTATGGTTTAGTTTAGAGCCCAGCAACTCCACTCAACTCATTGCTACAATAAAATCGATCTTTAGCACTCGGCCTTTTTCATGACAAGCACAGTTCTCCATCATTAAATGCTTCTTTGAGAGTAAAGTAATCCTACAGTTGTAAACTTCTCGGCTACGAACTCATTCGCCCATCTTCTAGACTTTAAAGCCTGACGGACAAAACGTGGAGTTGCAATCAAGCTTGTCTGTATGGGTGAAAGTTCAGAAGTAGAGGACTGTATGCACCTCATCGTATGAGACATTTCTCGTTAATTTCATTAACCCGAATAGGAACCGATCAGTTGTTATCACTTTTTCCTGACTCATGCTATATATAGCTCGTTCTTTTCTACGCATGTCGCCTTCCCATTTCCGAGAGCTCTATGATAATCACTATTGATCGAACCGGCTCAGTCCATCTTGTTTTGATCTGGCTAAATCGTTTTTGATCGAGAGAATAGCATCGGGAAGTCAAGAAGTTCGGTACTGTTCATAATATGTTCTGTGTTATGTGCTGTTATCGCCTTGTACTCATTTAAGCATGACTGGATTGCTTCCTGAATTATATAGCTGCCAACTCTTGCATCCCTTTTGCAACTTTTGCTCCTATTCAAACCTTATGAATTATTATATTGCATATTTGTATAAGTACGAAACTCTCTACCGCAGAAATTCTCATGCAATGGCTGTGCAGCGTAACTTTCTAAATAGTTGAAGCACATAAAGGAACCATAACTTTTTTAAAAACTTTTCATCGCGATTTTTTCACGCTTTTTTTCCACACATTTTAACTGTTTATTTGTTACCTTAAGTAAATGAACTCCAGTCTTTACAGGAGCTCGATTTATGTCCAGTTCCAAAAACATAAAGCGCTATTTCGCTCTATTATTGCAAAAATTACCCCCTTCCCCCCCCCCCCTCAGCTTTTTTAACCGGGAGCTTAGCCATGTTATAAGCACGGATATTCATGGCGGTCGGCAGTGAATTTTCACAACTGATGGATTGTTATATCCGTTTTTTTTTTTCGGAAAATTTTAAGGACTGATTCGGAGAAAGCAATTTGCATTAGATTGTTTATGCCGTGAGAAGTTCATTTATGTTGAGTAGGAACGAATTTACGTGCAAATCGATTCACTGGTTCGTTGTTTTTTCACAATGATCTCATCTTTAAATCAAAATATTGCAGATGGATTCATTCGATGGTATTGAAGGTCCGTCCATTGAAGAATGTTTAGTAGCGATGTTGTCGAGGAAAGATCCGACGAAATGCAGTAAGTGATTCTGAAACGAAAACTCGCTCAATAATGCTATACTTATAGATGTTGTATGTTTGTGTGTACTCGTTCGTTATGCTCCCAAATAATACAAGTAATACTCGCTCTTCCCTCTACGGAAGCAATTTGGAACTGATTAAGTGTAAACCATAGTAGGGTAACGATTGAGGCAATAATCAAAACCATAATTTTTCAATTGCCAATTTTGCAGCTTTTTTTCATCCAAAATTTTTGTTTCATCCAACATTTTTGCGCAAGTCAATTTTATCTCATTCAAAACCGCAAATCATGTTCAAAATTTCATAAATGAACTTAGAGTTACATAGCTGTCAAAATGTAAACTGCATTCAAAAAATCGCATAGCTTGTCTTTTTCACTCGTGAGCTGAAAGAGTAGCGTTTAATGTGCCACTAATAGGAGCGGCTTTTTCCATACTCAACCTGATTCAGGGTGGTGACCAATAAAAAGAGAGCTGCGAAGAGTTTCCGTCTACGATTCAATGCAATAGCGGTACTTGTAGAACGCTGAAATGTTCAACAAATCGTTAAGGCTATGTGTTGTTCCCATATCAAAAATTAAATTAAAACATCTTTCGTGACTTTATTTTCCTTTAAATTTTTCGTTGTTTTCTATTTTAAGTGAATCTGATCACTACAATTCACATTCACTCCAGAAAAAGACATTGGAAGCAGCGATGCGATGTGCTTAAAGAGAAGCGATGATCGATACATTGAATTTTTGGCAGTGATCGGTGCTGACCTAACATAAGCGATTTGTGGTGCGTTTAGGTTGTTTATAGATGAATATATACCTATGGCATCCTTTACTTGAATCAAAGTAGGTTGTAATTCAGTGCTACGGAAGATGAATGTGGACCCATTCGTTACGACGAAACTAAATCTCGTTTTTTTTTCGCGCGTTTTTTAGCTCCCAGCGTTGGTACCCTTTTGAAACAGCGAACATTAACAAACCGCAGTTACAATAGATGTTCGAGAACTTGTTGTTTAAATTCTCCTATTAAGTTTATTACACCATTAGTGGTTCATTTCTTCGAGTAATGTGGGTGCTAGAGCGAAGAAACCAGAGCTCATCAACTATGGCGGTCGGCATCCAGAATGAGAGTGATTTCGACGTTTAGGGGATGTAGCGTTACTGTCGAGAAGAGCTGAGCGAGCTGCAGAGGCGCGCTGATAGAATCCATATTTGTTAAACACCTGCAGAAAAATGGCACCGATGCAGCATGGAAGACAATTAAGTAAAGTTGTATTGTAAGGGGGTGGGGGTGAAGTGGGGGGGGGGGGAGGGGTGGGGAGGAGGTAATGTGCACATCAGATCTTGCAGAGGTACCACAGTAATTTGTAAGATTGCATCACCATAATGTCGCCTTTGATTTTTATCGTTATAATCCATTTTGTTGACATAGCTGTGTGCCCAGCTTCTCAACAATAGCGCTAGGGTGGGCGTGTCTGAAAAGTACTCAGGAGTCTTCTTACCAAAGTGAACGCTGCAAAGAATGATTATGCGGTGGGAATTTTTTAATGATTTTTTTGAGACAGCGACGATAGGGAATAACTGTTTGATGGGGGGAGAGGGGAAATGGGCTCCAGAAGTGGTTGGCGATCGGCGGTTGAAGCAATTAAAACATTGATCGTTGTTCAAGGAGGTGCCGAACGAACTGGGGTTCGTTTCAACGATCGCACAGACACGGAAGAATCTGTTCTTCTCGTCGGCGGTACGTTTGCATTTGTGCGATCCTGGTGAAAAACAATTGTACGGTCCATTGGCACAGCTACTGTGTACGGCCCGTTAGCACCGCTACTGTGTAGCACAGCTACTGTGCACTGTTCATCAACACAGCTATTGTGAATGGTTCATTAGCCAGCCACCGTGTACGGTTCATTAGCACAGCTACTGTGTACGGTTCGTTAGCACAACCACCGTGTACGGTTCATTAGCACAGCTGCTGTGTTCGGTTCATTAGTACCGCTACTGCGTACGGTTCATTAGCACAGCTACTGTTAACGGTTCATTTGCACTGCCACTGTGTACGGTCGATTAACACGGCTACTAACAACAGTGGACGGTCGATATGGTAACGGGAAAAAAGTTAATACGTACTATTAGAACGTCAAATGTGATATTTAAGCAAGGGATTCGACTGGATTAAGGTTGCTGCGAAACGTGAATATTGCCGTCAAACATTCCTCGCTATGAAAGCGACCAAAGAAATAGCAAGACAAAATAATTAATTGCCTATTGTCGCTTTTTAAATGTTTTTTTTTTGTTAAGCTGAATTTATTTCGAGATCCTTCATTATTCAGAGGAACGTCAACGCGAACGTGATATTGCGTGGTTTCGATAAAACACTCTTTCGAGTTGCGATTTCTCCATTTAATTTCATTCTGTGTTCTAGAAATCTTGAGATGATGCGAGAATGATATCTCTTTTTGAGAAATACCAAATCGAAGGGAACGTCAAAAGTTGGCAATGCGCAAGACGGTTCTTGCCTCGATCGCTGTATTTATCGTCGTTCTTAGTTTATGTTGCGTTCTTTTTTCCATTGGTTACTTACTGCAAACTTTTTTATTATTTGGCTCGGCATCAAATTCGGCGCATGCGACTAGAAAGGTTTGTAATGTTTGTATAAATCTCATTCTCTATTTTTACTTCTCTACTTTTGAACCATCGTTGCAAAGATTTCACTCTTTCGTGAGCTTTAGTGTTATGAAAATTCGCTTGCAATAAATTTTCACGATTATGCTCCACCTTCCAATTTTTGGCCGAATTTCATAGCGTATTTCCACATTATTCTCATCTTTCAGTGTATCACCGGCAGTTGCCTCGTCAAATCTAAACGTTCCTCACAAACAAATCAGATAACCGTAAGTGAAATATCGTAGCTAAGAGGGACCATTTCAGGCAACGTACTAAATGCTCGTTGGAAGCACTTTTGAACATATTCCCTCTCGACTGAATTTTAATATTTCTAACTTGGAACAACTTTGCATCAATTTTTGAAAGATTTTCACATTTTGTTAACAAAGTTTGAAGAGGGTAGCATTCGGCATTATTGAGCGACATTTATTAAATAAAATTGCAACAAATCTATAGATGCTAAACGATTGCAGATGAGCATTGAGGAGTCAATCGATTCCATTCTTCGTAGACACCATTTCACTCGTATATACAACATTAACGATACATTCGAGTTGAGTTTCTTATGGGCAGCGAACAAGCATATATCGAAATCGAAAAAGATCAAGGAAGCATTGCATCGTGTTATCGCTTTCACTTGATACGTATAATTCTTTGAAAATTATCGAATCTGAATGCGTCCTTGTATTTTGCAATGTAATCTGATGCGTTCGTGTTGCAACGATGATGAGTCTGTATTCATGCTTGCATTTTGCAGCATCATGTGGTGCGTTCGTGTTGCAACGATGACGAACGGCAGCAAGTGATTACGTTATTGTGCGTTAATTTAACCAAGCAATGCTCACCGAAGCCATTTCCGTCCACTTATTATTACTCCCAGTTCGTGTGCTGCACGAAATACGTTACCTGACGAGGAGCAGTTCCTTTATTTATGTCAGACGTTCGTAGCGGAAATAGCCTTCACGTTAGATTGCCTCTCGACTGTATCATTGAAGTCCCCAGGTCTCCTCCTCCTCCGGCAAAGCATTTCATTGCCGAGTTCTCTCGCTCAGAGAACAGTCTCTTCACTATCTGTTATGAAAGTGAGCGCATTTTCGAACGCTTACTAGACTTTTCTTTCCTCAAGTTTCCCATCAGAATCTATTTTCCTCCTTTTGTTCGCCAAACCGATCCTCATCCCTTTCTTCCTTGATCATATCACTTCTCGATCGGATCACCATCCCCTTACCGGTCTCCCACCATAATTTTCTTCTTACAGCACGACAAGCATATGAAGCTCTCGCTGCCTTTATCGTTCGTTTTTTTCTTCTTATAGCCCTGTAAACGTTACTTTGTTGGAGCTGTGATAAAAGCAAAATAGTCAACTGTAAGATCTCTGGCCTGAGAGACAATGAAATTGGTCATTGATCCTGACGATGTTTCCTTTCCCAGCCAGTACACAGTCGTACTCTATTATCCTGTCTAATTTTCGGCGGTGTAAGAAGATTTGCTATTCGCTTTCATTAATTCTCTCATGCGAATATAATGAATGTTGCAGAAAAAGTAAACGGTTGAAAAAAATGCTTCCGTCCACTTCGATCTTTACCGGTGCCATGCCATGGTTGACGACTTTTTATTATGCAGTACACAATATGTATATATATATGTATATATGTAAATATATACATATATATACATTTACATACATACACAAATATGCATATAAATTTTTTCCTGGCTATATTTTTAATGCGCACGCAATATTCTATTGATTATTTTTTAATTGGAAAGCTTTCGCGGTTCTCCTTTTGCTTTTTCGAAAACGCCATCAAGTCGAGGACGATCCTTGGTTCAAAAGTTATGGTGGCTGGAATTGCCACTACCGTTTTTCACTCACCCTTCCCTCGTCTAATTCGAGCCTCAAAACAAAGCTGCAAGAATCTCATACGCTGGATGAGGACTTACAGCTCTGAGTAGTAAATGTGTACTATCAATATGACAATACCACAACTTTCACAGTTGTATTTCGTTTGAAGTTCATTTCCACTAAATAAATAGTGTATTCTTTGGTAAAATAAATTCCATCCAATTCAAATGAGCTCAATAAAAGCATTATTATCGAGACGCCTAGGTGTTGTCCGTTTGATATAATTTAAAAAATCTCCCAACCTTATAACACCTTTGTTAAGATATTCGCTAAGAAAACCAGGAAATCTACAATTACTAATACTTTATATTGTTGTGTGAACAATTGAGTCTCTTTAAATGTCGAACAGACACCCGTAAACGTTCACCCTTAATCTCTGGTTTTTCGATTATATCATAAAAACGGTATACTACCTTACTTGCAAGACATTTCCAACAACCGAGTGCGCTACCTTTATGTCGTACTAATGAATGGTTCCTGAATCGTTGCACTACCGCAACAAGTATTTTGACCAATAAAGCACAACACTTACACTGTAGTTTTCGTACGTTAGGTTTTTCTTGATTAAATTAAGTTATTAATTCTTAAGTTATTAAATTAAGTTATTAATTTCTCGACTAAATTAAATTAAGTTATTGAGTAAAGCAACACTTTTTTAGGCACTCGGCCGAAGAGTGTGATTATTGTTGAAACGATAAAAGCAGTTCACAGAAAACAAGCTTCGATAGAAAGCATTGTTTTCTGCATCAAAAACGCAACGAATACAATTGCGAATAGGGTTGTGATTGCTGAGAGAGCTCGTTCAAACGTATTTTACAGCCGATAACGTTCCTAAGAGCTTCTTTCGTATCGTCCAAAAAGTTAGATAAACAGCCAACATTGCGTTCATGCATGCAGATGATTCATAACTGAAAAGGAGATCGTTTTCATATGTTATATGAAACGCAAGGAGTGTAGGGAGGCTAATTCGAATATCGAAAGTGGAGATAAAAAAAGGTTTGATGTGAGCGATAGCTGAATGAACGCGCTTGAGCAAATCATCGTATCGATATGAAGTAAAACAGTTGGGAAATGCATCACATAATAAGAAAGCGAGGCCCAATTTGATCGTTCGATGTCGACTTGTCTCTACCACTGGTTCTTGATATGGATGAAGTATTTTTTTGCAAATGCACGCGTGAATTTTCACTTTAGATTTTCAACGATATCAGTGGATGTATGGAACTGTTCTGCTTTCACCTCTTCTTTTTTATAACTTCCTCACTGTCTTTTGAGCACTCATTTTCTTTTTTTTTTCAATTTTTCAAATTTTATTTCATTTTCCGTTATGCAAATAAGTTTGATTAGAAAAATCAAATATGTAAAGTTCACAAAAATTCACGGAATAAAGTTCACAAAAAAATTTTTTCCGATTCATAAGTCGACCACAAAATAAATAAATGACTGGAATTGTCAAATTAGTGAACATTGTTGGTGTTAAGCTTATAAATTCTTTCCTTTCCCATATTTTTGCTTGACGACATCGGAAGTTCGTAACATCTGAAGGGGTGATATAGAGATTTTTGTTTCTTCAATAATAAAATGCAGAAAATTTAGATTTTTTGGTAGAATTTTATTTTAATATTGAAATTTTAATTCGCTCTAAAATTCCTCCTTTTTCTACTCAAAATAAGCTATTATTTAATATCGAAGCCAACGTTAAGAAAAATGCCACTGAAAAATTGTGAGCCGCAAGAACGAATACGAAATCCGACATCAAACTCATCATAAGACGCAACTACGAAAACACCCCCACTAGTTCGCCTACCGTCAACAACCGATGAAGCATCACAACTAATCGTTCAGATGATCTTTAGACTTTGTTTTTTGGAGCATCCATGAAATCGTATGGTTTTGCGTGGGCACAATAGCGGTTAATCTCAACGATTCGCTCCAATATCTTATGAACGCTAATTCGCTTCTAAGCCCCCTCCCTCTCTTTAGGCCGAAACTTCTCGGTTCGCTTACATTACTAAAGAATGCGCTAAATCAAACTAAACTGAGCTAAGAATAACCTATTCTTATAAGCCGATCTTTTTTTTTTGCACAATCAATATTTGACTTTTAAAAAGTTAAAAATTTTTCAAGAGGACGTTACTATGATCATAAGAAAGAAGTCAGATCTCCTGCTTGTTTTTGCTTGCCTAACTTTTATTGAACGACGAGATAGGAGTTGAATTAAAACTTATCTAACTCTTCACTTCCTTGTTTTTGTACTGCTTCTTCGACTGCTTTAGCGATTACCTGAGAACATTCTTACGGTTGAAGGAAACCAAGGTCGGGACATTGGTCCTCATTGTGAACTCAATGTGTTTGCCGTTCCACCGTTTTCTATGCAGTTACATGAAATGCAAGTGACGTAGCATGTAAAACGCATGATTTATCACTGTAGCCTAGTTCATGAGCCAAGGAATGAAATTCGGTACATGAAGACAATGTGCTGCGGTTCGAACAATCGTTCTATCACAATAATCCTGGCCTGCATTTTTCCACTTTCTACCCATTTCTTTTCATCTGTTTTGCCGATTAAATTTCTCCGATTGACGAACATTGTTTGCTTTAGCATAGCCTAAGTTTTCAGCGTATACCCACTAACACATAATCACAAGTTGGCAATCACTGCGTTACGATAAAATGACATTAATGCCATAAGCCCACGGTTGAATACGTCAGCGAAGAGCAGTTACTGATCTGCTTAACTTTCCATCTCGCTAAAAGTATTTACTTTGAAAGGGCAAGAAGGTGGGAACAAATTAAATGAAAAGCTATTTAATAAGCTAGTGAATAATTTTTCGTCCTTCCGGTTCTAGCGTGGCGTAATCCCTTATAAAAAGCGTCGTTGAAACCTAGTTATCCACACTTGCATCTCATTATGATTTTCGAGATTCCTTTCGAGTATTTTCCCGAAATCAACTCTTTAGCTGCACATTCATCGCCGAGTGGGCAGCGTTTGGCCACTGAATGTGAAAAACAACAACCTTCGACGACTTCATATTCTCGTTTATTCTTGTCGTCACGTATCTTTTAGATTATTTTCTTTTTTAGAAAGAGCAGATAAAATTTAATGCCTAAACGTTTCGAAATTGTCAAAGTTTCATGCATGCTGTCACATGCACGCTACCATGCCATATATATGCTTGAAAGGGCACAATCGTTTAAAAAATGGAAGATTGTTTCCCACAATGAAGTATTTGCTTTGCCGATAAACACAACGCATACTTCGCATATTTTACACATTTCGCACAAGAAATTCACCGAGTAAGTCAATTACGTATAGTTACGAAACGATTCGGCTTGTTCATTTCTTTCCGAGGTCGACCGCGGATCAAACCTGTTAAGTTTCCCACCAGAAAGCTGGTAGACATGAAACTACTTCAGACTCACATCGAACTGTTATTAGTTATATTTTCGATGAACATCACTACAAGCTTATTCCCCCGATCGTATTTCTGTTTGAATATGTCAAATCAATGAATATTCGAAAGCGCCTTTAGAAAAGGAGGGAAATAAGGACAATGAATCCCTTCCAGAAAGCGAAAATGTTGACTTAAATACTATTTTAACTGAAGCCTATATTGTGTGCACAAATAGTTGCACTAGATACGATCATGAGTGCATTAGCTACAAACGGATCCAGTCAAACACAGCAAACGTAAATCAAGTACACAAATAGATTATGAATTTGCAGTAGCTTCGAATCTGCAAACAGCATATGGACCATTCAACGCACTAATCCAAGCACACAATCACCTGAATTCGGCACGTATCATGCGTTTGCGAAATCCATTGGCCGATTATCAACAGCAAGAGATCAGCGAATTTTGTGGCTGCGATGTACACTCTGTTATTGGCGACGTTTTTGCAATGTGGACGACTTGTTTGATTCGTTTTCACAATCGTTTACTCGACGGCAACAGCAATAGTCGTATCGAGAGCAATCATTTAACGATCGAACATTTCATTTTGAGAAAATCTCTATATCATTAGTATATATGCTCTTCGCTCATATTTTTTATCCGACGTAGACGATGATTAACAAATCGTTTTTGCATATTCGTAAAAGATGTTGAAGTTGACAGTGAGTGGAGGAAGATGGTATAGCATATTTATGATGACGTTTCGGCTCATAAAGCCATAATCATGGCACCACAAGCTGAAAAACAATAATCGTTTTTTTTTTCGAAAAAGGTAATAAACAAACAACAGTAGCGATTCTATTTTGGAAAGGAAAAACAAGCGGTATATCATAACAAGAAGAGCTGTGAAGAATGAAAAGGGTAGGGAAGAAAGTAGAGAAGGGTCATCATAGGTTGTGCATGAAGAGGTTAGTTAAGGATAATAGTTCAACTTATCCATTGATCTTAGGTTTGCGTGAGTGTATGAGATAAGCTTCGTTGATTTTTCGACTGAGGGTGCAGTTACCTCAAGCAAGTATTTTAACGGTGATGTTAATGGATTGAAGGTTATAACATTCGACGACGATCTCAACTTCAGTATCTTTTACGAATGTTTGTCGAATATGCGTCTGCGTAACAACATCGTTATCAAACATTTACATTTTTGCATAATTATTCTCTACCAACATTTATACCCTTTTCAAATTTCTCCATCTTTTTTTGTGTTCATCGAAGGCATTTCCTTTTTTTTAAATTGCAAAAGAGATGCAATTTTTGTCTTCTATATCTTTATGCTAATAAAATGCAATATACATTTGTAATCGACAAAATGATCTGTAGTTCGCTTGAAATGTGTAATAGCAATGTTTTCGTGTTTGCAATCTAACCATTGGAACAAAGTCAAAGTATTTTTGAGTTATCTCTATATCTTTTACGATCCGATTATCATTCATAATCTGCTTTGAACAGCTCAACTCAAACACCAAAGCTGTCAAACCGATTAGCTTCATTTCAATGTTACTTTAAATCAGTGTCTTCCCGAAAGGGTATCAAACGGTAAGATTTGAGCATTCAGTTCTTTGGTCTTAGATTTTGGCATTCTCGACTTCCCATCATCTAATGGCAACGAACGATGAATACAGATATTCGAAAGGGCTGACGGTTTGAAAAGAAAAATACATTTCATCTCAAATGTTTAAAAATGTCTGTCCGATTTCGCTTGTGGTAAGCTTTATTTTTTGAAGCACAAGTTATAGATGTAAAGCAGCGTCTAAAACGGCTATCAATGTTTTCGTAAAATGAAGAGATTACGGGTTCTGGAGTATTCAAGCGCATCATACAAATGTTGCCTTTATGCCAAAAAAAATGCTTATGGGCATAAGAAGGGACACAAAAGTTACTCATCAGTTCTCTTGTATCGTTTGAAATGATGGTCTTGTTGATGACATTTGCAGAACTCTTCGATGCGAACACGTTTTGCGTTCACTCAACCCGGGTGTCGGGTATTTGAAGAGATCCTCAGCGACCGTTCAGTTCATTAAATAATTAGTCGAAAGCCAATTGATCAGCCACTTTCGAGTAAGAAAATGAACCAATTAGGAAAATTAAACTCACATTATTATTGAGAGTATTTTTGATCGACTCTTTGAGATGCAAAAATTTTGCTCTTCCTTTCATCGCTCGTTCGAGTGTATTGTTTTTGCTAGATGAGTTGTTTGTTTTCTTCTAACCACGAACGGTTGCGCGATGGACTCGGTTTACTTGCTAAAGTTTTGCATTGTTCTACTGATATTTGCAAACGTTTGTCGAGCATATATCATTGCATTTCAGTGTTCGCATTTGTGCTCTTCATTTCCTCACTTATTACTCTTCAAATTCATAACAAGTTGTCATTTGTTAAGAGATGAGCACTCGATATTTGCACAACAACTGTTAAATGCATTCACCGAAGATATATCATCTCGCAATTTTCCGCAATTTTGCGCATTATTAATTTAGACACAAAATTTGCGTCTTAGTATTTTGAGAATAAAAATTGTGCATGGTATCTGTCTGTCTATGGGTAAGGGATGGATAGGCAATGATAGTTTTTAGACATGTTAAACGGGTTAAAGTGTTAGAGCTTCAAGAACTTCATTCTTCCGGAGTTTTTATTCCACGTTATCACAAGTTCTTTGTTTTATTTGTTATAAATTTTGCGTTGATGAAATTTTCATTTGTTTCTTGTACATCTCCGTACACTACCGGTAAAACTGCTCTTAGAAGGTCATAAAATTTTCTGGTCATCTCCCCACCCACCTCGAACTGGCTTCGACGGGCGAACGGTGGGGAAGGGAGAGGAGGGTGCTCTTACATGACTCGAAAATATACGTTATTCTAAGTTTATCGCAGAAAGACATTATGATTGATTTCTGGTTTCAACACGTTAAGATTTGCGTTTGGCATGATAAATGGCAGCACCATAAAAGGCTAACACATGCTTTCGTGGTTCGCCCACGAAGAGAACAATAATCACAAATTCATTTAACATCTTTTTTTTCTGTATGACTAATGGCCTGTATAGCCTAGTTTTTTCGTCGTGATTTCTCGCTTTTCTTAAATTATTGACTCTGAAACCATGCACTCCATAAAGCGAGTTATTATATAAGCTTCTCATGAACAGAAGGAACTATTAATTTTTGGACTACTGCTTTAAAATATTAATCAAACTCAGTAGGCGTACAAGAAATAAAAGGTATCTGTGTAGGTCTTTTTGCTCATTTAAGTCATGTAGGTCTTAAGATCCTGATTTGATCTACTGGTCGATTGTAGTTGTTGGGGACAACAGTCGGTTCAAGCACCGTCGCTACACATTTATGCACATTCGTCATAAGCCGTTTCCATAATAAATAAGTTTATGTATTTCAGCTGAAATTTCATCACCACAAAAGAGTGAATTTATGGATATGCTAAGGGTAATTTCTGCATCTGCACCTTCCAGATTTAATTCTCTCATATCACTGTTTTGTGATCAAAGAATTATTGAAAGGCACCGCCTAGATGAGTACACACTGTTTATTATACTGTCTCGAATAAGACTCTGCACCTCCAAAATTCGCAGCATCCCAGTAGCGGGTTTGTACGAATGGGCCGGAGTCACCGAGGCCATTTTTTTCCGACCTCTGCTGTTTAGTGTTGCTAATATAGGTTTTTTTGAAATCGGTACTCCATATTTCTCCTCGTATGGGATTACTCCATGCTATTTTTGGGTGGGGGAGCGGGGCGAGACATTTTTTCGCAATGCTCAAGACTGGGAAGAGAGATTGAGAAGGTATTTGGAACTGGGATACTGTAAAGGGTGGGTGGTGGGTTAGTACGACACGATATAAGCAGAATAATTCTGCCGACGGGTTGTAAAGCAGTTTGACCGTTGCCATCCAAACGCGCATTAGATATCCGACTTCCTGCACATTCTGAAATATACCGTGCATCGCATATGCAAATAATCGTAGCACGCCGTCCACTTAGAATTTAAAATCCCTTAAGGCGCTGTAAACTAAGAAGGAAAAGCTTGAAAGAAAAAAGGCAATAACAGTGGTTCAGCGAGCACAGAACTGGATGTATCATATACCGTCGTTGCATGGTTTGTTTGTGCATATGCTTCATATATCGTAAAATTATAACATGTTGAAGGATAATGTGATGGGACAAGATCGGTATACGAAACTGACACAGTTCGAAGGTGAGCACTTGGCACCGAACTAAAGCCTAAGGGTCATTAGCTGATTTTCAGTTTTATTTCTTATGAATTTAGATCCTATGTTAGTTCAGTTGTGCTTGACATCGAGCTTAAATCTCAAATTCTAAAACAGTATCAGTATAGATCGGCATAGGTCTGTGATAAATAATTGTGCCTCCAGCTAAAGTATTTCGCACTCCAGAACCCACGATGGCAATGAACACCTCCATAATCCGGATTCATCAACACGCTATTACTCGAACCTGATCCAACATTTGTAATCAAGCGGTCGAAACTAGCAGTGCGTCCAAGCATGATTTAATGAAACGAGTAGTGCTGTCTTCGAATCTCTCGCTTAGACTTTTATGAGGTTTTGAGGAAGGCATAGTTGTTTTGAAAAGAACGCAGAATTCATAATAAACGCTTACTTCACGACAAATGGGCTGTGCAGTTGCAAATTACTATGCAAATTACTATTCTGTTCTAACTGCAAAATTACTATTCTGTTCTAATTGCTCCAAATATGTATGGGCCAATCCTCAGGCCCTTTAGGCTTTGTTATCCACTTCAGCTGATATCTGTATTGTGAGATATACGCATGAAGTTATGCATCTAGCAAACCTTACATTTTCTCCCACATACAATTTCGTCATATCTCTCATTTCATTACAAGCATAACTTCCTAGTCGTGCTGTTTAATGGTGTTACGGTGCTCGCAGTTTAATGAACAGCATGAAATGTGTGGCGGCCAGTAACGGACGGTTGTGAAAAGCATACAACTGAGGAGGATTTTCACATGATATAAGCAATCAACGTTCCACTCAGACAAAGCGCACCTTCAATACAACAGCTAAATTCCATGGATTGAATTGCACTGACGAAGACCCGATTGACGTTCACAAACCGATATTTCTTAGTTTCCGAACCTTATGTAAAATGAATTTCTTCAGAAGACACATTGTAGTTTCTCAGAAAATGCTTATTAGCTGAACATAAAGGAATTCATGAGATTTAATGCCGCGTACACATTGAAATTTAATACAGTAATAACCTACAGTAATACAGTAGTAATTACAGTGAAACAGTAATAATACAGTAACAGTGAAAAAAGGTAATAACTTCCAAATTATCGAGCATGTACTTGAAGGCTAAAAAAGTGCATTCAGCAAACGATAATAGGTAAACGATTGATGAATGTAACATATAACATATCGGAGAAAAAGATCATCTCATACAAAAAAAGACGAACTGCAACATGCAAATTGGTGGGCAGATATGCGAACAAATAAAATACAAGGATGTGTGATAAAAAAATTGTATAGAATCAGTAGTGTATCCGTTGAACTCTTTATCGGTCACAATCAGCAGTTAAACAGTGCGGTTCGAATAGCTGCCTTTTGCTGCGCTAAAGCGCTCAGCAGAGATTTCAAGCAAAACTGTCGCCAGACAACAACATATACGAAGTCGTGGACAGTACTGCGCATTCGAGTGAGAATATGTGATCAAATATAAACAAAAAAGTTTTCAAACAAGAAAGAGCAACAATTCGAGTATAATCGATATATCATCAAATTACGTACACATAGTCAGATGTAATCAAGAAACAATTCCAGAATCGACTCCAAAAAGTTCCAAAGTTCAATCCTGACAACTCCGACAGATGTAATCGAAGCCGATTGATTCGCTGACTTTTGATATTGGCTGGAATCGAATTTGAACTTGTTGAGCAAGCTTTTTGATTGCTAATGGAATGGAAGTCATCCTCATTGATGGCATGCACCTATTGAACAAGGATAACGGATAATCGTTAGGCAAAATTACGATACTACGTAAAAAGCAACATGGATACGATTCTTTTGTCTTTCTACTTACAAGTTTTCGTATTGAACAGTTATAGTGAACTTGACAAACACCATTTTAATCGAAACTACCGCACGAGGAAATCGTTTCAGAACACCGCCGACAATGACCATCTGTGAAGATGACTTTGCTAATGTCATAAATATCCTGTCAATATTTTGGTCACGAAACCATATTGTCCCTAATAAAAATAAGCTCTTCTATGTCAAGTGATACATCAGTCAAAACGATTCTTACATTCTAAACCAAACGGTCGAGTAGTCAAATTTGATCACATCCATCATGCAGTATCATGCTCGACCTCATCGCTGTCCATAATCAATCCTTTTGCTTCAAGAAACGCTCTCATCACCTGAAATCATTCCTTGATGCCGACTCATTCCATATCAACTGCTGAATTAAAAATTTTTTTGTTATGCGGCGTTTTGAAGCGAAGGAACGAACGAACGATACTCTACTCTGATTGAATTAGTTTTTTTAATCTTCTGATAATCTTTTCAATTTTAACCAAATTGCATCATAACCTGCAAAGACGATTAGTAGCCGAAATAACCACCAACACAAAAGAATTTAAAATGAATCAAACGCAAGGAAACGCCACCCGAAATTAAAGAAAAGTGACAA
The DNA here is from genome assembly GCA_000803305.1 of Toxocara canis. NCBI lineage: Eukaryota > Metazoa > Nematoda > Chromadorea > Rhabditida > Toxocaridae > Toxocara > Toxocara canis. The sequence goes on along the minus strand of JPKZ01021715.1, from coordinate 374,026 downwards.
AATACATATTCAAATTAATCAAGGTACCCAAAAGTGAGAATGGTATTATTGTAGCAAAGAGCTAGCAACCTCGTGATGAATATATACCAGTTTGTATGCGAGATGAATGCAGTACACCTAAGGCTGGACGATGGAATGAGTGACTAAGAACGAATTCGAACCTTTTGATCGACATTCATTCTGATATACTCATTTCCATCCTGGTGACGCTTGTTGATTATTAGACGATGGTCATCCAATTCAGCGAGCTGTTGCCTCAGAGCCGTTTCACTCGAAACAAGAAAATCTTCCCTACAATATATACGCTCTACGTGGAGTCAGAAATATCAGGGTTTTATTATTTGTCCTACTCTTCCTCTCCCACAAACAACCAAGTTTGAAGCCGACATTCTCTAAGCTCGTTAAACGACCCATGGATTTCGCGCGTTAGCAAATATGTCAAAAAAGTGAGTTTAAATAGTCGTAGGAAAACGAAACGTTTTAAGTCACCCTTTTGTTACGCATTGCCACCAGTATAGCTGGCCTGTTTGGCTGCAATGTTCCTAGGTATTTTACTTAAGCATTAGCTACAGCCAATCGAAGATTCAGGAAATAGAAAGCATTTCACCTAACATAAAATCACGAAAGTAAGTCCTTTCCTTGTGCTATGCATCAGCCGTTTCTCACAGACGCCCAAATTCATGACCTCTCCCCCTCTCAAGTAAGGTCAAATAATACCTGTTACGGTTAAATTACATCAGACAACTGCATAAAAGTATTACCTCGCTTGTCGAAAGAGATCAAAGAATTCGACTGGATCTTTGGTCGAATAAAAAACCCGAGCCACCTTGTAGAGTACCATACGAGAGTTGAACGTTAACGACGCCCAAACGGCGTCTAACGATGCTTGCGTGTGTGCACGTCCAGAGGTCTTCGTGTTCAATCCTAACAGTTTCGAATCACCCGCCAAGATTTCTTCTCTATATGCCAGCATTGTGTTTACGTTCACGTATAAGAAATTGAATGCATTCAACATCTCCTGCAAGCAATCAACAACATGTAACAACTAGTCCATATTGTCGTTGTTTCTTAGATGGACAGGAAACAATTTTATCATGCAAAGCTTAGCAGGAGCTTATCAGGCATTGCGAAGGAGCCGTGAAACAGCCTGTTCAAATTATGCTTATATTTCATGCATGCGACTGATCGGAAACTATCGCTTGTATACTGTACTTTTAAAAGTGACCTAAAAAAATGACACTTCACAGTTAATATGGAAGGCACCGTTCTATTCGGTGGAAGTTATTTCTACCCTTTTTCCTCTCTTCACGCACTCCTACTCCGATCTTTCGATAGATCGTTCGGGACACGCCCCGCAAGTTAAATACTGCTCCGTCAAGTGAAACTAAAACTTCCATATTTCTCATGAAATCTTGATTTTTCTATTTTGAGCTCGCATGTTACCAAAGTTTCCCGAAATGGCACTTGGATCTCTCAAAATCTGCATAGACGCAAAAGCTCGAGATTTCCGTCATCTTTGCCAATACAACAGTAACAATTATTTAAAAAGCTAAGTAAATAGGAATGGCAACCTGATTCCACAAAAGTGGTGCATTAAAGTGATCAAACGATGCAACAATATGCAAACGCCGACATCTGGCCAACTCCATTAACGCCAACTGTTGAGCACTCTCCCTACAAAACCAACAAACCTTTCATCTGTTTTCCGGCTATCTTCTCTACATATTCTGATAATGCAGGCTACGAAAAATTTTCTGCCTTTTAAACAGTGAACTGTAAAAGAGAACTGAAGTAAAATCTAACGAGCAAAATTCAACGAACACAACAACACTAAACTCTCCAGCGTTAAAATTAGCCCGTAAGATGGAGACCGCCGACTTCAAGTAAAAAGATATCTCACTGATACACTTTCTCCTCCCTTTCCGCGCATTGTTCTCACTGAACCATCGAAGTTTTTTTTGGGTCGCTCTTTTCCGATTCCGTCGATCCTTGGCTAGCAATATAGTCGCTATGTTCGTGCTATTCCATACTCCGCCTCGTTATCACGTAGACCCAAATCTATGCTATGTGTTTCGTTTGTAGTTATTCAGCTTGAAAATTAAGTCGTCGTGCAAGACATAAGTTTGACTGTTGATGTGTGGCTGCTTTGATGTATTCGTACTAATGTCGTATTTGTAAAACCAGATTCACAATGCCGGTGCTGACCTCATATCTGGACCATCGATGTTGTTAATGACCAGCACCACATCTTCGTTTCGCTTTTCGATAGCTGCCGCCACATTTGAAGCCCATTCGAGAGTAGTCCCACTTTTTGAGCGATTTTTCAGGTTCAAATTCGTTTCCAGACACTGCAATATCTTAGCTGAAAGGCTACTTAAATTATGTAACCTCAACGCTTTCCAATATACGCTTTAAAATCTCAAGTGAAAAAATAAGCTTAAGTGAAAGAATTATTCGAAGTCCTAACTTAGCCATTATTTACAAAAAAAACCTTACTGCTCATTTCCGTCCAACGTTTGCAGTAATTCAGTAACTTATACGATTACGTCAGTTGCTGTGACTGAATAAAAATTTGGTATCCAAAATTTATTTTAAATTTCATACAACTTAAATTTATCCCAAGTATTCTCTGCATTTAAAACGAAATCTTACGGGTCCTATACATTAGCAATTGTATTTAGCAGTCGGTCGAAAATTATGATAGTAACCCTCGTATACGCTATTGACCTGATTCATATAAACCCCGCTGTTATCAAAGAATGTTTCTTCGTATCAGAGTTGCTGCGGTCAACCAGGTTATAAGTTGAAAAATAGCACTTTAAGCATATTAAAAAAAACTGCCTGAAGAATGACGCGGGTAGTTACGGTGGAATGAAAGGCGTCAACTATGAGGTGCGTATACTCACTAAGAGCCTTTTCACAGAAAGTTCGTAGAATCGCTCTCTTCGAACCAATCCCATACAACTGCAAACTGGTAGTACATACATTCGGGTATCGGTGAAATAACGGAATAGGAAAAAAACAGTGACCTTTTGCTGTACTTATAAATAGCAGATGTTTCAGGCTGCTCGCCGAAAATCAGCACATCCCATTCCGTTCTCCACACGATTTACATAAAAATTCTAATTTTGTTCAACGTTTTCGAGTTGGCATTTGAAAAAAAAAAACATTTATTGCCGATCTCTTCAAACTCCTCTCTGCTTCAGTCTTTGATGTTTTGTTTTATTTTTCGGAACGTTAAGTTTCATCTTGAAAATGCATCACAGGACATGAACGCTCTCGACTCATCCACGAGAAAAGTCGTCAATAATTAATTCTTTGATGCGACGATATGATCGATATTCAAACAACTGCATCGAAAGACATTTTGGAAGGAAAATTTCGAAACAAACGCAAAAGAATTTTGCATATGAACCTCCTTCGTTGGGAGAAAAGAATTTTTTCTAAAAAGAAAAACAAAACGAGAGAGAAAAAAGACAAGCCAACCAGCAGGTTGAAGCCGGCCGATAAATAGACCAGCCACATATGGAAGCATTCGTTCAACGCTTCGTTCTTCTCTTTCACCTCTTTCGGGAGATGCTCGTCCGCCATCTAAGTAGAAAATTTTTCGCTAAAATTTCAAACAGAGTAAAACGGTGGTGTTGGGGAGGAATGCGAACAGAAAAATGCCCGTCGTTTTTCAATCATTCATTAGTTCTGAATATTTCGAATTATCCAATGGCCTATTCCATGCCTCCAAGTGAAGCTTTGCTCTTAAAACTTCCTGGTATGTTCCTTCACTTCTAAAACTGAAGAAAAGTTCTACGAACTTCCCAGCAAGATGCGCTTCTCGATGCGACAACTGACTTGATTGACTGTTGTGAAAGCCGCGAGGAATTTCAAACGTAGATTTCGCCTTGATGTGCACATAGTTCTTTCAGAGAGAAAATTTTGCAAAAACGCATAAAAAACGCAAAATGCAAACAAGAAAAAAACGCACATAAATATCATCGAGGAACTAAGAAAGCGAAAAAAAGGATGCAACACAAAAAACGACCTGCAACCAATCGCGCAATTTTTCCAGATCGCATTCCGCCCGTTCATCCGGATTCTCATTTTCTCTCTCATCCTCCTCTTCTCTGCAAATAAATAGTTTTGAACTCTACTTGTGGATTACTCGAGTCTCCGAAAGAAAAAGTTGACCAGTAAATTCGCCGTTTCCTTATATTTCTAATTTGACTGTATATATTATTTGTATATATTATTCTACCGATATCGAAATAAGCTGATTTAATAGTTTGGTATATATTTCAAAAAAAAGCCTGCACATAACATTAACCGTTAAGCATATTCACTCATAAGCTGCGGTGAGCTTGATCTCCAGCCACCATACTTCAAAAATTTCTCCTTCTCCCTCTGCCGACCTCGGAAAAAAAATTAAGCAAGCTCAATATCCTATCCGAGTCAGCCAAACAATTAAAACAATAAAACGAACAAAGCTGCGAGAAAAAAAAACATGGAGCGCACTCGGCGCATGATCCAAATCACGAACCGATCGGAAAGTCGTCCAGCTTTGCTTTTCCTGCGCGTCGTTCGCTTTTTGATTTTACCCAAATTGAAGTAATTATCAATTATCCCACTCGTAGATATTTTATTGAATTCGTCTTCAAACTGAACTAATTGCACTCGACCCTCCTCATCGCTAATCGCGTCTACGCCACCTGCTTTAGCATGCTTATTGTCCATCTGTAATAAAGTGGCAAAGCCACGCTTTCATAACGGTACCTCAGATTGTTTGCGGCCAAAAAATCTAAACATGATATGCACCTTTACTGCAATCGTCACAATATCAGAACTTCGTCGCTTTTACCACCATAGATTTCACTTTTCTTTACATCTTTCTCTCCTTTTATATTACTTTTTGTTCCTGTACTCGGACGGCTGCAGCCTCAGCAAGTGGGATGGGTGTGTGGGAAAGGATAAGGAGAAAGAGAGGGAGAAGCGGAGACGGAGAGAGGGAGAAAGGGAGAGGGAGAAAGGGAGGAGGGAAAGTTGATGTGTACGAACAATAATCCAACTCCGAAGAGGTTTAAAAAAATCACAAAGAATACCAGGAGATATTTTGGTCAACTAGTTCATATCAAAACGTTACATTTTAAAGTTTATAAGAAGCTGTACAAAACTGAAATGAAGGCCAAGGAAGTAAAATAACTGAGAAAAAATCCAAAAGTCATTCTGCAAACTTCTTTAACGAATGAATAGCGTGGTAAAATGTAGCAATTGATTCTGTGGAATTGAACAGTAGCAATTGAAAACATAACCCTTATTTGATTCTGTGGAAAATTTTCAGCATGTTCAACGGGTTATATATATATATGTATATGTATATATATGTATATATACATATATGTATATACACATGTACATGTATATGTGTATCTATATAAACATAACGTATATTCATATGTATATATATCTATATGCATAATATATACGTATATATGTCGATGGGCGGCAGTAGCGCAGTGGTAGAGACCCCGCTTCGCATGCGGGGAGACTCGATTCCCGGAGTCCATATATGACAATCGTGTACGCTTTGCCACCGAGAAACGAAAATTTGCACGTTGGCCTTTAGCCTACAGAACACCTCATCAGCATGCTGGTGATTCCGAAATTTAGGCAGACTATCAGCAGGTCACCTTACTGGGCAATCAGATTTCCCTCATCAAAGTCATGAACTAACATGTAAGAAGCGTGCAGTGTGAATGGTATAACCGAGGCATTAACGACTCGAAATATAAGTACGGTGAGCGGGTATACTGACGATTGCTCATTACCGCAAATCTATAGCTCTCAGATGCCAAATTTCTATTTATTTCACATTCGGCATGATAGCTGCAAGTGCGGTAAGAAAAGCACATAAACAGAAGTCGCTCTCAGACAATGCTCGCAGGGCGAACATAGTTTACACTGGAGACTCAATGACTGGTTGGGATCGCCATCGATTACTTGCTATTATGTTGTTTGGGTCACCTTTGTAAGGAATGCAGACAAGCTGCACACAAGCGGACAACTACTTATAAATCCTTCGCATTGAGTGATAAAAGGATGATTTCGGTCATAAAAGTGGGCAAGTGAGGAGATATCGTTTCGTATAAACGAACAATTCACTTATTGCCAATCTGTATAGTCACTTTACTGAGTGAGGCTGACCATAAGTAAAACAAATTTAAAAAAAAAACAACAAAACTGTTTACGTAAAATATTAGATGTTCTTACAGCGAATAATGGAGTATCCATTAACATAACTCTCATCAGCCAACAAACATAAAAACACTGGTGAATGATATAATGAAGAATTAGGCATCAATTTTCCGCCAGCTATCAAATTTTCTTCCAGCCTTTCTTTGGAACCACGTCTGCGGTACGACTCCTATTCCTCTACCCTTTCCTAACCCTAATATATATATATATATATATATATATACATATATATATGTATATTTTCATAAAAGCACACAGCCATGTCTTCCCTACTTTCCGCATATGCATACCTCAGAAGTTTCTTGTAACGCTTTTTCGCCCCATATGTAAGAATATTTCACAAACACCGCCCTGATAAGATCAATACATATATGAAGAAACGCAAAAAAAGACGTTTAAAATTCAAAACAATAAATTATTTCCGATTTCAACGAATCGACAATCGGGTTGCCCAGACAGTCGAATTCTCGATGTCACTCGGTCGTCATTCACTTCAGCAGTGACCATTTAAGTTGATCTTTTGCTGAACCAATGAGCTGAAATTTACGTTATCGTTCAACATCTCAGCTGCTAAACAAACGCAAAACAAGAAAATGCATTTTCACTGAAAACTTAACATCAACAAAAACTTATTGAATCGCATACCCACGGCACGGACAACCGATACGTCTTTCATCGTTAATGAAATTGCCGCCTCGGCGATAGAACTTTTTACTTTTACAAAAAGTCGCTTCTTTCCAATCAATTTCAGTTGTTGCGAAATTTAGCAAAACAATGATGACCTTAGTCAGTGTTGGGAACATGTATGTTTTGAACAGTGAAAACCTCATCAGAACAGTTTTAGAAAACTATGAGATAAAAAAGTGATGAGCACAAAGATTTATGCTTAACTCATCTCGTAAGTCAGATTTTCAGCGAACCTCTATCAGTGTAAACAACGAACACTATAAATCGTAATTCGAGCACGACACATGCATGAAGAATGGTAGGAGGCAAATACTGTGGGCAAGATCTACGGTAGCAGTACATTGCTTTATGGTACAACGACCTACAGTGAAACACTCAAAATGTGTTCCTAAATTTGCAGCTAAAATTCCTTTTCTTTTGAGTAGGCAGTAATGCCAAAAATTACGTAGCTTTTTTCGCATCATGTTTTCGTTTCAAAGCTGCAGATTTCATTAGAGCTCTATGAAATAGGAACATAAAATGCAATCTTATCTACTCACCGACATGCCCACTTGCGAGATGCTTTGATCACCGAACGCTAACTCTTCTTGACGAACAGCACACCTACTCACAACCGCTTGTGGCTCGCTTTCTAGTAAAACCCTTAAAAAAACATTTAATCAACTTAATTCATTTCCTTTCTTTTGGAGAGGGGAAAACTCTAAATTATTTTGATTTTTAGGAATAGTATCTTCGGAATCAGTATCACATTGGACAAATAAAAACCTAGAAATATCACAGTTCAAGAAACCAATTCGATTCGTACAGAACGTACGAATATATAAAGAAGAGAACCCTACAAGTAATTAGTAAGATTGTTAATACGAGTGAATTTAAGCTGAGTTGTATTCAGTGATGAAACCGGCACATGGCATTAAGGATAAATACTAATACGACATCAACATGGATGTAGTTTTATTTTTAAAAAAATTAATTAATTTTAGGAGATTCGAAAGCGTGGCGGCGGACGAGCTCTTTCGTAAATTTACTTACATATCCAAACATGATATATTCGAACTGTTGCACAGGGCTCCACCATGATTTAAATGCATTTTGTAGCACGAAGAACGCGAACATTATAGCGTCCAAAATGGAACAGCTATCTTCACACTGGCCAAGTTATTGGCTGCGTTTCAGCTAAACAGTCCGATTCCAAGGTCGTCATAAATCGATCTCAAAGCTGACGTGCTTGTAACAGTTGTCACAGACTTCACCTATTCCAGTAGGATCCCTTCACTTTCTAGAGAATCATACCTACCCATTATCGCAGATTTCGTCAAGAATTAGCATGGCGATGTCCATATTATCCAGCAGTGCTTTCTTCTCGACATTCTTTCTAAGCACCATAGACACCGAGTCATACAGGCAATTCAGCGCTGCGACGAGAACCATCTCGTTTTCGTTGGTGCCACCCATCACATAGAAGAACAGATCCACGTTGCTGCGATATACGCAGATTAGTCCATCTAACATTATTACCTCTGCTGAAAAAGAAAAAACTGCACAAGAACACCAAAACGAACGTATTTTCCTGTTCCAAAAAGCTATAACTGCATGCTGTGTGGGGGAGGGAGAAAAGGAAGGTAGAGAGGACGCCGACATAATCGCTCCTTTCGCTTGAAAAAAAAAGGATCCCGGAATATCAGCCAACTGCACCCCACATATAATCGTACACTTAAGCCACTCACGCGTGCGGTACGGTATGCATATTTCAGCAACTTCGACTGATGGATGAATTGAGCAAACCTGAGCTCACCGTTTGCTTTATTTGTCTTCTGAAACAAACTCTTCTCAAACGCTCGCTGTTCCTTTTGAGACGGGAAGAGTTCGGCGTCGTAATACTGCAAAAAAAAAAATCTTTAAACTCCTTAAAGCTGTGACCTATGATTTTTCATGATATTCAGGCGAACTGCTCGACTAGTTTTCACAACCCTGGTTTTAACTGAAACTCAGCGATTACCTCAGCAAAATGCAAGTAGCAAAAAAAACTGGAAGCTACAATTCAGCGAAAAGAGTGCTCAAAGCAAACAAGTAGCGGTTTGCTAGCGAAATACGCTATCCTATATTGCTGATTCGCCTTTAATTTCCCTTCACTAAACCACGATCAACAATATGTTTATCAGTGGAAAAGTTTAAGAAAGAAATATGCCAAACATGTCGAACTGTACGCTAATGAGATGCACAACTAAGCACAAGCTCAAGTAAACAGAGTGAAAAGTTCGCACTTTAACGACTGCGATGTTAAGCAATGATCGCGACGAAAGAGGAAATTTCAAAAAAGTTCGACAGTCGCCACATTTCACCGCATAGCATTTTCTGTTCCACAGATGCCAAAAAAATGAATGTTTGATCCCTTTGGCAGGATCAGTCCATTTACCTTTCATAGTGCTCAGTTCGTTGCCAAGCTGCTGCGGGAATCCGCATCGGCAGCGTGGATGAGGAACGTAATGGTTATTCATTTATATGCACACCGATCCTGCCCAAGAACCGGAGAATTTATGCCACACTGGTGTGGCATAAATTAGTGGGTGGACGAGTGTGTTTTAACACACCAAACTGCTATACGCATTGACTACGACAAAACTGAACATGGTAGGACGTGAGCACAGCAGCTTGGCGAATGACTGCAAACTGTCTTTAATTTTCGAGCGCGGTTCACAGGTCTTTAATCATGCGAGCAGCGAACAGCGCTCTAATGCCCTCGAATTTGGAAAAATCGTCGAGTCATGAAATTTAATGCTCCTCTAAGCACTCCGAGGAACTACGTTATCGGCATTCCATTTCCGCCGCCCAAACCCTCTACGACGCAGGTTGGTAACGAACTGAGCACTTTGTTTCCTGTAGCTCGACCTTTGTGGCATTCCAAATATACAAATGCCAAAAAAGTTTTAATACCTTGGCAAGCACACGATTTCCATCCTGGTCGAGTATTGCTAGTCCCTTGATGCTGTAGAGGGAAGACGTGTCCTGAACATGCACACAGCATTAACAACATAGATGCTTTGCATGAGAAACTCAACTGTTCGTATTAATTAGCAAACTACCATCCTATTGTTGCATTAGGCAGATATGATGCCCAAAAACGTTTGCTGTTGGAAGAATTGCGAGAAGGCAGGCGATGAGAGACAGCCAGCTCGTCCGAAAGAGGCTTTTTGCTCTCGATTCATTTTTAAACCATCAAATGTGGACAAGATATGAGAGTATGACAAATCCATCAGAACATTTCATACGACAAAGCATCAAAGAAAAAGTACGGGAAGGGGGGGGGGGTCATCGGTTATGGCAGAGGCGAAAACAATGCACAAAATGTGTCTTGTAAATGATAAACAACAACGATAATAACTGAGGGTCACTGATGCAATGCAAAATGAGAAACGCAAGAGCAAGAAGTTTTACACTGTCGCAGAAAGGCTATAGTGCCAAATTGGATACACAGTCGTTTCCGGAAAATCAAAAAAAAAAAACTACAGGGAGTGGAGGCGACAGCTAGTAGTGTTACTCGACAGCCTCCAGAAGTACTCTTAAAAGTTGCAATACCTGCACTTTCTACCTTTGCGAATCTGTATTGCGTACATTTTCTACCTTTGGGAATCTAAATGTCCAACCCCATTCTACATCAAATTTCTTTTACTGCATAAGAACGATTTTCTCACTATTTCTTTTCATTTTCTCTATATCTCATTCTCCACTTCTTCGGACTAACGCCAAACCTCCCATCATTTGTATTTACCTAGAAAGAACTCCTGACGAGATATATTACATGGTTCTAGAAAGCTTGACTTTGCGAATATCACGACAAAACGGCAGGGTTCTTTGATACAACGAGGCACAATAAAGGACATTTCTTAAGAAATAAAAAAGTATAATCGTTCACTAGGAGATCCATACGATGAACGAATCGCTTACCAAATCAAGTGACATGATCCACCCGGTTTTACGGATGCCGTTTTTGCTGTTGCCTGCAAATGAAGCTTAAAAATGCCATCTTCGATGTTCCTTTCAGCGGGAGGAAATAACGAAATTGGACGTGGGATCTTAAAGAACATGTTCGGAATGAAGAGAAAAAACTCAACCTAGTGGAAATCAGATCAGATAAAAAGTATGCGTAATTTGTAAAACTCATAAATTCCATATAGTTTTTCGCCAGTCACATAATCCATGCTTTCCCTCATTTCCTAAAACGTTACGTGAGATTTACATATAAATTTCATACTTACTGTCAAATTTTCTCAGCTATCTGCTCCTTCGTGGTGGGGAATTTGCTAAATATTTTAATTACAACTAGTCATTCTGCTCTTGTTAATTAAAGACAACTGGCATACGCTACGATAGCATGGCATACATTCCCTAATCACGCATAATCTCCATGTCTAAACCATCTAATGTAGAAAAAGCAAAAATTAGTCAACGCGTGTAGTGTTCCACGCACTCAACATTCCCAGCTACAAAAATTCGAAAATCGTTTTAAGATTGCGCGAAGTTGTGGTAACCTTACAAAACGCTCGCGATTGCCAAAATAAAAATTAATAGTTCCAGCGTTTAAAGTTTTGATTTATTCAAGTCTTTGTTCTAAACGTATGGAGGGTTTCTTTTCTCTTTCTTCATCGTATTATCTAAGCGTCTATTTAATTTGATTATTTAATTTCCGAACTCACAGTTATCACTACGGAACTTGAATTCGAAATATATCAAAATGTGTTCGTCTAGCAGAGAATCGTTAAGTTTCGAGTATTTGTCATCGTTAGAGGCAAAATTTATGCGTACTATTTTTGCTTATTTCGGTCGACGCCTTATAAGAAAGTCGTATAATTTATGAGCGCTCAAAGAAACGAGATGGCCCTTATTATAAATTAATGGCGCACCATGTGAGCTCCATTAGTAAAAATGCAGTTTGCGAATTGCTGTCGTCGATATATCGGACTAAGTGAAGCTGATTCGATGAGATGACCGACGTAGTGACCCGCTCGCTATATGGCACTGTATGTCCGCAAAATTATATTGTTGTTTTCACTCTGGATCCATATGGGTACTTCAGTTTAGAAGTGCCAACGGGTTTGTCACCTTTGGGCTTGTATCAGCTTGGTGAATCGTTCAGCTGTACAGCCAAATGGAAAGCGGCTGTCAGTTATGTGGGAATTGCAACATGGATAAACATACGCCTCGTGGTCATTCACAGCTTCCTTCGACACATCGACATCAATCTACCCGAGGTGCGCATCCTTACTAGAAACGCGTAGAATTTGTTTAAAGAATATTATAATAACGACAGGAAGTTCAGGGAAGCTGGAGTAGGTGAAGTCTTTGGTGAAGAAATTGGACCTGATGGGCATACTGCAAAATGAGTTTCCGGAACCGAAAGGAGACACGCTCAAGACACCATTTGGGCTCGCTTCTTCGGCGATGAAATGGGTGAAGTGGCAACATTAACTGTCCCTGTCGTTGTTGCAACCGTGATCGATGCAAACGAATCGACGATCGTGATGTATGGTGCGCAGAAAGGTTGTCGAGGAAATGTCTCAAATGTGGACTGTATCGGCCTTCCAGATACGTCCCCAAATCTTCCCCGCCGATGAAGACGCAAAATTTCAGTTCGAGCTGAAAACTGTGAAATAGTTCAAAGAACTCAACCAAGATCCCCTTATAATCGTCAAGGCTTAGTGTTACAAACGAGTGACCCACCGTATAGCCTCTGAACAGAAACCTCTTTCCATTCCAAGCAGAGGACAATTATAAACCCCATGACGCTTCTTTTGTAAGTTATATTGCATTCATGATTTGAGTGTAATATCCCAGGCGATGTCATATCCATAAGCAGCACTTGTTTAAAAAAATAGCGCGAAGCACGGGCCGACATGAATGGATCGACAAAGAGTAAAGTTTAAAGAAAAGGCATTCATGCCTGGAACCGTCCTGATGCCTTCACATCTGAACACTGCGTGTACACATGAGGTTGCTTTCAGTGCTGCACCATAATAAACCAATTTACCACAGTACCGTGTAATAATTGGTGTTCTTTTGGTACGGTATGACACGTGGTTCTTTTGGTACCGTAAAATGCGTGGTGTTCTTTGGTACCGTACAATAAGTGGTGTTCTTTTGGTACCGTGTAATACGTGGTGTTCTTTTGGTACCGTATAATACGCGTGCTTTTCCAAGTTTTTGCGACCTTGCAGTGTTGTAGTTGTCAGTTTGATGTGATTTTTTCGACGATCTGCAGACGCTAGAATTCTCAACGGTATTGATTGTAGTCAGCAGTAGCGATGTCAATGTTCGGCTCAAGTTTGCCGAAAGATGGGTACGTGTCAGTGGGAGAACGCAATGAATATGTTGTGATTTCTTATCCGGGTATCGTCAGGAACACTGCTAAGGCAATCGAAATGCTTGGCGGTCAGCAAAACCTCAATGCGGTGAGTCTTTTTACTATTTCTTTGATAGGGTCTTTTCTTGGATTGTCACGGACTACCTCATATTTTGATGGGCTCTCTCGTCGAACATTGCAGAGAGGTGAGGAATGGAGAAACATTAATCGTCAGTGAGCTCACTAAGGAAAGGAGGAAGAAAAAGAACATTAGATTTTATAATAATTGCCTTATACACTTTTAAAGTAAATTAATTCCTTTCCGGAATGTGATTGCAGAAGAAGATGACTTCTGAAACGACAATATTCATTCTGAGAGCAGCTGAGGCGGCAGGGCAGTAATGACAAAAGGGGGAGCATTAGACTGCAGCGCCCAAGGTTATGCAATGGTGAGTGCCAACTTATTTAATTTAATAAAATCCGTGATTTTGTTGTTTAGGCGCACTTCGCAGGTCGTCCACTCGAGTTACGGCATAATCCAGATAATCCATACTGCAATGCACTCGCATCCGAGCGTAAGACGATGGAAAAGGCGTCGAGCAGCTCGGGTAAAATATTGGCGGTCGTCAAAGTTAGGAGGAAAAAGTCAGATCCAAATGTCGTCACTGCTGAGGTTATGGGCATTGTAAGTTATCCTTGTTTGGGTTGTGCGTTCTAGTTCCATACTCTAAGAAACGACCATAGCTGAAATGAAGTAATTAATGTTCTTGTAGGGCATCTTTTTATTTGTAATGTATGCATATTGATACAAAAAATTGCGCACATAATCGGTTTGTTCGCTTTAGTTTCATTATTTTTTTAGAATTTTTTAAATTAAAAAAGGAAACTGTCGTTATTTTTTCGAAAGTTTCCTCTGCGATACAAGTTGAACAGAAAGAACTTCCTTTTATTGAGTGAGGCTATCAAAAGGAAGCTCGATTAAACACCAAAGAGTACTGTATCCAAAAGTCTCACCGGGGAAATAGGGTGCTATTACGGAACTTGTCACATTGTGGGTAGGTATTTATTCGCATCATCATTATATTACAAAAATTCCAGCAATGTTTATTATCGTATTGTTAGTACATTTTTTAGTGCCATTACACTATACATTTTGTAAATGGTTGTCCAATAAACGTCCTTGCGCTTCGAATAGAACCTCAAAAAATTTTTTAAAAGTTTTCAAGTGAGTTTATCTGGCGTTTGTTCAAAGCATTATGTTTTTTGAATTGGTTGTTTTTTTTTGTTGAGGTCTCAACATTATATACGTTCAAATCGATGTGCGATTTCCAGTTCCTTCCGCTAACGAAAAAGAACCCTACAGATGCTCATTACGAAGACTTGGTTGGTTTTATGCCTTTGATTGGCTTCTTTGCTGGTTACCTAACGTAGTGTTGTGCGACTGTTTTTCAAAGTCAGAAATCCCTGTCATAGAACCTTGATATTTCTCCACTTGTGAATTTTTTGGAATATCGTCTATTCCGGCATTGTCCCCCTTCAATTCCTTCCCAGCACGTAAAAGGCATTTCACATTGAATGCTATAGTAAGAACTTAAGAAATCTAATCTTAGCTATGCGAATCCAGAAAGGCAGACTATCTCGATCATTTTACTGCCTACTGTTGTTTTCGCGTGAATATATTCGGTGCAATTCATTGCTTTATCATTATGCGATATTCGACGAGATCCAGTAATTTTAAGCTCAGAAATATTATGGTTATAGTTAAAAGGCGGAGGTGGTTCGGGCGAGCGTAAGTTTCCCAAACGGAAGACAAATGGATTGCATTGTCAGTACGAATTATAGTACGTTGTAATGCTAAAATTTCATTTTAGCTTCTACTGCATAAGAAAAATAAAGCTGCATATTCTCTCGCCTTCACAACTTATTTGTATGATCAATTTATTTTGTTTTAGGTTCCAAGGTTGATTCCCATGGACCTTCCATCCGCGCTATCATGGTGGGACAAGCCGGACAGTGGCGAGTTGCGTACACCACTGTTTTTGCCACCCTATCAGTTCTCCAGGTGTCGTTTCTCACTAGTTGAATATTAGATTGGCACGCGCATGTTGTTCACTCTTCACTTGGCTCCTGCTTTTTTCTCCACACTTTTGGCTTATAAAACACTGTTGGACGCGCTTGGCATGTGTATAATTTGCCGGTTGACTTTTCTTTCTGTGAGGTTTTGAATGTGTTCTGGCCACTAGCAGTGCAAGGAGGGTGGAAAGGAAGTGAAGGCGAGGGTGGGGTCAGAGCCACTGCGTTGGTGCGGGTGATGGGCGACTTTCGAAATATGAAAAGAAAAGTGTCTCTGGTTGTCTTGATGTTTTGTCGTCTCTGGTTTGTTCAATGCGTGCTTTCATATATGCTGTCATCTCTCCA
>JPKZ01021715.1:315118-328990 GCA_000803305.1 Toxocara canis | reverse complement strand
GGGGCTGCCGAAAGTTGGGAGGAAGGGGGAGGCGCAGATCTCCGGCATCATGAACTGAGTGACCAGTGGAACCACTCGATCTGCGTGCAAGACGAACATACCGCTTCACATGTATTCAGTTTCAATAACATTTTTCCTTATTTTTTGTTATTTGTGTTTTTTATGGAACAATAATCCAAATGTTTTAGACTTTCCTCAAAAGTGGGCTCACGTCGAAATACTTCCCCCGATTCCGGTCATAAATGCGCTGTGGGGAGGACGAGAGGTGGACCATGCCGAATAGGCAGTAAAGTTAAGAACTGTATTGAGTTTACAACATATACTATAAATTTCGTCGTTTAGAATAGAGGAGCTGTTGATCGGTCTTACCAGCTCCTTCCCATAGCTTTTTGTCAATTACCTTTATCAGTTAATGTGCTACAATTGATTCCGTTTAATGTTTGTCTGTCTGTTGTAATTTTGCCTCTCATCTTTTTGGTTTCTTTATCGTTGTATGAAAAAATAAATGTTTTTTCAAAATTGGGGTTGTCAACATAGCAGTTGAGATCAATTGCGACTATTTGGGTAGTGCTTACCTGTGGATCAATTGTATTGCGATCGATCAGTGTTGTGTGACGAACGTCTTTCCAAGGGAGGAAGAGATAAGCGAGAAGTAAGAATTGTTGGAGTAATCACAAGTAAAATTCTGTTGCCTTCCATTCCATCCCATTCCGCAACATTGGCACTCTGCAGTGTAGCTGTGCGAATGCGGAAAGGTATATGGTAATCGTAGTGAAGCCAAAGAATACGTGGCACTATAAAAGTGACACTATACACGTGGCATTTTCACGTTGTATTGTGCATCGGGCGCTTTTGTTGCGTTGTTTGTACGACTTCCATAAGCTTTTTCTGTTCTCGATAGAGAACAGATTGATATCGGATGTTTGGTTGATGTAGCAGCGGTGGGCGGGTTGAAGAAACACTATGTTTCGATAACATCATGAACATTCAGTAATGTAGGTGTTATGTTTTAAGGTAGTTATTTAGAATGCAGTTTGGGATGTGGTGCCGGGCGTTTGCAAATGATGACGATCATTTTGTTTGCTCGAAATACTGGCCCATCCAGCTTTTCGATGATAGTGCGTTTCATATCAGTGAGAAATCGTTGACTATGGTGGGAAGAGCCAAATTTAGATCCTTTGATTTTAGATGCGGATGTGTTTGGGCTCATTTCCCTTCGTGAATGTGCTAAAAGACGTGATTACGGTTGGGTCTTATTGTGTTGCTGTGCGCGATTTCAATGTTGGTTTTAAGTCTTATTGGCTGGTTGGCGTTCAGTTGTCACTACGAGTAGAACGGTCACTTGCAGGTATGGCAGCTTTGCGGGAAGGAGGGGAAGAGGGTCGGGTGTTAAAAGATAATGCGCCAGCACCCTTTTTATTCCACACCTACCCGTATTTGCCCTTCTCTTCCCTCAATCCCGTCCCTTCCCATCTTTCATTCCTTTACGTTCCCCTCGAATGGCCTGACTTAAGCTTCTATTTACCGTTTTCATATTTATTAACATTTTCATTATACCAACTGGTTACTGTTGGATATGTTTTAGGAGGCACGGTTTACTCTAATATTGATACTACGGAGAGGATGGATGGTGTGGAGAGGAAAAGAGCAATCCTGCTTTTTGATGTGGACGGGACGCTGACGATGCCTAGACAGGTAATCACTTGGATGATCGTTATGTGCGCCAATTTGAGGGGAATTTAGCCGAGGGATGACATTGTTTGTTTGTCGAAAATTGGCAACTACTTTGTGACGCATTAAATTTTCTTGTTAAATTCAATACGCTATGTGGTTGGCTGAGTGCGTTTTTATTTTTTTCTTAAAACGATTCTTTGGTGTTTACTTTATGATGTTTGAACGCTTTCGCCCTTAGTTTTGATTTCAGCGCTACAAACGGAAAATGACTAGCGGATTATCTGGCGATCTGCACGCTTGTCGTTATTATAAGCTAAGTTTTTAGTAAGAATTATAAGTGAAAAGTACCATCTGAAACGTATTTTGGTTGAGACTACCGCCAAGGGGGTTTTGCTGCATCGGTGGAAGAGGCATTATGCAAAATTACGATAACGCACAGCTTACGTACTTTTCGTTAGACATGTTTATATGGAGCACTGACAAATGGTTGAAGTATCTCATGGGGACGGTGATCAGGCTGGCAAGAGAGAACAGCATTTTAGTGTCACTTGCCAGTTGTAGTCAAAAATTGGTAGTGCAGAGGTAGTTAATCACTGAAATGTTGGAATTAACATAGGTATTGTTGATTGCAAGAATAGAGTTTATCCGCCGGGAATATTTTCACTGAAGCATTATAGAAAATGGACGAGGTGATGCGCGAATTTCTAGTGCAGGTACGCACAAAGGTGCCATTAGCAGTTGTGGGTGGATCCGATCTGGGAAAAATCGTCGAGCAGCTAGGCAGTAACCTCGAAGATGGTAAGTTTTTTCTATGTTTCAAGCACGCCTTTATCTTTGAAAGTAGTTTTTATTCGTGAGAGCGAGAGAAGAAACCAAGATTGGAGAGTACAAACATAAACCGAACGAATATGACACATAAGATCAAAGTGAGCATGAACATCCATCACTGAGGATAATGGACGAATCGTTCGGCGATCGTAACACTTTCTAGAATTAGTTGGACACGAAAAAGAACCGATGAGACAACTATCCTTCGTTTTCATTCTCGAATTTTGTTGAAAACTATAGATCCTATTGCCTGTTCGTGAAGGCCATATTTGCGGTCACATTAATCAGACGAGCTTTGCAGTTGTTTTTTTTTGTGCACAGGACAATATACACAGTGTTGAACGAATTGACTCATTTGAAAGGCACAGCATTTTGTTAAAATTTAATTCCATACAACGTAAAATATAGTTGCTACGTAGGCAGTTTAATCGCAACGATAGTCCACCTTTCAGGTTCGCGTTAACAGCTCTATGCCGACGAAAATGATACTTTGCTCTGCGATGTAGATAGATACTTTCAATTTGAAAACCTAATGAGAGCACCCACCAAGTGAAATGTTGCTAAAGTAAAATGTGAAGTGCTGAAATAAAGAGTACAATAGAGAAATTCGCAGTCATATTAGGAGCGTAAATGTAAATATGATTATGTGAATTTTTTCAGTGTTAAAACGATTCGATTTCGTTTTCTCGGAGAATGGCCTGGTCGGTTTTCATAACGAAGAGGCATATCCGGTACAGGTTGGTGCGCCCAACAGTCCGTTCGTTCTTTCTCTATCATTGCATTGTGCTCTTATTAATGATGCAAAATCCGATTGTATGGTCAATGTTGTTATTAGTGCGTAGAGACGGAGCAGTAATATCCTTTTGATTTTCATCATTTTCTGTTTATAGTATAGAACTTACGGTCAACAGCCACTAAACGTCAGCATTGATTCAGAGATTTTTTCAGTATTTCTTCGTTTAATTTTTTTCCCACAGTTGGGTTTCATACATAACTAGGCGCAGGTAGGGTTTTTTTTTAAAATCATTCTAATACCCATCTTGGGACATTTTATATATCCAAAGATGGGTATTTCCGATTAATGGTTGGTTCATTATTTTAAGCCCATGACGGTGTTAAATGTGCTTCAGACTTGCTCGATTGTTCAGAGCCGTTAAGAAAACAACGTTAACAACGTTCATTCACAAAGAACCATGTCGTTTCCCATGTGGAGATCGGAGCTTTGAATTTGGCGACATTTGCCGTACTGTTTTATCACCATCAATTACATACTGATGCTATAAAATTATCGACTCAATAGCGCTATTTTGTTTCAGTCAATTAAAGATAAGCTAGGAGAAGAACGTTTGCAAAAACTGATAAATTTCACGCTGAAGCGATTCTCGGAAATCGAGCTTCCTGTCAAGCGTGGCAATTTCGTCGAATTTCGTAATGTGAGTTTATAAATTATCATACTTGAGCTTGTTTATTTTTTTTTTTATAATTTCAGGACTTCGTTACGATCTCGACTTTTAGGTATACTGATTTCATAACCCTGTTTTCTTTCTTTCTCTGATTTTTTCTCGTTTTCTTGCCCTCTTTCTGCATAATTCTTCCCGAGGAGATTGCAACCCAGCTCGAATTTGGTTTTGATTTATCATCCTCCTTGCTTAATGCTTTCCTCGGGGGGGGGGGGATGTTGAGGAGGGATGGGGGAAGAGGAATTTTAAAAACACACCATTCTTCGGTGTTTATATAAGCCTTGATGTTTTCTGGCTTTTTTTTTTGAGTGGACGGAGTAGAGTCGTTAACTTAACGTTGTTGACGAACAAGTTGCAGTCATTTTGCAGCCTTGCTCATGTTATGGTCAATCCGAGTTTCACAAATAGCAATCAGCTTTTGTATCGGAGATTTGTACGGAACCAAAACCATCGTGCTTTCCAGGGCATGTTGAATCTCTCACCAATTGGGCGGAGCTGTTCACAGGAGGAGAGGCTGCACTTTGTCGAATATGATACGGTGCACGGTATTCGAAAGAGGTTTGTGGAGCAACTTAAGGACTTCACGAAGGGATGGGATCTCAATGTCTGCATCGGTGTGCACATTTTTTTCACATTCTGTTTCTTGTTAAATCCGGTGGCCTATCCAGGATTACTGAAAGCTAGAAAGGGGAGGGGGACAGATTATGATCCAAGATGAGTGCTGGTTCTGACAGTCCTATATTGTCTAGGTGTTTTTAAAAGGATTTCTCCCGTAACGACCGTTTCGAATGCAGGTGTTTAAACATAATTTCATATACATAGTGATGTGCTGAAAAGTTGTTCGGTGAGTCGCTCAGGGTCAGTCGTCGGGGTCAAAACTGCCCAAGTTTACGGGAAAGGGAAGAGGGGAGGAAGGAATGGTCTCCTGTGTTCAAATATTCGTCCCCGTACTCCTGCAATGGCGGCGGTGGAGACTTTTTGTATTTGTTGATGCTTGTTTTGCTCTTCTCAAATTCGTTAAAGATATCCATTTAATTATACAGCTTTCTTGTCGTTTGTTGTTGCGGGCACATTACTGTTATCTCCTAGTTGAACCGTGCTTCTTAACGAGATGATTCTCCCCTTTGATGTTTCGAAAATTTATCATTCTGATTTTATGTCGAAGAAATCAGTCGATTTTGCAGGTGGTCAAATAAGTGTAGATGTTTTCCCTAACGGATGGGATAAAACGTTTTGTTTGCAATATTTGAACGAGTTCGACAACATATACTTTTTCGGTGATAAGACCGCACCTGTAAGTTGTTGTTTCTGTTTCTCTCTTCATTATTTGCGTCTTCCAGATATTATTTTATGTATTGAGTTAAATTTGTTGTTTTGATTTTAAAAGCGTAATATTTGCGAATAGTTTCTTGAGGTCTTTTCAATGAGTTAATTTTGGCTTCCACTGCATAATTTATTATTTCCTTTCAACGATATCAGCATGTGCTGGCGACGGTGATAAGGTATTGCTGCATTAATGTGTTTTGGCACTTCTCGTTGAAAAGTGGACATCGGGGAAAAAAGCGTTGGGCGGCGGGAGTGTTGAAATTCATGTAAAGGTCGGGTGGTGTGGAGCGTGACTTCATCGTCTTTGCTATGTCGTTCCGGGTTGTATTTTGGTCAAAATATGATTGAGGCATGCACATTTGGGCGCCAGTGATATGAAGCTTCTTTTTGTTTCTCTCTCCTATATTCAGCGACATGATATTGTTTTCGAAAGCTGAATTCCGACCAGTCTTTATCAATCGAATGGAACCCAAGGAACTGGGAGGACGCTTTATTGGGAACGTTTGACTAGGAGCATTTGCCTTAGGCGTTCATATGCGATCAGGCCTACTAAGTGTTCTTTTCTAATTGTTGTACAGTTGGAATCGTAATAGCGATATACAATACATTTTAGGGTGGTAACGATCACGATATCTTTATAAGCCCGCGAACGATAGGCTATACTGTGTTGAATCCACAAGATACAAGGGTGCAGATTTCCGAGCTACTCAAAACGTTTTAACCTCTATGTACCACACCTTCGAACTTCGCTCGAATGAGGAGACTGTGTTTCGTTTAATTGGAGAGGACGTTGCCATGTTGCTACTGTGATCGCTTATATAAGCAAAGGCTTATAGCTGTTCTGTGATTTTGCGCTTTTATTTGTTGATTGTTTTCGATAGCACCATTGCGAAGGAATGATGCAGTTAGTTGTTGCAAGAGCTGACCAGTTTTCTTCTTTTGCCTCAAACTTTTTCGCAAAGAGTGGTATTAGTCGTTTTGCTGAGCACGTTATCTCGGTCGATGCGGCATCGATGAACTTGATGGGGCTGGAAGACGGATGATCAAGTGCATGCACATGGACTTACTTTCATTGCTGATGTGCCTTTGCACGTCCTTCCAACCCCCTTATTTGTCACCCCAAAACAGTTGGATGCGGTTTCTTCTCTCCCCCCCTCCCCTTTGTTCCTGCATCTCCGAATTTATCGACACTGCTCAAAGGATGCGGCCCCCGTCTTGACGCCGCCGCATTAAACCGGGATTGCCATATCTGTTATGCTTGCTGATTGCCCACAAATCGTCATCCCTAGTACTTTCTGAACTAGCTTTTTATTAGCACGCAGTCTGCATAACAAATTAAGAGATTAGATTTTGTTCGCAATATTTTGACGGAATTGTGGGATTTTATTTGTTGCTTTCGGAAACAGCACGGAATCATCTATGGCTCATTAAATCGGTTATTTGCTCGGAGATTTTTTGGCTTTGTACCAGGTTAATAATTCAGATGGTTAGCGTCCCTGCATAATTTACTCAACGGGATTGAAGTTATGTTTGCATGTAAGGTGGCTAGATTCCTCATTCCCTAAAATAATTGTACGCTAAGGCTAATCTTGATTCTCTGCTCAACGCTTCGTTGCCCCATCGACCACTTTAATATCATACAGCCTTGTCTCATTAACTGACGCAAAGCCATCCTGCAATTTGGTGTATAGAATCTTGCCTTATGGATTGTTGATTATATGACACTCATAGTGATAAAATCGTTATTGGGTCGTCCATGCAGACTTCGATCCGCAAAATTGTTGCTCCACAAAAGTTTTGAGAGAGTTTGCGGTGAAATTGTAAAGACATGAATGTGATTAATTTGAGTCGTGTGCGTAGAACGCAAATTTCCATTTAGAAAGTACTCGAAGTTGTAAGTACTGCACACGTTCCGACGCTGCGGTATAGGCGAACACTGCGAAACGGCGTTTTGGCGGCTTGGTAGGCAAAATTAAGCGTTGTTTAAAATGTTCTGGCAGTATCAAAAACTCGCAGAAATCGAGCATTCTATCATGGAAGCTTCTATTAATCGGCAAACAGCTGACTGATCAAGTCACAATCGGCATAATAAAATCTAGGGTAATTCTCTGTTAGCGGACACCCATAAGTTTCCTAAACTTCAGTTTTCAGCAGATGATGTTGGGAAAACAAAATGTAGCTTGACATCTTATGTCATCAGAACTCAATCAACAGGTCAGCTTGTCCATTGACTGATGAGGACGGAAGCAGGTGATTTTGCCTCAAGCGGGCCGCGAAACGAATCAGATGGTTCAGATGAAGTCAGAGATTGATCGGTAGGAGAGGCTGGAACAGTAAAGGCGGTGAGAATAATTTCATGTTCTTATTCAGCTGACTTGTTTCGGTGATCCGCTGACGGCAGGGCAAAACAGTCCACCATCATTTAAAACTTCCGATAGCGGCAATATCACAAACGACGATTTAAAAACTTCACATATACGTGCATTGGAAAAGAAAAACCATATTAACAAGAAAGGCAAAAGCACTCGAAAATAACGAATGAAACGAATTACGTAAACGACCTTTACATATCGCCGCTGTTGGAAGACCATAAAAAGGACGGCAACATAAAGTAAAAGCGCGATGCAAAATGGTGCCAAGCAATTCCATGCAAAAACAGGTTGCTAAAGGATGTGGCGTATAGCTATTACACTTTTTAGGCAAGTAACATTGAACTATTGTTTTCTTATAAGTCACACAAAGCGCATAACGCACTTATGTGTCGCTCCCGATAATGATTCTCATTGTTGGTTGAAATTTTTGGTATTTTATCTCGTGCTCATAAAGGAAGTCATATGAATGAGCCGAAATGGAATTAAAAAAAGCGTACAATGCAAAAGCGCAAAGTAAGGACAAGTAAGGACCGCCGTATCGAAGCATGCAGATTAAAGCGCAACAAATGCCTCTAAAAGCTTCACATACAATCTCAGGAAATGTCTCTACGAATTACATCCGAAGTAAAACAGTAAGCTGGGCGTCATTGCTTGAACCAAACAACTGGTCTGCTTCCGGTAATGGCAAATTTTTTGAAATGCTTGTTTAACGTCGTGAATATCGGAATGCACTGTTGATCTACACCAAAAACTTTATGTCCAATTTTCAAGCAAATATGCGTATTCGCTGATTCTAGCCCTCATTCATGACTTGATGCATGAAAAACTAACAATGCAACAAACAATTCTGGTAGTGAGATCCACAACTGATCAGCACAAAATGTGTGAAACAAAAGACGGCTAAAAATTCGATATGAATAAAATAGTATCCCTCCAAATAGCAGTAAGCGAAATAAAATTCGTTGCAGCAAATCTGCTTCACATTTAAGAAAAGCAAACTTTGCTTTTCATCCTCCAGACGTAACCATCATTTTCATACCTTTTATCCTGATCCTCTTTGCATTCTTTACTTTTACGAGCATTACATTTCGCCTAGCTGTAAGAACACGTGGAAAATTACCGTGATCCGGATATGGTTAGCTCCACGGATATATCATATCGATCAAAAGCGGAAAACCAGTCCTTTCTTACACAAGGTGAAATCACTTCCCTTCTCTCCTTGTTAAGTCGTCCGGACCATGTCCATCTTACCCCCCCCCCCCCCCCCCCCCCCCGCCCCTCCCCCCCCCCCCCCCCTCTCTCGTCTTAAACTTCCAGTCTTTTGCGCATCCGATTGTGGAGTACGACCTCTGTTCAATGTGTTTAACGTCGAAAAATCTAATCCAGCGACGGTATCCTATCGTTGAATATTTAAAAAAACTCTCCTTCACCCTTCAGTGTAGGAAAACGGGAAGCAAAGATATGGAGAAGGTGAATCAATCTCTGATCATTTGTCAATTATAGAAAGTGGATACCGAGCACGCAGTTACAATTGCATACATTCATCGTCATCACGTACGGGTATCCTGACACCTCTGAGGTAGGGATTCTCCTCGGACGGTGCCTCCTCGCCAACAGCGCCGCTCTCGTTGTTGGCGTGAGAATGGGTATGCGTCGGTGCAGGACTTGGGGGTGCCTCCGTGCCCTCGTCGTTCATTTCATCACAAAGCAGTGCCCCCAGATAAGGACTATTGTCTACACTTGGCTCCACAACTGCAAGTATCTCATCGGTGTGAACCCGCTGTTATATTAAGCCAGGTGACGTTCAAAAATGTGACGATGGATAAAAGTTACTGCCAAGTTGCTGGTACGATGAGCAATTACTTGCAGAACTATTTATTTATAATGAATGCAAAATGTGTTGCGCTTTTCCTATACAACAGGACACGGAATTAAATTAAAAGACCATTAGACAGATCAAGTTGTTCTTAGCGAAGATTTCCGCACACATATGCGCCCGCGATTTTTGAAAGCAGAGGTGGGAAGGATGGAAAAGAGAGAAGATTAGAAGAGAATGAAAAAGTCGAGCAAGTGCAGAAAAATGTGAAATTACTTGAACTGTGCGTAACACTAAATTAAAAAGGACATAATGGCCTACTCTGACAAAGTGCAGGCAATCTTCTACGAAGCAGTGAGCTTTCCGATTCGCTCAGCACGAAGAGACTTTCGGCCAAGATGTCCTCCATGTGTCCTTTCAAAGCGCTCTCTCCTTCCTGAATGATTTCTGTTTCATATTCACAACTGTCATCAGAATGTGGATCGTAAGAAACATGGATGTCTTTTGAGATGGAAATCACCATCTTGGACTGACTTGCTTTCCTTGTCCTCCCCAGTCCCCCCCCCTTCCAAAAAAACTCAAAAAAAAACGTCGGAACTTTGGGAGGGGAAGAAACTGGGATGATGACACCATTAGCACAAACTTCAAAGGCCACAAACTGGAACATAAAAACCCTGCATTCCAGTGCAGTCCCAATACGCAAGCGTTCCTGCCATTTCGAAACGCCTCGAGAAAGAGTTGCACACAAAACATAAAGGAAAGAACGGGAAGCGAAAAAGAGAACTTGGGCGAACAGAGAAAGCGCACGAATGCTCAACGCAGCATGGGAAAAACACGTGGGAATGCCTGATTTCCAAAAGAATCAGGAAACGAAAGTCCATGTGCTGGACTTAACATTTGAGTCAGAGATGATATTACGCTTAATAAGACGCATTCTATAAACTGCGATAAATTCGTGACCTTATTCCCTACAATTTATATTAGCGTACAGTACCACTAAGTTACTGACCGGCGACGCTCATCGATCCCTTTCAGCCATACAAGTTAATAAATGCCTTTGATAAATAACTCAACGAACATTTCTCTTAAAGGAAACTCTCGAGATCCAAGAATCCTTGTCCTGCCAATTTTTAGAAGCCGTCGAGATAACAGGTTATGCTTGCTAAGTTTAATCGCAGAAGATGCTCTGGTTAGTGAGTTGAAACTACCGCACATATACATACAAATATGCAAGCGCAAAGAAGTGTCGGGCACATAATGTGCCTTAGCTGTAGCGACTATCACCGGGAAAAGGATCACTTACAGGCTTAGGTCTGCTCTTGCCTACGCTTGCAGGCTCAAATAGTTCTGGCATCTCTTCGTCCACCTCCTTTTTCAGTTCCTCGTTCAAACGCTCAGTCTCCATCTCTGCCTGTCGAGCCATAAGACGCGCCTTCTGTTGCCTCGCAGACTCTTCTAGCTAAATGCAGCGATTCTAACAGATCATTCTATCAATCAAAAACATCAACTGCGTTAAGGTCTAACCAGCATATCGTTTTAATTCTGTAGAAAGAATCCGAGTACAGAAAGAAATGAAGGCACGTCACAACTGGAGCTGTGCTCTCCCTAAAAAGGCAACTGAATATTTTTCCTGAAGGCGACAATTACGCTGATCAAAAGCGGCTGCGTTCAGCTGCATTTCCAGTAATATTTCTGGCCGAACTTACACTATTTTAAAACCAACTTCACCAATACCATTCCACACCACTGGCTAAACAAATTTGTACATCACTCTTTCCCAACTTTCCCAACTGAAATTTGCTGATCTATGTTTAAAGCACACAACTTTTGAAGTGTGCCATCGCTTATACCGATTTAGCTGAATGAATTGAATGCCCCGTACGTTTTTTTAAAAAATTTTTCACAGTGTAGAAATAGAACTGAAGAAGAAATTACCATCGATTTTCAGAGAATAGTCGAGTTGCGAGTGAGAAGAATAGAATAACACCCAAATTTTTGCGAAACAGCCTAAGTGATGCGAGGACTGGAAGTTATCCACAAAACACTCTTACATTTGAGATAGCCCGCTTTGAAAAACGTATCAAAGAGACAAAGAATTCATGCGCTTGCCTTCCTGTTGCTCTAAATTTTACACATCGTTCAACGAAGAACATCTCAACACTTCCCTCCTCCTTTACAGCCCTTCAAGCCACGGTCAATACTTTTTTCGTTCGCTCGATGCTGAATAAAAATCTCGATATAGAGTCTGCTCACTTAAGCGAACAAATCACATCTGAAAAACACTAACAATTTGGCGAGCCTCATGCCGTATGCGTTGCTCGAAGGCGCTAAATACGGAGGTAGACGGGTGCGTCCGCAGCATAAAATCTCTCAGAGATGCCTCCGAATTCCTTTTCAACTGTGCGGATGCCTCCCGGACCTTTTCGTACGTTAACTCTGGATCACCTGATATCTATAAAAACATTCCTCAACGTGTGAAATTAAACTACGGAAAGCAAAGAACACCAATGCGAGCATCACACAAGCTACAGAGGGCTGCTGAGATTTCGGGATGCCTTTCGACATAGCAGTTCGGAAGGAAACAAAGACGGACTTCGATGAGAATAACGGGGAAAGTCCACAGCACATATGTCGTCTCAAATCATCTTCACAAATTCTTACGCTGTTGACCCGCTCCGCAACTCATTAACAATGAATGCCTAATCCAGTGAACGTGGTCTGTTCACGGAGCGGGAAGTCAATTCAGATATTATCTCACAGAAAACCATTTGGACTTGTGACATTGATTTGTACTATTACCAGAGCTTCCTTCGATATTCTTGACAATCCGATTGCCAACTCAAAAAAAGTGCCACTAACACAAAATTATTTTGAAAGCGGAGTGAGGTGAAATTTGCTATAAGATAAAAGACGCGTCAAGATGGTCTCACCTCAGTTCGTATATATGTGTGTGGGTCAGGGAAGGGCGGTAGTGAATCCGGTATGTGGGGATGGTGTGGACGTGCGTTCCCAACACGCAATGGAGTTGGCGTCGCTAGTGCAGCTTGCACCTTCGCTAAAAACCTTATTTATACATATACAACTCATGATGAAGGACTGACTGATATACAACACGCAGGCAAACAGCTTCAGAAAACTCTAGAAACATGAGCTCTACAGAGCTTTGGCCTTCGCTGATATTACAGGAAGAACCCACTGGCTAGAACTACAACCTTCATAAATAAAATCTGCAACACCAGCTCGTTCTCTAGTCATATTAACAAGGTGAAATCCCACAACCTGCGAATGAAAATTTCAGCAGCAAGTACTCACCTTATGCATCTATGTCAGTACAACATCATCGATCTGTAATAACTGTGAAACAGAACTTTAAACTCAAAAATGTCGTGGCCAAAATTTTATTGAGAGCGTCATCCTCGGCATCGATATTCTCGATGATTCTATCACTGTTTACGCTTAGTCGTCCCTGCCGTTGCCTTCCTAGACGATGCCAAGTATGCTTTCTCCCCACCCTGATGACCCCACCATATTTCACAGATTTGGTTGCACGCTGATTTTACATGAGACCCACTAGCAAATCGAAACAATATCTTTATTGGCCTGAGGGGGAAACACTTTCTACTTATGAGTTAACAGTAATTATTACGAGGTGCGATGACCAGTGATCCCTGTGAGCGGCATTTGGAAAGGAATTCGGGCAGTTCCATAACCGAAGTGCCGAGATCAATTAGCGCCATTATGACGTCACTCGGTGTTGAAAGCGTGCGTCCAGCGAGTTCAGTGAATTGACGCGTCATATGGCCGACTTCAAGAATATCTATAATGATGGCTATCATCATTCCTCCGAGAAAAACAACCCAAACGTCAAAAGAATTCTTAATGCACGACTATTTCTGCAAACAACCACAAAGATTATAAAAAGATTTAAAAGCCTAGTTTTAAGTACAAACGCACACAAGCACCTTTTCAGTCAACGGCCGAGTCGTGTGAAAAAAGACTTAGAATTTATGCAAAATGGCCAAGAGAGAAAACAAGAAGATAAATGTTTTCATATATCCTGAAATATATATTCAGTTATACAATAAGATTCAGAACTAAGGCATAATGGCAATGAATACGCAAAGGATCCGCACGGATGAAAGACGACTATTCTCATCACTGTGCGGCACCCTCGCTTCGAACTCTACTGAACAACCGCCCTCCTTTGCAGAATGTTAAGACAAAAAAAACAGAAAAATTAGGAGCCATTCTAAGCGAGTCGTAACAAAAGCACTTTTGCCACTTGCATCGCCACGTCTTTTCACAGATATAGAAGGCAACTGTTACTCCAATATGCTACTATTCCATCTCGCTCCCTCTAAACCCTCACCACAATCCCATCTACACCCTCGATTCC
>JPKZ01021715.1:287773-303352 GCA_000803305.1 Toxocara canis | reverse complement strand
ATATATATATATATATATATATATTTAAAGTTAAGCAGTTTCGTTTCTTTTACACTTCCACCTCACAATATACGTTGAATATCTTTCAGATGTTGTAGCGTTAGGAGTTTTGGTGTTAAGACTAATTCCACGGCAATAATTCACCAAATTTGCATCCTCACGGGCCTCCTTTGATCATTGAACACTATTTGACAAATATTAGTATTCAATCGAATAGGGTCATATCATAACCTTACTGTTGTGTACTACGTTATGAATGTCATTACTGTTTTCAATACCCGATTGCTGCATCGTGCCTCACAAATATCTCATTGATAAACAACCTGTTCAGTGAATTACATCTGTTTTTTAAAGGAATTCGCACTTTAAGGTACCAATTTCGTCAAAACGATCGAGCCGAAAACGTGTGAATCGGAGAATTAGGCCATGAGAATTGCATTCATGTTTGTTTACGTTTACTTCATTCTATGCATCTAATGGAAATGGGGTGAATGGAAGTGAATAAGAAGGCGAGGTGGTCTTTTAAGAAAGACTTTGAACGTCGATCGAATTGCTCTCATGTACAGCACACTCATGTGGGTGCATACATGCTCTTGTACACACTACATGATGTGTTTCCTGAGTTTGTATTCCAATCCCCCTCCCCCCCCCCCCCCCCAAAAAAAAAGCGTGATGAAATAATCGTAAGATTACTTACACTTACTAATGACTAACTAATAAGAGAGTTGGTATGGGGAGGATAACAGAAAACCGTGTTAACGTAAAAGGGATTCTAACAAAACGCTCATAGTTCGCACAACATCTCATCCTTATGTTATAATGACACTCAATTATTCTTTCTCAAGCGGAAAAAGAAAATTTTTGAATGGAAAACTGCAGAAAGCATTATAGATTGTTAAGTTGACTTTAATCGAAGATGAAAAATTATTTTTATGTCGGAAATTTGTCAATTTTGAAATATTTTCTCGTAGAAAAATTCGAATAAAATTTCAGATTTGCTATGATTATTGCACATTGTTCAGCGTTCATTTATGAGGAGCATGATTTTAATATGAGCGATGGGAACGTACAATGCTCTGTAAAGGTAAAATCATTTGTCGTTTAAAGATATCCTCCTTCTCCAACCTATTTTAAGGATGAACTTGAAGAAAAAACATTGTCGGTTTCGCAATCGAAAACATTTGTATAACTATCAAAGTGAAGTAATTTTGATTTTCATTAAACGATAGGCCATTATATATATGTATACATGTATATATATATATATATATATATATATATATATATATATATATATATATGTCAGCAAAAATAATGAATTACTCCCGTTTACAAATCCCATCCAGAAAATTGATATTTAACATATAGAATGCTTAAGTAATAATTTATTTAAAATATAAAAGTGTGTTTAAATATAAATATTAAACATATATGTAGAGTTTAATGAATTTAAAATATTAGAAAAGTATTTAAAAAATAGAATATAAACATTCAAAAAAAATATTAGAGACATTAAAAATAGTTGGGCAAAAGGACTGAAAAAATGTCGTTGGCATCAATTACAAAACATGGGACAACATCTCCCAATCGTTTTTCTTATTCCCTTCCCAATATCTCTTCGAATTATTTGACCCCAGTCATTATGATAATCCGATGCTTTTTACTTTAGCTAAAGTACTTTTTATATTTCAACTTGTTTTATCTGAAATATTTTTAGCACCAAGAGTGTTTTTGCAACAAAAATACGCAGTGAAAGTGTATCCACCTGAAAAAAATGTTTTCGTCTTGAGACATCTTTTTTGCGGCAGCTGAAATACGTTACTATCGCCACCTGAATTATATTAAATAAAATCCTATTTTTATTTCCAACATAATTTTAGCAGCACAAAATATTTTGCTCAGTAGAAAAGTTCTAGACACATATTCATGAAAAATACATATGATGTACAAGAATTTGGAGTCGATGTTCTAGAATGGTCATATCTTTGTGAATGGAATCTATAAAGGTGAACTGAACGCCTATGGGGCTCAACTGTTGAACGCTTTCAAGAGCAGTATGCAACAATGGACCGTTAATCTGCAACAGAATATGTTTAATGTAGGTTTCTGCGATCATCGTTGTTCCATATTTGATCATTTCTGATATAGATGATATCGATTTCTGATATATTTCCGATATAGGTGATCATTGTTCCAGAACTTTGCAACAAAGTGAATTGATACTTATTTTACTACATTTTCTTACTGAGTATTTGCGAAATCGAAATACGAATAAGGTTTGCAGCACGTTTGTCACCTCTGATGGAACTACATCATCAAATTAGCTTTGTAGATATTTAGATGTCACAGATAGTATGGTAGGGTCAAATGAAAAATTCATTCTCGAATAAAATGACTAAATATAACCGTTTGAATAAGTCCACATTTATTATGTAAAAAAGTTGGAAAATGTGCAATAAAACTTGCATTATTTCTTCTTTATGCGATCATTGGCTGAAAACGATTGATTTGCTCTATGAATTTCGTAAGCCAAATTACCAGCTCTCAACCAAACCTGAACATTGATATTCAAACAAGTTATTCGGGTGATCGAAATTTCGATCATTGTTGGGGCCAACTTTCTCGAAATTTTCATATTCCTTTTCTTTTCATGTTCATTTTCACGGAATGGCTCATTTTTTCATGCGGAATTTCACATTCCAAGATTGTTTAATGTGTCCCTAACATTCTGCAGGTGCCGATTCCGAGGCTTGAATTTAAGCTAACTTAACTGTTCCGGTAATCCATTTACATGCACCAAAAGTGATCCAGAAACTTACTAATCTTATTCAAATTTTGTTTGACAGCCCTCGCATTGCTATAGATTATATTCCACAGATTGCATCATGTTAGCCTTTGTGGTTTCCTAGCTGAAAGTATAGGGCAAAAAAAAAAAGATATATATGCAACGCCCGACTTATCGATTTGCTCTGTTTGACGTGTTCATCATCACATTTGGAACTGCCTTAGTTTTGGTATGCGTTCTCATTTCACGAAACAATAATGGCTATGAGTATCTGCTGCTAGGCTCAATGGAACTCCGAATTTGAATGGGTTACAACGAACTGGAAACTTGGCTATACTCTTTATCGTACTTTTTGCAGAATATGCGATCAGCTCAGAATGCGTTCGCTGATAGCAATTGGCCGTGGAGTAGAAATGCTCAGTTTGGGATGAACGCATTTTTGCCCAATTGGCCACGAAATATTCCATTTGCCAATGGAGCATTGGCCTATGGCAACCAACAGCAAATAGGCATATCGCAAGTGCCCGTTTTGCCAGCTTTCTGCTATTCGTAAACTTCTGTATCGTTTAAGCAACGTTTTTTTTTTTAAATGGTTTCGGTTGTGTTACATTCAGATTTCGGTGTAACAGTAAGATTGTTTGCAATTGACTCAGTGAATTTCGCATATCTGTTGTTTCTTAAAAACGAGTTCAATTCCAATAGAAATATTTTCATACTGAATAGACTATTTAAAAGAAAAATTTCTTAAATTCTTTAAAATCTTTTTTCTTTCGCAATTTTAAGGAACACTCCCATAGCACATTCGGTTATACTCGTCACCAAACTCAACTGAAGCCATCACAAACAATATTTTGCATTTCAAGAATT
The DNA here is from genome assembly GCA_000803305.1 of Toxocara canis. Lineage (NCBI taxonomy): Eukaryota > Metazoa > Nematoda > Chromadorea > Rhabditida > Toxocaridae > Toxocara > Toxocara canis. The sequence goes on along the minus strand of JPKZ01021715.1, from coordinate 299,700 downwards.
GCATGCATATATTTGTTTGCATAAAACTTTTACTATCTATGAGGAAAGGTATGAGCGTCACAGTAAAGTCAGTTCTCAACTCGTCAAACATACCTCACCTCCGTTAATAAAATTTTGCTGCCTTTTAATCTTATAAAAAATAATGTATATCCGTGTGGATACGTTACAAGAGCAATTGTAGATTGCACGGTGATAGGGCGTGATTTTGATGGTGTACAGAATCAAGCAGCAATTGAGCACAACAATACCGAAGTGCACGATACCTCCCATGTTTGTTACGCTACCATGTCCGTCCGATAAGTCATCCGATACTGTGGACGTGACTGTTTCGCCTCTTTTCTATAGGATCACTTCTGAACTTCATGACGATCGTAAAAATGACAAACAACTTTTTAGGTTTTCCAAAAATGTTTTATTTTGAATAATTTTGAGTATTTTTTTGGTGAATCGAATGTGTGTTTCAAATTCTGTTCAAATATATATCCAATACCGCGTTTCAAATTTTTCAATGATTCCACACTTCTCGTAAGCACGATTAATACGAGCTGATCGATGTGAATTTCAGGCGCATCATTTACCTTACTTCTTCTTTTTTTTGCAACAAAACAGTCGAGTTATTGAGCCATTGGAATTGCTTTTGCCTTTTTTGTGCTTTCACCTCGACCAACTGAAATTAACGAAATCAAATGTAACCTTTATTATACGTAGTTTATCATATGAAGGGGTTGTGTGGGCTTATCTTATACTTCATGGGTCGTTCAAAACAATTAGCGGCTCTTTTAGGCGTCGAAATAATAAATGGATATACAAGATTTTAGTGCATTTTCTCTCCATTCCCAACATTTCAATAAGGCAGTCGCAAAAATGAATCGAATATTACACAAGAATATTTTTAATGTTATGCAGCAATATTTATGAGTGCAAAATCGTGCAATGTTCAAAGTAAACGCTATTTCGATTCACAAATAAGAAATGGTGCAGCGATTGAGCATGATACTTCCAAAAGGCAAAAGATTTGTGGCGGGCATAAATTTTGAGGACATAGTTGAACTACGAAAATTTTTCGTCTAAAAAATCTTTAGTTTTCGATTTTTATTGCATCAAAATGCACTAAAGTCCAACAATCTCATCTGTTGCCGAGTGCTCTATCTAAAGTAAAATTCAGGGCACCTAAATGGGAAGGTTGAATATAAAACGCAAAAGAAATATTTCTTAGACTTGTTGAAATCTGAGAGGCGGTCAGCGAATTTTAAGAAACGAGCACGAAACGTATAGAGAAGGTACGTGCAGTATGGAAGCGAAGCCAAAAGAGGCGGATTTCACCACATTCGATATGATGAATGGCAATAAGATCGGCAAATTTCTCAATTATTGGTGACAAATAAACGCGGTTACCCGAAATATAATTTGTGGGAATTAAGGGAAATAATTGATAGAAAAAAGACTAGCTAAAAACTTTTGATATGAAGAATAGCTAATTGTGACATGTAATTTTGAACCGAGAAAAATAAACTCACATTCTTGTGTTCCACTCGTTTGTGCACCAGCGCTATGACCGAAATTGTCTACAGGAATCATTGAAAAAGTTGAAACGCCGTATTGGATACACATTTGAACAGAATTTGAAATACACATTTGATTCACCAAAAAAAGTACTCGAAAATATTCGAAATGAAGCATTTTTGGAAAACTTAAAAAAGTTGCTTGTCATTTTTACGATCGTCATCTGAGTTCAATAGTGATCGTTTACACAAGAGGCGAAACAGTCATGTCCACAGTATCGGATGATTTATCGCACGGACACGGTAGTGTAGCAAATGTGAGCCTACAGAACGCAACATTATCAATCGTTTAATTTAGCACTCTAGTTGGTTGCCTTTTTTTGTATGTCATGAGTGCTTTTTTTTGCGAAAAGTGCTTCATAATAATCACGTATGTGAATACTTGTGATTTCGAAGTAAGTAGACAAAGAAAGACAACAAACGACTAAAAAATTTTATAAAAATTTATAAATAAAAACCAATTTTACAGTCATTGTTTGTTGTTTTTATTTCTTTTCTACTTTGTTTAGTCTTTTTTTAATACACGAAACAGTTGAAATTTTCTATCTAAATTATATAAGCACAGTTTGAAGAAGCGTTCAGAAAGAATGCTATCCTAGCTCACACCATTGAACAACTTCAACAGTTAGCAGCAAAACAGCTTCGGCGAATTCGAAGACGAAGCAAGTGAGTATTTACCATATCATTGAGCTGTTTACGATGAAATTCGTTAAGGATCAAGAGCAGGAATGTAAAGGTATGAATGAAATAGGAAAAACGAACATTATCGAACTGTTTGTTGAGCTCTTCTATGATAGGAATTCCGGAGATCTTCCTTTTCACTTCTATCGTCGATCCCAAGGTTGAATGTAAAACGCAAAACTTTCATTCGCTGCAGGATTGGGTAGAGAGACGACAACAGGTGATTAATTAGAAGAAAGTAGGAAGAAGAAGGCGAGAAAATGCTTGAGGAAAGCAAGGGAGGACGAATAAGAGGCATAAAGCACTCGCTCCTATCTCGCTCATCCCGCAGCTTCAACGGGCAGTTGGAGTTTCCTCGCTTCGCTTCGTTTGGAGGAAGCGGAAACGCAAAGTCTGAAATTGTTATCTGAAGCGCATGAGAATAACTTGTGAGATACGGTTTAATCCAAAGGTTCATGGTGTATTCAGTAGACTTCACGGCGGTGTGTAGAAAATATTGATAGAAAATACTGAAACGTTCGTTCTAAAAAGCTGATGTTCGATGCTTTCAACTTTCGCATACATGGACGGCCAATGGAGGGTAGATTAGCGATTGGAAACGTTAGGCGAAGTATGATGAGCGAAGGGGTTGGGAGGGTATAGGGGTTGGGCAGCGTGGGGAGGGGGGGGGTGGTCTGTGACTCAAAGGGAAGCACTCTCCGTCAACAACCTGTAGTCGATAGTTTGTGTTGCCGGATCGAACATTCGTTGTTTCACTTTCACCAAATTATCAAAACATAAATTTTAACGGGCCCTCCTCCCACCTCCCTATCCCTAGGGAAGGGCAACTTCCAGCAAATTGGTTTCGTAGTTACTTATAGAGTATTCTAATGACACTTCATCGTCAACTGAACGTTTTCACCTAGCATCCCACATTACGATGTGCTTGCTAGCCACCAAAGCAAATGCATTTCTTTCGTTACCGTATCGCTCGCTTTCTCTTCAAACTTACGCAAAGCAGAAACAATGAATACTCGTGCATACCATCGAATCATGTGACTATGTCATCCACCATACCAGAATTGAGAAAGGATAAATGGGTTTTGTTAGTGTGAAAAATTCAACAAAAGACCCGATTAAAAGTGTGTTTGGTTAATACAAATGAACTATCAAATTATTTTATCCTTATCTGTTTCATCAAATAAATAAACATATATACATACATAGATAATAGTGTACACAAATTCTGTTTTCTACAAAACAGAATTATTGTTTGCACTTGGGCTTGATCAAACAAAAATCGTTATATTAATCACTATCACATCCACATCTTAACCATACATAAGCAGGCACCTACTCTTAACACCTCATCAATTGAAGGTAGAAGCCGTCACAGTTTGATACCGAAATCCCTGAACAATGGAGAGAATTTTCTGCAGCGAACTATTAAAACAGCACTCGGCATGCTCTGTTAGGAAGCAACACTAAAAATCGTCGAAAAAAATAACAAGAGGGTAAGTGAGGTGAGAGGATGCTGTCACAGTATGGCTTTAACATCATAATATTCAACAAGCTTTTTGGAGATCGCTGACGATATGTGATTCTGCTCGAATGCAGAAGCTTTCAAAAGCTTGTTTTCTTTCGATACGAACAATAAAACAGTTCATCAAATAACAAGCGGTCTCAGCTCGTGCCTAGAAGGGTCACAAAGAGTTTACGTTTCCGTTTCGAGCCGGTAATTTAGTATGGAATTCGACAAGCTTGGTAACAAACGATTGCGTAATACAGGATTGATTCTTATCAGCGTGAGCAATCTACCGATTCATAAAAGCATGGGCTTCTATCGTGTCCGATTTCATATGGATGAGTCACGGGCATTGGCCCCAAGATGTTCCATCCAGAAACAACGAACTGAGATTCAATAAAGATCTACAAAACGTGCAGAAAGGCTAGTCAGATTGAACGAAGCATTGTCGTTGGCAAGGAGCGCAAAGATATGCCGGAATAACGACTAGAGCATGAAACGAGCCGATCACGACGACTAGTGATACTGTCTTGACTATTACCTGCAAAAAAAGCTAAATGCTTTCAAACGGTATTGAATGCAAAACAGTAATAAGAGCACTGTTGCAAAACACATCAAATTAGGAACTCATTTTGTATATAACCATCGGAGATACAGAAGTTATTTTCATTCTATTCCTTTGATTCTTCTCCTTTAACGGTAATGACCAGAAGCTCCACTACAGTAACCACATGTAAAATACTCGAATAATTAAAGAATTCATGAGGAAATGGTTATATTTCCGAGATGTCACAACTGACTGAGTTTATATGATCGGTGGGAAATCTGTATGCATAAAGCACATAACGGCGATATTCTATTTATTCTTATTTACGGTAGGCATGTGTGTGTATATGTATGCGTCTACGTGACAGTTAATTTGGGAACTGTTAAGGGTTTATAAAATTCGCGTTGTGTTACGTACACCTAATACGGCCTCCTTTACACAATTTCAAAAAGACCACAAATCTCACAAAACCATCTCAAAAATAAAAACTATTTTAGCGAATGATCTCTAAGACCAATGGGTGGGGCGAAAAGAGCATGATCAAACGTATTTTTTATTCTTTCACAGTTTAGGAAACCGGTTGGCGCGGCAAACGGAACTGCCGAGGTTCCCGACATAACTCTTCAACTTTTTCGGTTTTACTGCAATCAGTTTAAAGAAGCCAATGCCACATATAAGAAGTTGAGCAGTATGAACCTGAACCAGGAAGCTGGCAGGATGCGCGCTCTTGTCACATTCGTTAAACCACCCCTTTTTCATAAGCCACTCACAAATTAAAAAAAATTCAAATTTCGTTCCACCCAACCGCTTGTACAAAATAAGCACGCTTCCAAATATCCGTTTTTCTGTGTCTCGATCGATCAGTGGAATACGCAGGCGGGCCAGTTACATGCAAAATTTTTAGCTTGCGGAAGATAACGGTTCTCTTATCGTCGATGAACCCCGTCGAAAAATGGTGATCGCGCGGTATGGATTGTAGCTATCAAAATTCACAATTCGAGCTTCAATTGTCCCTAAGTTAAAAGCACCATACAAATGCACACCTATGCATGGAAACAGACACAAGTGATACCGTCACATACGTTTCGCAAAATGCAGATTTTTCAGCGGGCGGCAAAACTGTGGAAGATATTCGTTCCCCACCCCTTCGCTAGAGGCACATTTTCACCGCTTCGAATTCACTTCCGATTAACTCGCTCGTTATTTACTCGAACTATTAGTCATTACTGCGTATGCTAATCTACGCTAGAATGTCTGGTTTTTGTTTCAAGTTACAAAATAGAATTTTATGTTGTCTTAGATAGCATTTTAAATACTTTATGACAAAACAAACCTCGCTTGTATATGCGCTTACAAATAATAGGCAACAGAGGAGGAACAAGTTTGAGAGGCAACATTGCAAAAGTGGATATGCTATAATCGAGAGCGCTTCGGACATCTTTTGTGCTGGAGTTTTGGAGACTTTCTTCAAATTCTGTTGATAATAATGGAATGTGACATGAGCCGGATAGTCGACTGACATTCCAATTGAGATAATGATTGTCGTCGTCGAAATGGGATCTAAATCGATGCCCCACAAAGTAAGAAATCCGACAACTCCTAAAAATTTCGTAAGTATTATGACTAATCCTCAAAAATGCGGCAATCGGTAAAAAAAAAGTTTTTCCCAAAATTATAACTTCAGAAATTTCATAGCACATTTTTTTGTTTCCTTTTTTTGTTACTAGCGAAAAGCATCAGAGATTATGCCGAAAATTATTCACTGCAAAAATGTTTTTTCGTGCGCTATGCAAAGAAATATTAGCGGCGGCATAGTCAAAACGGAAATGATATCATTCAGATGCTCATTTAATAAAAAATAAATAAAAATAAGAATAAAACTACCGCTTTCGAAAGGAAACTAAGACATCGCTCTTCCTACTATTGGCTCTTGCAGCTGACGATCGATGAAACTAAGAGAGTCGATAATCGAAAAGAATTCGGTTGGTTACGTTTAAAATAGCTCTAATTAAGAGCGTAACATATGTTCTCCTCATTGAACAAAAAGCCAACATTTTTTTTTCGACAAAATTCAAGAATTAAAAGAAAAAGAGTGAAAATATCTGATTTCCAGATCCCAAAACAAACTTATCGATGTTCCGTATTTCTTATGCTCCATCATGGTAGTCAAAAAATGCAAATGGTTTGCGTATATGAAACGCTCGAAATCGTTTCAAAAGCTAATCGAAGATGCGTGTTTATTGTGCCCTAAACATTCGTGTCATTAGCGTACCTGACTGGGCCTGTAAATGGGTTTAGCATATAATGGTATCAAAAATATATAGTAGCAGAACGATACAACCAAAAAGATTCAGTTTCCACAACAGCGAAAATTACATGGGAAGGGAAGGGGAGGGGAGGGGAGGGTATTTTTCCTGCAAGAAGTAAGGGGTCGCGCACTAGTCATGAAACTCTACTGACGACGATCACGTATAATCTGCGCATTCAGCTCGCGATAGGTTTAGTCAGGAAGATAAGTTTTCAAATGAAAAAAAAATTACCTATAAAAATTGAAAATATGGAAATTGAGGCGGCTGTAACAGCTGCGAAATTCGGCATGAGAAGAGAGCATACGAGTATCATGCTGATAAGAGTGTACAACGACGACTGCACCGTACGTGGAATGAGCGTTTCTATTTGATCCGTAAATTGAGCGAACTCTTCAAACACCGATGCTGATAAATCCTGAAATTTTACACTTCGGATTACTGTTTAGGATCGCTTGGAAGAGCTCGCCAGTAGGGACGAGATGAACTTGATGGAAGGCAAACTTTCTCTGGATTTGTAAAGATGCTGTAAGGAATCCCCCGTAAATCTCTTTCTAACGTTCGTTGAAAATATGACGAATCACTATCGATGTTCAGTGGAAAATCTCCAGTTGACAATAAACGTCATCAACTTGCGTAAAATCAGTGTATCGTTGAGTCGTCACTCAGAGAAATTCTTATCTTTTTTTTTGGTTTTTTTTAAATGTTCGTAGAACTATTCGTCCAATTTACACATAGATGATAACCCGTATGAGTGTAATTGAACAAAATATAACCACATCAAAGTGAAGGATATTGATGGTAAAATTTAATGCCTTGCAAAGATCACTTGTTTTCAAAAGTAGAAATTTGGTAGGCCCAATAACAGGTTTGCGATCTGAACGACGAATCTTGTTTTGCTCAAAAATACAACGTTGCAAAGTGTATAGCTGCAAAGCAATAGGTTTTCTGCAAAAAAAAGAAACATTTCTTCCGATTTGATGAAAACAAGTTTATCGAGCAGTGTTATCGTATGATCATTACAAGTTAACTAAAACAATCAATGACCGAACCGGATAACTGTCGACAATTTTGCGCCATTTTCTCAGCAATGCTAATCGTTCTCCATAAGCCGAGAGATTGTCTCCATGATAGGTTGCAATTAGTGAGAAGCTAATTATCCTGAATTGTTCATGTGGATTGTGAAGGGAACATTCAATATGCAAACATGCATATGTGATTAAATAATTTCTATATTGTAAACATCACACTACTTTGTGATGGCATTTCGACCTCAACGTTCAACAACTGAGCCTCGACAGCACCTCATTCACATCTGGTAAAACGGCTAAATTCCATAGAAGTTCAGCTTGGCAGTCACATTGATTACTCCTCATCTTTGATAACATATGAAAGCAGCCGATAAACTGTTAAGGATTGAATAGGAGGTAATTACACATGACGTGTTTCCCGAATTTTAAATGAATAACTGCGGTGTAACGGCCAAACAGCCATTTACAGACAAACAGATAGATACACAATCGCAGACATACACAAAGAGAGAGGGAGGGGAAAAAACTCAGATACAAGCTCAGCCTGAACACACAGCTAATTTTTTTAAAATTTTGAAATAAACCGACGATTTTGAACGCGAAAATCGAATTAGGCTCATGACCTGGTTCAACGCTGTTAAGGGGTGACACATATATATGACTCGCTCTGCACGAATTTTTTGGGATCATGTGAATCAGTTGTTAAAATATCAACTTTTTGCCCGTTGTTAAATATCAACTTTACAGCTCTCTTCAAAGCACTCCAAAAAATGGCACTATTGTAGTTTACTCGATCTGATAATTGTTTTGATCGAACTTATTAATTTATTGAGAGAATGAAATTGCTGAAAATATGAAAAGGTCGATCGTCAAAACGAGTTCATTTGCACTGTGCAATTCGTGTCGAAAATTAAGACAAAACACGCTTTCTGTTATATTGCGATGCAATTGCTGCACATGCAAATTGCTCGCAAAAGTACGATGATCATTTTCGCTTTCCGGTCTCTCCACATCTAAAACGCCAAACAACATGCCATATGTTTAGAGAATCGAGCAACCGGATCATAATGGGTGAAATTCATCACTAATAATGAATAAGTAAAAACAAAACTGCAAATTCCGATAACAGTCTATTTATCTCTTTAATTTTCGCGTCTAAAAACCACACTCACCTCTGATTTTTGTTGTCCATTTTCAAAAATCCAGCCCAATGTTTATATTCAGGCCAAAGTAGGAATTGCCTGATAGAGTGGAATTTGTATGGCTCGTATTCAGTATCCGTATAATCGGGCATTTCGGTCTCAATATCAGACGTTGAAATGAATGCATCATAATCGCGCAACCAGAAATGCGTGAATTGAGCTCCTTTGCTTTCAGGTATCGCCTCGAATTGCTCGACCATCGAGTAGATTCGTGCTCGCCTTGTCGCATTGGTCAAATCACCTACATTCCTAACGATAACAGTTACGAATGTACGCTCGTTTCTGATATAACGATCGCGAATGTTCACCACCTGAATCGACGCCGTATCACAATCAAGCATACGAAACATACATAGCTGCTCTCATGGATATCACAGTAGAAAATGAGAATGTTGAAAGAAACGTCTATGCCCGTCATTCTTTCTGCAAATAGTGCGTTTATTCAAATAAGGTCGCGAATGTCTTTTTTTAAAGCTTTTATTCAACAGAGGGGATCTTGTGTTTTCGTGAACGTACATACGATTGCAGAAGTCGCAGAAATGCCAAAAATCAAACCTCAGTCGATTTGAGTGATCGGCCAAATCGATGATTGAAATCGAATAGATGCAAGCAATATGCGGTTGTCCTCCCAGTTGTAAGGGGGTCAATTGTTCAAACGAGACTAATAGAAGAGTAAAGAATAAACCTCGTTGATGGGTGATCGTTTGACGAAAAATTTTTTCGTAGAGAGTCCTGGCTTGATTTGTGACGCTCCATAGACGCTAATGCTCCAGTAGCATATCATTATAAGTAAAATTGTTATCGTTGTGTATGAACTGGAAAGCCAATCACAATACGAACACCATAGAGACGATAGCTGAAAAAAAAGATAACCGCACTACTATAACGAAGGCTTATGCAAATTTACTCATTAATTAGTCACGGAAATGTGACATAGAATGATACAAAAGACCTCATCAATGATCTGCATAAAAAGCGCTCGTTTACACTTATCGTGATTTATGGTCATAACAAAGATCTAAATAGCCTGAAACTAAATATCACTAACGTAAATGGCCTAGATGAGCTCAATAGGCCCAACAGTTTCAAGGTTTACTGCTACTTTAACTTGTACATAGATAGCATTGCCCGTTCATATGCGATGAAATTTTTCAAAATTGAAAGTATCCTTACCTCTGTAGTGCGAGATACCTTGTGCTATGTTCAGTAACATGCAAGCAAACAACCCGAGGTATTCTTTCCCATACCTCTACGCATATTTTTTGAAAATGAATTTCTACGTCAGTACGCGTCTGCAGGCCCAACAGTTTCAAGGTATACTGCTACTTTAACTACTGTTTCTGTCAACGGTACGTACGCAAGTACGAAAAATCCCAGATACAGCAGAGAACAGTGCAATAGACCGAGAAGGTAAAGCGAAATACTTCGAATAGGGCATTTTTTTGCGGCACACAGCTACTGCTCGTAGAAAAGTACCCTCCAAATTGCTCTGCCAAATGCTGTTTCGCATTTTTAAGCGAATATTTGAGCTTTACACCAAGGGATCCTGTCACTAACTATTTGCCGGCACTTCCAATATCACGTGCCAATATTATCACCTTAGTACTCTATCGCTGCGACTAGTAGCAATTTGTATCAGCCGCTTCGCCTTTCTCTTCTGGAGACGATCGTCTTGTTGAGAAATTTCCAACTCACACTTTCTAAAAGCGTTCAGCATGAGTGGGTGTGAACCATTATTCAGGTGACTGGAAGGTAGATCCCCACAACTTCAAAGATTTTAAAGTGACTCGCAGTAGGGAAGTCGAAGCGCACTGTAAAGAACCAGGACTTCAGCAAACTTACCAAAAAGAATCATGCAAACAAAGGACTTTTTTTTTGCGCGTAATTTCTACACTTTGAGACTTTTATGACCTACAAGCAACAAAAATCAAGGGAAGGCATTGGGAGCGGGAGGGAGGTGATACACATATAGGATCTGCACCAAACTACACGGTTCTTCATCAAGAAGTCAAAACTGGTAGCAACTGACTTCAGAATGTCTGTAATACGATTAGTTCAAGTCGCGTCGAGCGAGTGACATTTAAGTGGCTTTGAAACTGAGTAAAATCGGTCAGGAGGTACGTTAGCAATGAGATGGAGAGTTTGAAGTAGTATCATCGTATTACGCTAGGCGACAAAGACATAAAAGAACAGTGTGGTACTTATGTTCACAGCTGAATGTTCAGCTAATTTTTTCTTTAAAATTAATTTAGCGCATTGGATGATGATTTCACTCATTAGCTAATTACTGCTATTGTTCTCATTGTGAGAGGTGTGCTTTACTGTGCACGAGCAAGGGAATTTAGCATTCAGAAAAAATCACATGCAAATGCAACGGAAACTCACTTTCGCTTCACCTTTCACAACAACATCTGGCGCTGTTTTGTTTTTGTCGTGTCCATTACATGCAACGGTCAGTACAGCTTTCTGTTTCTCAATCTTCATCTCGTGCATGCCTCCAACACTGATAACAGCCAAATAAAGCGTGATCGTATATACAAGATCGAAGAACATTGCAATTGCGCTTGCAATGCAAAACAGCTGTGTATCGGGTGGGGCAGACAATGCACCAATGCCGAAAGCGAGCATATTCGTCACTGAAGTGATCGTTATTGAAGGGCCAACGCCAACCAGCACCTTAAAACCAAATTATCATCTTTTCAACGATCAAATTATTTTGTGCAAAACATAGAGCGATTATGTAAATATGGTTTTAGATAGAAACGGTAATTTCTCGCTTTAGGCTAAAAGAAAGTGATGGTGCTGTGCGTGGGTGAAAGCAATGCAACTGAAGTAGCAATTTTCACTCTCAAAGCACGTTAAGTGAAAAAATAACACTAATAACGAACCTCAGCGATACGGTCTCTTAGCTTATCGTTAACGGGCGGTCGAAGCCTTCTTTCTTTGCAAATACGCTCCCAAGCGTTGATCATCACAAACGCATCGTCGACACCTTCAAAATATCAACACTCTGTTATCGATTGATGATGCGCCAGTTTTGATCATATTTTAGAAGCCTTTTTCAAATGTACAGCCTGATGCATTCTCCCACCCA
>JPKZ01021715.1:234526-287083 GCA_000803305.1 Toxocara canis | reverse complement strand
TAACATTTCATTGACGTTTTTACCACATTACTTCCACCTCCCGGTCACTGCATCGATTTCCTGCTTTCAAAAGAGTTACTTCAAAAAGTTTGGACTAGCGGGCGCAACCCGTTAGGCAACGTCCAATGGCTTGCTTCGAAAAGAAACGTTTTCTCATTTCTTCCAGGCACACAACAGTGGACTAGAGCATAAAAGCTTAGTGCTTCACCGCTCTTGACAGCGAGAATATGGCTGAAGATTCGGGAGAAAACCGCTGCATCACATCAGGTGACGAAACGTTTTCTCATTTCTTCCAGGCACACAACAGTGGACTAGAGCATAAAAGCTTAGTGCTTCACCGCTCTTGACAGCGAGAATATGGCTGAAGATTCGGGAGAAAACCGCTGCATCACATCAGGTGACGAAACGTTTTCTCATTTCTTCCAGGCACACAACAGTGGACTAGAGCATAAAAGCTTAGTGCTTCACCGCTCTTGACAGCGAGAATATGGCTGAAGATTCGGGAGAAAACCGCTGCATCACATCAGGTGACGAAACGTTTTCTCATTTCTTCCAGGCACACAACAGTGGACTAGAGCATAAAAGCTTAGTGCTTCACCGCTCTTGACAGCGAGAATATGGCTGAAGATTCGGGAGAAAACCGCTGCATCACATCAGGTGACGAAACGTTTTCTCATTTCTTCCAGGCACACAACAGTGGACTAGAGCATAAAAGCTTAGTGCTTCACCGCTCTTGACAGCGAGAATATGGCTGAAGATTCGGGAGAAAACCGCTGCATCACATCAGGTGACGAAACGTTTTCTCATTTCTTCCAGGCACACAACAGTGGACTAGAGCATAAAAGCTTAGTGCTTCACCGCTCTTGACAGCGAGAATATGGCTGAAGATTCGGGAGAAAACCGCTGCATCACATCAGGTGACGAAACGTTTTCTCATTTCTTCCAGGCACACAACAGTGGACTAGAGCATAAAAGCTTAGTGCTTCACCGCTCTTGACAGCGAGAATATGGCTGAAGATTCGGGAGAAAACCGCTGCATCACATCAGGTGACGAAACGTTTTCTCATTTCTTCCAGGCACACAACAGTGGACTAGAGCATAAAAGCTTAGTGCTTCACCGCTCTTGACAGCGAGAATATGGCTGAAGATTCGGGAGAAAACCGCTGCATCACATCAGGTGACAGGAAAACTTTGACCTTGTATAACGAAAGGACCAGAAATTGCACCTGAGGTTTTGAAATTTTACCGTTACAAACTTCCATTGCTCTTCATTCCTGTTCATTTTTAACCCACTACTTTGAGCACAACCGACACTCCGACGATCGCTGCGACTCTCAGTAATCGCTCAGACTTTGTGTTTCACATCTCAAGGGTACGGACGAAATGATTATTGAGGTTGTTTTTTTTGAATCGGTAAAATCTGTTCTGTGCTTGAAACTGGTGGCAGAAGCTGACTCGTTAAGCGCCTCTGGTCAGAATAAATCTGAAGCTAACATTATCTGGAACATCTTAGAAGCACTACAATGTCTTGGAAAAGCAAGCGCGCTTTACCAATATATGCCTTATGTGTTTCAGTTATGATGATTCAAACGAGTTACTCGCGGAACCGATAACTAACTTTTCAGATCTACCCACGTTCAAATGGGCCGAAAGCCGTGTTAAACGTGGGCAGGCACCTCTAAATTGAAGCCCATGAGACTCTGAAAGCAAACTTGGGTTTATAATGCTATGAAATTGAAAAAAAAGAGCATATAACCGAAGTAGGATTAATTAGGCAAGAGGTTCTTTAGATAAAATGACTTTGAAATTTTGGCTTCTTTGAAGAAAAGACATTCTGAAGTACTGCAAGCGATTGCATGCTGTCTTGCCGGAAAAAAAAAGACAGCCCTCATTCGGGATTTGGCTTGAATACAGGGGTCGTTTCAAATTTCCATAGTTCTCGGATCGAAAGGGTAGATGCGGGGGAATAAGTGAGAGAGAGGAAATGTGCTTATGCGGAAAAGGGCTTGATTTCGAAGTTATATGGTACTTGTAACTTTAAAATTTAGTTATCCATTATGTTTTCGGCGTCAAAATAATCCTGCTAGAAAGAACGACCAATTTTTGAATAATGATGCTATAAACAGTGAACAAAAAATATGTGCAAGAAGAGATGTACTCTTGTTCTGCGCAAAGACTTTACCAATAGCGAGTACAAGGAATGAAGTGAGGAGAAGTATTGAAGCGAATCGCATATTGCACCACAACATCAATCCGAGAGATGTTGACGTAGCCAATAGAGGAGTGATACAGGCTACAATTGCGTATACCACCTTATGCAACGACCACTGAAACAACGATACGTACCTCAAATAGAAGCCTTTGCCTCTCAATAGATGCTCCTCCACAAATATGGCGCTATTATTTTCAGTCTTCTGTTTCAATAGACACATGATAATACATTTTGCATAAACTTAACGATTTATTAAGAGGGATGTAGTATGTAGCCCAATGAGTTCCAAACTTGTTAGATTTAATATTATTATTGTATTTGATTATGGATCACCAGCAGGCTGACCAGCAGGCATTCCGGAACTGGTCAAAACAATCATGTGTGTGCATGGTTGTCAGCTGCATCGATACCGGGAATCGATGAAATTACAGCTGCTTTTGCATCCTTTTGCATTATATTTGACTACCTGACTGCTGCGTAACGACTGATAAAATATTGTATATCGTTGATTAAATGCCGTTTGGAACGTAAACAGTATAAAAGTAAACTCCTAAGTTTTTGTTGAACGTAAACAGTAAAAGTAAAGTCGCACGGAATAATTGCCGTAATTTTTTCAACGGTTGACAGCAAACTGACAGACACTTTTAGTGACTTGATTTCTTTGTATCGCGAATTCCAGAAGTGGCTTACCTGATCAAAATATTTGGCACAAACATATACAGTAGTAACAGAAAAGAGGCACATGATGATGAAGCCAGCAACGATATATGGACTAATTGACTTTGAAGTTCGTGAAATCTCATCTTGTAGATATGGAATCGAGAATGGATGTACATGCACCAACGCACTTTTATTGTTGCCACTGAAATTAACTAATTCTTTTTTTTCAAAGCATTTTTGCCGCTGAAATTTTTTCAAACGCAAAGCAAAACATTTTTTGAAAACGATGAAAATTCGATGCGTCCCTTCATGCATCCTTCTGCGCCTTTTATCGGTTTGAATTCTCGTTAGGTTCATAAAATTGCACTAAAAAGTTGTCGTGAAAGTTCTCGCAAATAACCTACATATCCGTTTCTACTATTCAAGAAGTATTTAATCGAAATGTTGCCGATGACATCCAATATATGACTCATCAAAAGCGCTGATACCATCGGCTATCAGATGATCGCGTTACGATACCCTGCCTATCCTAGACAACGCGTCTTCAATAGCTGCGACCACTGCACTACAGACGGTCGAACATGGACTTTCATGTTATTCAGGGTCGGCCAAAAAGTAATGGCAATCTCGATGCACGAACTTTGATAATTCGTGACTTAAGATAGGATGCCAACGTGGGGCTAGTGAGGTAATCCCTAGGATACCAACGTGAGGCTAGTGAGGTAATCCCTAGGATACCAACGTGAGGCTAGTGAGGTAATCCCGTTTGCCGAAAAATCTGGTTTCCAAGACGCGATAAAACCCTGAAAGGCCATTTCAATATCCTTTTCGTTGTCGAACTGTTTTTCCTGAACGATGCTGTCGAGGCAGCGGAGCAGACAAAAACTGGTTGGTGAGTGGTCTGATGAGTAACGTGGATGAGCTGGATCAGGTTCAGCCACGTAGTGACGGTCGATCACTACATGGCCTGAACCTCGAGACTTTCATCTCCTTGACGGAAGTTAATGAACTAGCGGTAAACAGTGCGTTCTAAAGCTGATCCATCACCAAATGCCCTGTTATAATACTGCTCGCCTCTGCTACCTTGTGGCCTAATTTGGATTCGTAAAGCGCTAAAAGTCGAAGATCGCGTTTTTCTGATAACATTTTGAGAAACTACAAAGGCCAAAGAAATGAAATAATTCTTTTACAATGAACCAGCTCGGAAAACGCAAGATTACGATGAATAAAATGGTTTATAACTTACTAGAAAGAATTATTGCAGCAGCACGTACACGACCCGGCAAACGCCCACAACGAGAAAATTGTCATTACTTTTTGATCGACCCAATATATAGATGCGGCTAGCAGCAATTTTTCACGTATCTAACCACTACTATTATACATACGCCATTCATGTTATTACTCTTCCACATACAACGTACTCGACGTATTGGTTTCGAATGGATTTGTCCCATACTGCCACGTCTTCCTTTGTCCACGTTGACGGCCGAATATCGCGGAATATCAGAGCGATTACTTTCACTGATTTAATATTAGTCAACGATTTGCTTGACACGTCGGCACACTGAATTGTATCTACTCCATAGAAATTCGCACTGACGTCCAATTCGTGTCCCACAATCGATATTATCGGGTATGACAAGTTTATACGTTGCTCGAATGCTTCTGTAGTTACATTGATCGATTGATGTTGTTGTTGTTGTAGAAGCAGCATTCCATTCTAAAATTTTGAGTTTTTATGAAGTACGTAATGATCTTCGATAAGCTTCAGCTGTGTAATATAGCTGAAGCTTATCGAAGATTTTTTTTTTCGAAAATTTCCTTCATCAAATGTTTTTGAGGTAATGTGCAGTTTAAAAAAAAAATTCCTCAAGGATTTCCTCTATAGCTTTTCTATTCTATTACTGATTTCACTTCGCGAACTTTGAAATGAATTTAGTCGCAGAACACATCAATTGAAGCATATTACGTACAAATTCTTTGCTCTAATAACATGTATCCATACAAATGCAACGATTTACTTCAGTCTTTAGAATTTCAACGAACAGGAATTTATTTCGACTCGACCGTAGATCGTGCTATGAGTCAGAATCGATTTACATCACGTCAATCACCACTCACTGAATGCAGAATACCATCGTAACTTTAGGATTCCATAAAGCGTTGACGATTTGGAAGCTTTCTTTTCTTCACTTCTGTACCATTCTACCGGTGCAATGAAAATTTTAATGTTGTTCGTAATTACGTACAAAAATTATTCGAATTTTAATAATCCAATGATTATTGTTTGTCTTATGGTAATTTCCACAAAATTTTGATGAGTGATCAGTGGGCGGAAATGACGTGGAAAAGAAAAGCAAACAAAGTTTTTTTTTTGAACTGGGAATGCCAATGATAGTTTTTTTTAAAATCACTCCCTGGCAAATAGATTCACAATCGGAATGATAGATAGTTTATGATGCGCTTGTTGGTTCTTTCGAAACAACATAAAGAACTGAATCTGCTACTGTTTCTTAATGTACAGACGAGATTACAACAGCAAATCCCTTTAAAAAATATCTAAATGTGACTCATGCTTCCCATAATAAAAGATCCTGACATTAAGATCCAATTATTTTTAGATAATTAGAAAGTAAACTCACTCGGAATTGCAGCACTGGTTCGTTTAGGTTGCAGAAGCTATCACAAAAGTCATAGAAACTTCGATTTTTCACTTTGAAGTTGGTGCCAATGTCATCCAAGATCTTGATTGTCTCGTTGAGGTGCTCAATTCGTGTCATACTTCCGCCATCAGCTGCAGTCAGCATTACGATCATGGTCATCATCTCACCTTTGCTGAACTCATTATGTATTCTGATCTCGGTCATAGCACGAGCATCTGTTGGCGTATAGCCTGTATTGTAATCATCGTTTGTTCTCGCAAATGGTAGCTTTATCGAACATACGGCAATGAAAGCCAACATGACCTGAAACATGATATCAGTTTACATAGTTATCATATCATATCATATAGTTCAAACATGTCATGGTTTCACATAGTTGACATATGATATGTTTGGCGTAGCTTTACCAACCTTTGATTTTTCCTCAACACCTTGCACCTCACCATTTTAGATACCGTGTATGGACTATTATAACTTTGCTTATAAAGTTTAGTCTTATAAGCAAACACTTGGGTTGACACCAGTCTTCTTCTTTCGCGCTTTTATTTACCCATATTATTAAATTTGAGGTGGTCGTGTGAACTTATAACAGAATACATTGTTTGTTAACTGTTTAACCAGTCACATACAATTTTATTCAAGGACAGCCTCACATATATGGACTAACGGGTTTGCACAAGTGACGTTTCATTTAAGCTGTAGAGAGCTCACAAAGAAAACGACGGAAAAGTTTTCGAAATTCACGAACTTAACTTATCTGTGCTATTTTTCCACGTACTGACCACATGCATTACGACGAATGCTATAATGGGACCCAGCTCCAGTGTTATCCCTTTAAAGAACGCTGAAGCCTAGGGACCTCCATGACAATGCATACACTCGCACCACGGAATGGACCTTAGCCCTGCTCCAGAATTTTGGATGGGGATTCTTTGATGACCATCTTTAAGCCCAAGCTTGGCTGCAAGTGATAGTGCGGTTTGCCTGGGCAGAATTGCAGCTGGGGAAATGGCGATTCGAGACCACAGATGAGATGAAGACCAATGTGAACAGTTGGCTGAAGGTAAGCATTTCTGAGAGGGCTGATTTAACAGATGGTGCCCCATACGTCGTTACTGAGGCATTTGACAATGCAAATGACCACCCCGTGAAGAAGCGTTAATATTTAATTAATCACCATGTATACTTAATTTTCCTAGATCACTCATTCTTCAGTTGTTCACCGAATACAAAGAATAATGGTTTATACGCTTAATAAACAACTTCAGGTTCTTGAACGAAAACCATTAGTCTATGAATGCACTTTGAACAGCAGGATGTCAGGGTTTCCAAGCGGTCAGCTGAAACTGATTAAGAACGAACGATTAATTCAAGAGAGGGATCAGAATGGATCTAGGCTGTTTGTATTGCGGAATAATCATATTACATAGAATTTAATGTAGGCAATGAGAGAGCGCAATGCAGAAAGGTCGTTACAGGTTGTTTAAAATACGTAACGGTACTGCGTGACGTATTCGAAAAGTTTTGCGAAAATTTTACCTATAAGTAGGAACCTTTTTTTCTTTTGGAATAGGGCGAGGATATTTTAAAAAAAGCACCTTTATAAAACATGCCAGCTGTTGGCACTAACTCGATGTTTCAATCTATAGCTGACAATGAGATTAGTGTCATTTTTTTGCGCTCAAAAATAGATGCAATCTCCTTCGATTTTGTATAACTGATACTCGTTTAATTACCATTATGACGAGAACAGGGTGATCGGCAACGTATCGCGCATTGAATCTGAATGCTTGGGCTAATAATCGATTAAAAAATGTCATATTTTTTCCCATTGTTCACGTTGCGGTTATTCTTCGAAATCTGAAATTAACTTTTGTACGATAGAGTTAATTTAATTCCTAATCGCGACACACAATACTAAGAAAAAGTATTCGTTTACGATTACAGCGATAAAGGCAAAACCGTATAGAAAAAAGACGCATTAGAACGGTGCAGATGTTTGGATTTGAATCAATGGGGAAAATAAAGGAAAACGAATGGAGGACATATAGACGTTTAGCGAAGAGAATTTACTAGACAAATTTACTATACAGCATGCATATAGGCAATATATGATCATGGACTACTCTTATGACTGTAGGGGAAAGGCTTTTGGGTTAGCAAATTCGTTGCATGCATCCATGTGTGAAAAAAAATGTTCTGACATCATTTATTAGTCTATCTCAGTAAGTCCACGATCAACGTTTCATGGACCCGCCTCAGGCGGTAAAGTGATGTTCGATAAATGATTTTTTCAAGAAACGTTAAGTTCGCTAGAGCAGCTGCTTCAACTGTTCAATAAAAATGCTTTTTGTAAGAAGCACTCGAAACCGGTCGGTTGAACGATTGAAAGTATAAATTGTATTTATATCGCTCTTTGGTAGAACAACTTTGTATGCCTTTACAAATTCTCTTAAATAAGTAAAACCAAGGTCACATTCACATAATGGCAGTCTTAACAAGCAAGCTACCGGATAACGTTCGGTTCAAATAGGCGGCAACTTTGATTCAAGAAAATCGCTTATTTCATTCCATTTTGTGCTTTGAAGTGTTCTCGGCGTTCAGGCATCGCATACTACTAAAATACATTTCGTCAGCAGCGTTACATCTGCCCGATTGAACGTTATATTCCCAAATTTTTCAGTTTTCAGCTTTTCAGTTTGAGCAACGCTTTCCTAGATAACACTTTATGCTGACCGCAGTTAGTGGAATAACCGAATACCTATACGGAAACATTTAATCAACAGAAATTGATTAATAATTTATTAAGTCTCAAAAATACTATAGATTACTAGTGGTGAATAAAATTTATGGCAATATAAACCTGTAGAGGATACCCCAATATCTAAGATTACACTCGAGAACACTCTGTTTAATCGAATATTAATTGGTACATTGAAAAAATAGACCGTTTTTCTGAATAAACGAGTCATGGTTTGTGGAGTAAAAATCTGTACACCTAACGAGTAGTATTGCTATCATTCTCTTTCGCAGTCAATACTTTTCGTTCTCTAACAAAACAATATCTCTTTTCTTGGCGATATTCAATGTTTTCCTTCTGCTTACGCCTCTAACATAACGTTAACGCAAAACCCAACTGAGCAATGATGCTGTATTCATATCTCAATAACTCTACGCTTCACATGTTTGCGAATAAGGGTAAAATGGTAATTTCACGATGTTCCAGCCTATCATCTGCGTAGAACAGTACATCTTTAAACATCTATAGAACGCAATCGTCTAGCGTGACCTTATCTAAGATTCATTTCCTGGATATCGATCAAGTCTACTTAGAACAAGTCATAGATGAACCTTTTAATTCCAAATCTGTACATTCAGAGCATGTTCAAAAGCGTATGATCACATTACTGCTACTCGTTATCTTCTTAACACTGAGGTGATAAGATTCCCTATTGAAAACATGGTTTTCCCAAGAATTTGCAGCCCTCTGCCCAATGTGATATATGCTTGGCAAAAATTTATACTTATCGTCAAGAAACTTGTAAACTAGTTGATTCGAATTTTGCTCAAAAGAAAAAATTTCGATTGCTTTAACAGCGATTAATCTCAGCAGCTTAATTTCGGCAATGTTTCAACTTTAGCTAATTTTGAGTTTGTAAAAAGCATCCAATAATATTGTTTCTAATCGCTAAACCAAAGTATTGAAAAATTTTGTTGAAATATTTCCTCAAAATAAGCCTAAAGATGTGTCACAGCGTATAGAGGGATCTAAAGCACCAATGTTGAGCCGAGAGTGCTAACATGTGAAGTAAGAGACTTTGTCCTTTAAAATTTCCTAACGTAGAGCAGCGCCAGAAATGCTTTCAGTATGTTTGTTTAAGTGAAAATTTTCGATCATCGAGCGATAACAGACCATAAAGCTCGTTTTAACTTCCGAATGTTTCGCAGCAAAGTAATAAGCGGTTCTGAAACGAAAGTCTGCGAAAGATAAAAGGACGGTTCTGGTTTTAGCTGAGATAACTGCCATGCAGAGGCCACTTTTTCGATTTCTGCAGTATTTTATACAAATGCAGATTGTGATTGTAAAATTTAGCACTTCACTTGATCGATCGTTCGATCAAGTCTTTGATGAACCCTTAGTGCATAGAATTAATTACGTGTACGGCATTCTAGCATGGTCGGGTAGCTATCGAATTTGAAAAGCCGATGGATTTGACCCACTACAACGGCACCAAACTTTTTTCGTCAAGAAGTCATACATAAAAGGGGACCTTTTAGAGACTATTATGACAATCAGGCATAAACCACAGACAACACTCGATAACATCAACTGGATGCAAAGAAGTCATTTTGGGGAATAACAGATCGCAGTATTGCAGAAGCGAGGCTGTGCTAGATTAGAAACAACAAACAGTAAATACATATTTCTAGCTCCATTGCCAAAGCAATGTCTAAGACTCGATTCGCACCACCCCATGACTCGTACTACCCGCCGGGGGAAAGGCACGGTAAGACGAGATCACCTCGCTCTGTGCCGCACAACCAACCACATCTCACTTATACACGACACTGCTTTGCTCGCATGAATCACGAATGCGCATGTTCGGCACAGGCAATAAGCATAACAAAAACGAAATTCTTTACATTTAACTACCTGCATACTCATCTACTTTTTAAAATCTTAAAAATAATCCTTATTGCTCTGGTGCAGGCTATTGAGGCGCATTCCAAAAGTCGACCAGTTCTGAGCATGCGATTCGCCAATCAACGATAAAAAGTGGGAACTGAGCAGTGCTCTATAGGAGTTCCCTATGTGCACTCCAGTAAGGAGTAGGTCCGGGATTTTTCGCTCCTCGTCCCCCTCTCTCTCTCTTTCTTCACCCCTCCTACCTCTTCCCAAACCGATTTTTCTGATGCGGTCCATCCTCTTCTAGCCGAACCGCGTCACGACTCGATCGTCTTGATCGAAATCGCTCACAGTATACCTACTGCTTGAAAGTCTCTCTTTCTCGACCCGCAATTGCAGCATTATTTTACAACTCACTTCGAAGGAAGGGTCTAAAATTTCTGAGTGAGAAAAGCATTATTCCATGCACATTATTAGGTAGAAAAAAATTCAAACAACGACTTTATACGACCTCAGGCTTCAATTGGTCGCCAATTGAACTGACAACAACAGTGGACATCAGTGCTCATATATAGCTAAGTGTGATTCTCGCTGTCGGGAAAACGCCTCGACGAAATGTTTGCTAAAGACAATGATCGCAAATGACAAACATCTCGACATTTGGCAGTATCCGCGTCCGTGATTACGGTCATGCGAGAACAAGTTCACATGTGCGTAACTGGTTTTTTTGGCGCGCTCATTTTTTTCAATTTACATTGAACTATCATGAAAAGAGGGATCCACATTTGACGATTGAATTCAAAGCACATACTACAAAAAAAACGTTTTAGGACCTTTTCGAATCACAAATTTTCGAAGCCTTCATGCGAATAACGAACGAGCTTTAATGAGAGAAATTAAAATGAATATGTGGTTTTAAAAAAAATTTAGTTGTATTGAGAAAACCGGCTACGCAATTAGCGAATATTTTAAAAGTCGACATTTCGTCACCATATGCCATAATTGCCAATATGAAGAAAACGTATAATGCTTATGAGCGGCGACCCGATCGCATGTTTATGCTCAATCTTTATGCAAAAGTGTTTTGACTACACACTTTAAAAAAAAACCGGTATCTAATTGATAAACAATATGCGATCGAAGACACATCGAACGGAGCTCAACGATTTATTAGTTACTAAACGAAATGCTCAGCAGTATCAGCAAATATTTTCTCACACAGGAAAATAAAAACAAACCAATTAGAAAGGCTTATATGGCAGTAATATCGAGTAGATCCTCAACAAAACTGAAGTATGTTCTAGACAAGATGCTTACAAAGATCAACAACCAGTTGATGTGAAAACACGTTAAAGCTTCAAACAAACTTCAGACAAAATATCATTGGTCAATTGTAAACTAAAAAGATGGAGCTGTAAAGCTAGAACTCGTCAAAATGCTCATCAAATTTCGACAGGTTTTCCGAAATGGTTTTTTAGATTGTGTGCTATTATCAAGTAAAATTCACATACGGTCTTCCTCAGATTTATATGTAGCCTTATATGTTGTTCCATAGCCATGCTCATTTCATATAGTAACTTTAGCTATCCCTACTAAATTCATCATGCATAAAACATTCGTTCACACAGAATGCTCATTTCGGATGTGGAGACTCTTCTTTTTTTGCTTCTCACGTTCACTCTTGCATTAATATGGTGAACGGAACTCGATGAACTGTGCGGAACGACTCATAATGAAGTTTGCAATCGCGATTAAAGTCCTTCTAGAACAAGGAAGCCATATGCTCTGAGCATGTTTACAGCTCGTACAGTAATGTTGTACAGGAAGCTTGAAGACTAAGGTTTTTCATAAAATCCTTCGAAATTTGCTGCTATCTTCGAACTCTATACTATTTGCTTCATTGTTTGTCCTGAATTTATGCTATTCTTTGCTATGCTTTCTTCACACGTCCAATACTCATTTATTTTCATTTGAATCACATAGTTGAATCATATAATTGAGTCACATCATACGTCGAATATTCCTAATCAGAGTTTACTTATTTTCAATCCACGGAGTCACATCATTGAGCTACTGAGAGCTTTAACCAGAGACGAGCATATGCTCACTCTGAATAGGAAAAGATTTTCAAAAAGTTTTTTGAAAGCGCAATGAGCGTCAACCGCAATAAAAGCTCTTTTTGAACTTCTTTCCTCAAGCTACCGTCATAGCAGAACACAGTGAGCCAACTGATTGTATAGACATATTTTTCCAAACTCCTCAAAACAATTTAATTGTAGCCAACGCTAAATTATAGAAAAACACAAGACGCTGTAGAATGTAGAAGCACTCTGACGTCTAATCAAGCATAATATCTGACATTGTGCTAACTCCTGATGATCTGATATGAAGACGCTTTGTAAAATCTCTCGAAATTAATTCGCAAGTCCAAAATCAATGAAAAAGCGAAAGTGAAAGATCCCACAAGCTGTTTCATAGTAAATTCGGCAACCTTTTCTTCTTGTAATTTTATATTCTTATATATTGCTTTTCCGTATTGTTTTAGTTTCATTTAAATATCTACGTGACCACTGCATATTACGACTGCTTTGGCAATAATATTTTTTAGTTTTCGTCGCGCACACCCAATACACCTTTAATGTTCCTTTGTTTCCTGGAATTGTGTTCTGTTAAGCATCCCTTTAGAATGGTTGTCAAAAAGATGAAAATTATGTCCGGCTTTCGGTTCAGGAAGTCGAAGACGAAAAAAAGGATGTATAAGTACCGGACACAACAATTGTACTCAAAAAAAAACCGATCTAAATTAAAATTTTGCTCATCGAGCGAAAGGTCGGCTGTAAAACCATTCGTATTTTCATTGCCTATCGGAATGGGCAAGGCTTTCTTCAAAAAATTTCTCTCTAATATACTTCACTGCCGCTTTTATGAGAACGATTTAACGCAATTTTCATTCAAGCTTGTCGATCACTTCGACTCTTGGAAAACTTCAGAGAGTGAGGGTCGAAGGACATCCACTGAGAAAATATCATGTTGAATTTTGTTGAAAAATTTCGAAATAATCCAAAGGAAAAAATACAGCCTTCAAGATGCATAGATGGCTGTTCTTGAAGGAAACAGGGAAGTCGAATAAGTACGGCGTTAGAACATTATAAGTACGAAAAACAACAAGTAAAATGCCCTTTTTATAACATCTGCCATATGTCATCTGCCAGTTCGATTATTGGCTTACTTCTCACAGCGTCTCACTTTCCTTTAAAATGTGATGAACGTTGGTCCCCTTTCCTTACATTTCTGGAGGGGTTCAATACCGATCCGTATCCACTATATCAGCACCGCATGGATTATTACAGACTATCCTATCCTCATATTTCCATCTTCCTCTTCAGTGCACTGAATATTGCCTCACTTTTCTTACTCCTCATTGTTTTCAACACAGTTCAGTGGAATCCATGCCGGATAAACGTATGGGTGGGAAGTTGCGATTTCCGGTTATTCCGTCTAGCCAGATGATATGACATAGTCGAGTATCATTTAACTTGAAATACAGGATTACAAGTGTTCGTGAGTACTTCTGAAAGGCTGTCTTCTAATTTAAAAAAGACCGTCTTCTAAACTGGAAGCAAAACTTTCTTCTAGCTTACACTACCGTTATGCGCTAAATGGTGTATCCGTCCGGTCTGAACGTTTAACAGCCTATTTCAAAGACCTATTGGATGCTAGCGCATGTGAACAAACTTGTTCAAAGATCAATTAATGCAGAATCACGTTTGTCGCTTTATCAACTCCTCATCTTTTCCATGCTATTTTTCCTGCCGTTTTTGATATACTCATTTACTCGCTAAACGTTACTTCAACCTATCTCGCTATCTTTTAATTTGAGAGACGCAACCTAGTAGTACTTTTTGCACCCTACTCAAGGTACTAGAGAAAGCCCAGGACAACATTGCTTACGTAGAATCACGTTTGTATCATCTTATCAACTTGCCGTTCACACCTCAACCTTTCGTTGTGAAACCTAGTGTATACGACCGTTCGCTCTCTAACAGCATTTCTAGCAAGCAGATTTATACATATCCTTCTTTTTTCTTTTTTACATATCCTATACATGAATTCATAAAAAACCGTAAAAGGTGCTTTCTGATTTTTCTGCCGAAGAAGAAGTGTGATATGTAAGCGATAGGGGATATGTGTGGAACTGATTGTAAGGTAGCGCTTATCTCGTTGATGACACATATTTCTTAGTCGTACCAACGAACCTGCGAGTTTGCGGTGGTTCCATTTTTAGCGAACGGCCAACTTCGTTGATGCAGTTGAGTTTTGCATAGAACAATCGTCATCTGCTCTCGATCCTTGCAGCAAAACAGGCTTAAATACGGAGACACAATTCATCGACTATTGCAGTTCAGTTTCCAGCACCGCCAGCAATGAGGTATGTATAAATGACATTGTGTCCAACACTTATGACATTGTGTCCAACATTTCCAGTACAGCTGGTAGATCACATGTTCCCAGTGCTTCTTTCATTTTTTGGAGGTCATAATAATGAGAAATGGATATTTGCAGCAACTGCTCTTAAAATTTATACCTGATGATTTGAAAAAAAAACCATTACATGGGTCGCCTTACAATGTGATCGTCAGAAGTAAATTTGATCTAATATGCTATCAGCATTGCAAATGGTCGACAGATCCGGCGTTCGTCCATGGTGTGTCTTGAAAAGTGGCCGATTAAGCCGGCCTCTGAATGCATTCGTCTAAAGAAGTTTATGCTTGCTGAGCAAAAGCTATGAAGATGTAGATCTTTATTGCCTAACCTGTGATTAATACGCGACGTATTGTCATAAGCAAGCACTATGCAACGGCATTCCTCAACAATCAAATCCTTTATGTTTCGTGATTGTGTTTGTCCGTGTAGCCTTAACGCGATGCATGATATTATTTTAACGGCAAGGAATTATGCGCTTTTTTTCATGCTTTTATAGTAATAGCGATGCTTAGCACTAGCTAAAGGTTAGTGAAATATTGCAGTTGCACGTCTGAAAGCCTAAGAAAGCAATTAATGAACTCAGTGGACTAACGGCAATTAGCTGACCCATTAAGTAAAAGACGAAAATTTTCGATAGAGTGTTAATGTGATCGATAGGATTACTATCAGCTTTGAGCTGCAATTACAAGCTCTTATTATGGCGTACTACTACCATCAGACGTCGCCAAAAACAATAAAAGGGGTCCGAATACTGCGTCACCGTTAGTGAGCTTTGTCATCATCAATAGCTATCACTCACAGATAAGCTTACAGTTCAACCTCAACAAGTAAATGGTTACTAAGAGGTACTATGGAAGCATATGCTGAACTTGGATCACCAGTCAATTGACTGCTTTATGGAATAAACAAGTTCAGTAAATTATCAGTTTAGCTGCAGGAGCTGAAGCGACTGGGTGAATGGCCAACCAAAACGTACAGCA
This sequence comes from Toxocara canis, assembly GCA_000803305.1. Lineage (NCBI taxonomy): Eukaryota > Metazoa > Nematoda > Chromadorea > Rhabditida > Toxocaridae > Toxocara > Toxocara canis. The sequence continues at coordinate 271,453 of JPKZ01021715.1, read as the reverse complement.
CCGTTTAATAGAACTTATTTAAGTCAGCAACACCCTGCGAGAAAAACAAATTACCTTCCAGCATCAATTATATCGTCGTAGTGCAAAAGATCAAGAGCGAAACGCCGCGTACTTGTCGAAATTCAGAAGGGACCAAAAAACGTTTTCAAGTTTCGAGAATAAATTGAGAAATTTTTTGAGTTTTATGAAAAACCGATGACAAGGGAAGGAGAAGCAATCAGCCAAATTTGGTCGCTGAGGTTTTTTACTTTGCAAAGGAAAGGAAAGTTTTACTTTGCAAAAAGGTGTAAAAAGAAAAGGAAAGACAAAAATATACCTTCGACATCTCTTAATCGTAAAAAAGCAGTTGTTGGGCACAGCAGAAAATATCCGTGTATAATAGAAAACCAACCACTGGCACTTTCTGTTAAGAAATCGCCAAATCTTACCGAATAGGAAATATCACAAACACCACTCAATGTCTACAAAAAAGCATCGAAGTTTTAAACGGTTAATTTCGAAATAGTGAATGAAGCTTTACAGTTTCGTTTTTTTTTTCTCAAAATCATTATTAGGTTTTGGCGAACTGCGCTCATATGCAGCAGGAAGCGCCGCAGTTGTCTATAATATACGAGTGGTGCTCTGCCTTACTTAAGCAGAAAAAAGCCAACAAGTAAAGCGCCACTGTGAATAATCGTTATTGTCGCCAAAAGTGCTGCTACATTTCCACTCTCAAAGCGCCTTGCGACATGAGAGGTGAGGACTATTGGGAGTGGGGGCGGGGACGGGGCGAAGGGGGAGGGGAAAGGGGGAAATACAAAGCGCCCGAAGTGCGAAACTGGCTGCCCCGTTCGATAGAAGTGACGGGTTTTGCAAGTCTGTACTCACTGCGGAAAAGTTGGGGTGCCTCAATGTGGGTGAAAATGTTTGTTGGTCTGACTGACTGACGGGTACAGGGAGTGGACATTCCGTAAGCGGTCAAAAGCTGTCTGTCGCCTTGTAAATCTTAAATTCTCATTAAGCATAGCATGTTGATGTTGGTAATTGTTTCGTTTCTTTGCTAACATGCATTTTGAAAGGTTGACGAAATTAACGAATAAAGCATAAGTTTGGGTCGGTGGAACACCAAAGATCAGCGAACGATGCGAATCCACAATGCAGCCAGCATTCGTCTTCTCGAATTTGAACTAGCGCTAACCGCAAATAAGCATAATTACCTAATAACTGCAACCGTTCATTGACGGTCATATTTGATTTGAATTTACTTGCTTTACTCACACGATTTGTTGTAAATATTTTTGCTTTACAATTAATTACAGGACGATCATTTCTGTGATAGCGTATATCTGCTTAGCCAATACGCAGTTTCAACAATCTCCGAAAATTATCCTGTTTAATGATTCTGAAACAAGTAAACCTTTATGAAGGTTTGGGCTACACTGTCGCACAGCATGCTACACAACACTAGTTAGTAACGAAATTCGCGTTTGTCACTTTGCCCTATAATAAACGAGAACTGTTTATTAAAAATAAAAAGGCAGGCTTTACAGCAAAAGGTTCAGAACGCTGATATATGCATCAAAAAAAGAACAAGAAAGACGGACAAACAAACTATAAAATACTTTTCACAGGGGACTAAAAATCAAAGTCCTATTGCATATGTCGACGTAGTTCAAAAAGAAAGAAGAAAAGGGAAGGACAACTACGGTATGAGAATGAAGCGAACTTTAGAACAGTTTAAAAATCGAGACGATTATGAGCAAGGTCACGCATTTTGCAAACATGTACGCAAAAAAATCACATATGACATTCGCAAATCAAAATGTTGGATGATACCACCGTCGAGAACAAAGATGGCCAAAAACGTCGACGAGCGAACGAAAAACAATCGGCTTCGACTTGTTTATTTGTTGATCGTAAGGGCACACGAATAATGTGAACTCTTCTTGATCAGGGTCCAAATTTTAGCGTTGTCCTCTGAAAAGCCGTTCATTCACGACGATAGAATTTCTTCGCGCCTCATGATTGTTATCACCTCATCGCTATCACAATGACAATCACCTCATGAAACGCCATTATATTACAGTTTGAAAATCTGCAATCAATTTGGCTCGTTTTTCATGTCGAGACTAATTTCGGAACGTCGGATCACATCACAGCTTACCCCTCTACCCAAGTTTTTTTTTTCTGGGAATATACATAAGTCGCGCAAGCACAAATTTTGTGAGGGTATGCAAGAAGAGAAATGTATGAATTTTCAAAAATTGTAATGGATTATCCTATTGTGTCAAATTTTCGAATTTTCAACAAAGAAACAAGGAGAAAGTCATTGCAAAAGAAGCTAAACGTACAGCAATTTCTCCTCAATAGATCGAGCAAAACTTCCTGCACAGTTCAGTGCGGAGTTCAAGCAGTNCCACTCTTGCCCACTCTTTCCCAGCTAGGTACGTTACTGTAAACACTCTAATACGTTCCAGTTCAGATGGATGGTTTCATCATTCCTAACTAAGCCGTCCTTTTCAACGTCTTGTAGTACTTAGCCACTTCTTTTCTCGGTCGCCTCTACGCATCATTCGCGACACGGATAATTGTGTGAGGACCATCTTCATGGTAGAATCGCAGAATTCAATTCAAATCATCATCGTTTAATGTGGAGCACAGTCGTTGCATTCACTGATGATTCTCCTACGCATGATGAATTCAATGACAACTTCGCTGGTTCAAATCCGTATTTTCTATGAGCAGAATGCGGAAGGGGTGCGGAAATGAGCCGAATCGAGGGGTGAAGGAGCGAACTGAAAAAAGGGATAGCAAACCGGTTGGGGGAGGGTGAGAGGGTAACGTTGGGAAACGATCGCTACGGTCGTGGACGAGTTCGGCGGAGAGAAGTCACGCAGTTGTTTTCCGTGATGAAGTTACTGCAACTGGTTGCTACGTTCTTTATGTTGAAGTGTGCTCCCGTTTATCTTGAACAAAATGAAAGGAGCATCTGTGAATTCTCAGCAAAAAAAATGTCCACTTTTAGAAGGTTATAGAGGAAACCCCAGCTACCTCTTCTTTTAATCTTTTCATACATACTAGAACATAAAGAGTACCGAAAGGAAACTGTGTTCAAAATTGAAAAGCAGCCATCATATTGTATCGTTCGCTGTATGCGATTTAACGAGCGAACGCTAACAGTTGACAGTTTGGTATGGTTACAGTAACTTTTGAGCTACGGTAATTCAAAAGTTACTGTAACAATACCAAAAAGAGATTGTTTTAGCGAAGAAATGCTTTTAAAAAACGATATGGAATATCTACGTCACCATGTCTGCTTTACTGTTTTTTGGGGTGAATGGTCAAATTAATAAATCTCACAAGTGTCATGAACTCACTATCGCTGTTAGCGCCTCTCACACCCTTCAGTTCCCAAATCCCTTTCCCCTCCCCACCCAAATATTATGCGCCTATTGACTTGCAGTACGATTTGTGTGCCGGGAGACCTGGGTTCGATTCCCGGCTCTTTCTCCAGCTGATCCCCAACAGGTTGAGCACCAGGCGTGCTGAGACTGCATAAAACAATCTTGCGAGGGCAGGATTGTCAGTTGCATCGACATGGGAGTTGATGAAATTGATGCTGCTTTCGCATCAGGGGTGCATTATCTTGTAATAGCCACTTGAGCATTTTAAAAAGTAGTGATTGATTCCTCAATCACTGCACATTGGAAATTGATGCCACTAATCAGAACACTCTGGAATGCATGTGAATCGAAACAAGGCATCTGTCAAATTTCATCATGACAGCTTTTCGGCTTTTAGGTGAACGAATGCCCTCTCCTGCAAAAAATGATGGCATTCGCAGCCGTAAAAAACAGTAGAGGAAAACTGTACACGAAGTGGGTAGACTCGAGTTGAACCGTATGCACTTGCAAGGTCGACGACCAGTTTCATGACACAGAAAATGAAAAAACTCGAGCAGAATGACATTCATACAGACCAACGAGTTCACTTCTAGGATGGCCATTTTGATCGCGCGCTCCTATTGGCTCATAAAATTACCGATGAGGGAGTAAATTGAAACGTTTCGGTCGGCAAAAGCTGTCACACATTAAGCGTTTGACTTTTATTAAACTGAATCCATGCTCAGTACTAGCAATCAATCCTTAGGCAAACAACGAGCGAAGAAGCACAACGAGACGACTAGAAGGATCGCTGGCAAAAAGGGGATGTGAGAAGTATGAAGCGGTCAGCACGAGTGTATTGTTGATTAAAATCAAGTAAAATTAAGCGAATTAAGCCGTTGCATCCGAAGAAGCTCACGTAGTACATCATAAGACTTTTCTAGAGCAGCTTTCCAACTTTACAGCATAGCATACTACTGAAGCACTCCTTCTGCTCTCCATGCCTGCCTCATTAATATGCACAAGCGCTTAGCTCACGGAAAAAAAATTAATTAATCTGTTCGAGATGATGTTGAGGAACATGCAAATTGATTTCGATGCCTCGAACCGATTGCCAGAAGCCATATTCGGTTGACCACGCATCGAGCCGAATAGCGGTAATAAATTATTGAGGTCGTTCTCTGAATGCCAAAAGCTAGATTCACTGCGAGATTGAAGTCAACAGTTTCGGCATCCCGCGTGAGTTTTCATCGGCAGGCTGAACACCGAATTACAAGCGAAATGCCCGTAGCTTTCGAAGATAATAACAATAATAAAAACGCTTAATTGGAAGAAATAAACTGCAGAGGTTCGATGAATGAATATGATGCATCTTCCATCTCGGCAGTGTTTCAAAAATTCATATCCATCCATACATGCTTCAATAAGTGAGAACTCATCATACGACGATTCTTCATGCCATTCGCAAAAAGCTATCTACCATTGAGGAAATGTGCATAAAAAAACGATATTTCGGCTCTGGTCCAGTGATCTCATTGCGCACTGAACTTGTCGTCTAATGACGACAGTTTAAAGCGCAATGAGGTCAAATAAAACAATTTGGTTCCACCTAAGCCCATAAATGCGATCGTAAAGCTAGAGCATATTGTATGCCAAAAGATTAAACCACAGTAATCCTGATACGGCCCAATGAATAAACAACGCTGAAATATTAGTGCATGCAGATGGTACTCCTTCGCACAATCGGAAACTAATGCAGAAGCGGAAAATGATAGAGCTGATGGATCTTGCTCTAAAGACATTTAATGCGTATTTGCATACCAAAAGTAACCGTGAATGTTTTGATTTCTTCTGTATGCAGAAGTTGTACGCTTTTTATCGCAGAAAGGAGAGTGCTCAACGATAGCATCTTACTTATTATGCAAACTGCATAGAGGCCGAGAAATGGAAATCAAAAATGGCAATTGATCAGAAAGGTTCGCTTTCTCGATCTCTGGATCAAAAAAAGCCAACTTTTTAAAACTAATTGGAGTTTTTAAAAGAGGAATCTTGATTCTTCGACAAATTCTGATTGTCAGAAAACCTTACAAGTAAGTTTGCGCTCACTTTAGTCGATTTCTTCTGTTACTCACCCGAATTTCACCAATTCCTTATCACGTTCTTTATGAGGAAGCATCAAGAAGAAGATGCATCTTTCAGTTAGCCTGTTCATAAAACATACTCAGGAACGATAATATGAATATACGTATCTGTCGCAAGCTTGCTTCAGTGAACGATGAAATGCTACAAAGGCTAGGCGTTAAGTGAAAAGAAGTGTCGATAATAAGAGACCAGTTGATTAATAAGCGCGCTTTTATTTGGCCATTTGCTATTTATAATATATAACATATTTTGATTCCCCTCGAATCGGACTAAACTATCAATGGTACCAGTGCTGGACGAACTTGATTTCTAAGTCAAGTACAACGATTGAGGAACGAAAGCGATCGCCGTTGACGCAGGGTTCCTCATAAGACTTCGGAACGCAAGGCAAATAATACTTGGGCCGCACATCTGCGGAGTATGTAAATGTGCTTGTTCAAGCTAACAGATGAACAGCTGACGTGGAGGTCATATCAGAGTACGAGATGAGCTGCTACGTGATTTGAAATTTTCATCTGAAATATCTCCGAGAAGCGCGAGCAGTATTTCTCTCTGTAGCTCTCCTCGCGAAGACATGAAAATAGGTTTCTATTGGGAACATCAAGTCCAGAAAATATCTAAGTGAATGTGTGCGTCGCCGACGAAAAATGGAACAAGTTCCTCTTAGTGTTGTCCATGCCAAGTAATCGAAACCGTTTCGCAAAATCATAGCATGCTCTAGGCAAACAAAGGATAACTATTCAACAAGTATTTTATTTCTAGTAAATTCCATATTAAGTTCATTTCTAAAAATAATACCTAAATTCGTCGTAAAAGCAAGACACTTAATGCAACGACTGTTCGGCGAATGGTTCCCATGAAGAAGTGAAGTTAGTCACCGATATGCCGAAAAGAACGTCTCAAATGAATACATCAAGGCTATCTAACTACCACTTTTTGAACTACGTGATCAAAAACTGCCTTCGAACGTATCGTAAAAGGCAGCTTTGATTTCGAGACGCATTCATTAGTCAGGCAAAGTTCCAGTCAATATTGCTGTTTATTTTTGTAAAATAAAAATTAAAAGTTCGATCAATTCACTCGAATAATGAAAGAACAACTTATGAACACATTTACGTCAAAAGAAAAAAAGACTTCTGAAAACTTGCAAGCGACTTGACGGAGGTCGTTGGGTCGTTAATTTTTTCGAGAAAAATTAATGCTGTTTTTTTTTTCGGCCTACATTGATTCATTGGTGACAAGTGAGACGACGCAATTTTTCACCATCGAGTCGAACCTTTATTCATTTCGAACGTCAAAATTACCTTTATAAAATTCCAAAGAGAAAAAACAAGAAGAAAAAAAGTCATAGAAAAAGCAATTTTTAAGCATAATTTTAGGAGAAAAAATTGAAGAGAAAAGACTTTAAGAAGGACAAAAATAGAACAAGCACAAATTTTTTTTAAAGCGGCGTTTAACAATACGAAAAGTTTTATTGAAATGCTACTCATACCTAAGGCAAAACTAATCGAATTTATGTATTACAATGCGTCATTTTCAGATTAAGAATAATACGAATACACATGATGATGATAGAGCGAGCTTAGTTGTATGCTTAGAAATTAACGCGTTTTTATATTTGATAGGAGGAATCATTCTGATCTGATAACAGATCTGATAATATCAATGATCATGCTTATGATCATTCTAGACAAAGAATTCTTGTTTCATCTCCGCACGCAACTGCTGCATACTTTAAAGGGCAGCTTTTTTTTTTAGACAAGAACAACCATTTTGGAACCATTAGGAGGCATCGGCGACAGCGTTAACGCAATGAGAAGGTATCAAGTAAAAACTGACAAGGAAAGCAGGGAAACTTGAAACTGGAAGCTCGACATTACTTTCCGATCACGAAGAGAGGATCAGAAATCACCAGCACATTACACGTTTATCGCCAGTGAGTACTGAGTTGTTAATTAATTAAACCAACTAGTGAAATCGTCAAGTAAATATTTCCAACGTTCTGATTGGTGCTGTCACCTAGTGGATATGACAAAAACTGACGTAGTGAGGCCGTTCATGTGTGCTTAGGGCTCTTTGTTAATTTATGGTAGGATGGGGTCGTTTCTTCCACAACCTTCTCTTTTCTCATTTACTCAGCGCTTTCGTCGCAAAAAAATTTTTTCCGTTTTGTTCATGATCGAATTCTTTCGTGCATAGGGACGAAATGGAATAGATCACTGTGATGGTGCCATGTAATCTTTGATAAGCATCTGAAAGCAAAAAATACGTTAATGTGTATGGGAACAGAATACACTTATTCGTACGCATTAAACAAAGAATTTTTGGCAATTTTGCTGAAAATAACAGAAACTGATTGCAAGGACTGGTGAGCTGGTTAATATGCTGAATAATAAAATAAAATAAATGGAGAAAGAGAGAGAGAGAGTAGATTGTCAATACGGTTGATTACTTAATTGATGACGACGACTACATTCTGACAGAAATGTTGCAATCTTACGATGAAGACTTCTACATGGAACCAGTGAATGTTCTAGCTATACGCTGTCATCCTGTAAGAAAATAGTCAACGAAGTAGTACCACTGGATGCTAAACTGAAGCTAGTGACAGCTTCTGAACATCACCCGACACATGCGTTGAAACCTGTGCATTGCAGATGCTCTCGCAAAAAAATTGGGCTGCGAGCATAGAGCGAGCAGATTTAAATGAGATTTCCATCATCGACGGATGGGTGTACAATAGCTTCGGGGAGGCTTCTGAGAGTTGCAAGGATATAACAAACAATGAGGTTGCAGTAATGCAGCATCTTTACAGTTCGATAGAGACCAAATTCAAATTTGCTGCTCCTGCACGCCAAATAAGTAAATACATTCGAGGAAAGTAATGGGATTGCGCCACAATGATTTATGCTTTTTACTAAGTATTTCAGAGCTCATAGCTATCAGCTTTCATTGTTACAGGTCTTTACTGAGCATCTATGAGAGTTATTTTGAGAGTTATTTTAAGCATATGCGGGCTTTATAGTGCTTTTTTGCTTACTGGGTTTCTTAGAGTTTCTCAGCAAACAACTTGCATCTTCACGATGTTGGGCGCTCTTCACTGAGCTTTACAAGGCTAAAACTTATCAACTTACACTATTATTATCAACTCACACTACTACAGTGCTTCGTGCCATACATCGAATTTCGCTGATTAGAAGGCTGCGGCGCATAGTGCTAATGCTGACGCTAGCGGTGGTGACGTTATTACTCTGCAGATAGACAGAGCCACGGACGTCATATCGGCTGTATCGCGCGATGACGGACTGCAGGATGCAACTGTTCTGCATGCTTGCGATCACTGATAGGGAAAAGAAATTCGGACGACGAATCCGGTCCAAGTTTTCCAACAACTTCTTGATACTCTATTTAGCTTCTTCTATCACATTCTGTCTACCGAACAACAGAAGCCCGAGAAAGTTACTGTAATTGCTGATGAAAACGTCAGATAGATCTGCTGCTGCCTCGAACTTGCCTGATGTTCGTGATGTGGCTCCACATAATAGAAATGCGGTGATCGCAGCACCGTGTTGGCATTGTTGAATGAGCTTAATGTTGATAGCGTATCTGTTGATGTTTTTTGGGTGAGTGTCATCTAGTAGCATAGAATTGGCGTTATGAAGATCTTATTCTCGAACGCTGATGACTCGTGACAAGCCATCCATCAATCTCGTTCATAATTGTTCGACCATGTTTACACCCGCCCGTCTCTGAGCGAAGCTGAACTCGATGAGCATCATCAGTTAGCGAGTGAGTTGAAGAAGCAAGTCCTCAAGCAAACTAGATCGTGTATCGAAAATAAAGTTCGTCAGCGATTGCAGAGACCAATTGGTAGTTCTGGTGGAGGAAAGCACGTCGAGGCTTATTCACTGATGAACGTGAACAATTCATGGGCGAGAGTGGGCTCTGAGCGGATCCGTTCATCTGGCCGCCAGCCTCCGTCGACAGTCTCTTTTCCTCGAAATCAGACACCGGTCTACGTGAAGCCGCTAGATCAAGCTGCCATGATGTCGCATACGCTTCAACGGTAGAAGCATACGTAACATTTAAACGACCTTTTTATGCTTCAAATGTTTCTAAGAGCTGGCATTACTGTTATGGCTGAGTAATGGCTTTAAAATAACGACGACTCTCTGTTTTATTTAATAAATTTATCGAGGCTCATTCATTACCAAACTTTGGAGAATGGAAGCAGTGAACGGATTCACTCGTGCGGGCGTTAGCCGCTCTGATATTTATTTTTTTTCGAAAGAAGACACCAATATCATCCCAATATAAGTCGACCCACTAGATGCCTGTTCGTATGGCTGCCAGTCAATTTTTGTAAGTTGACTACTGTGCGTGTTTGAGTTGAAGTCTCTCCAATTTCTGCCACATGTATAGTGAGGTGGGTTAGGTGTTTCCCGACTTCCCGTTTCATATTTTATAGTGATTTTGATAGGTAAATGGTCGCTAATGTAGAGTTCAGTAAGTGCTTGTGATGTCACTGAGGTATTACTTTGTTGACTGTGGTCTTCGAAGCTAATGCATACGTCCAGAAGGTTGCCATAACGCGTGTTACAAAGCTGATAATTTTTTAGATTTCCGCTTTTTAGTTGGTCGAGTAAGGGTCTCAGTTCCGGGTTTGAGTTTAGATCACCTATGAATAACGGAATGGTGGTGGCTGAACACTGGTTTCCGAGGACTATGTCCCAGTTTGATAACGTATTCTTCATCAGACTTTTTTCGAGTCTATAAAATGTAACAAGAATGATTCGTTGAAATTTTACTACTATTTGTTCATATGTGGAGCCAAGAGCTTTTACTGTATAGTTAAGTTGTTTCGCCCTGTGTTTTTGTTTTACCCATATTAAAGTTCCTCCGCCTTTCACTTTTTCTCGGCAGTTGGTGAACATATCAAAGCCCTCTACGTTAAACAAGTGTAGCGGGGTGTTTTTATGAAACCACGTTTCACATACAGCAAAAAAGTCAAGTTCTTTTTCTTTCATTATGTCACGGATTTCTAGATATTTCTCGTGTGTTAGTGACCTCGCATTTATAAACATTCCGATTATCGTAGCAACTGCTTCCTCACCTTTTCCCTATTTAGAAGTTGGATGTTGAAGATCTGATTTCTTTGTACAACTCTTTACTTCGCCTTTTTTTCGCGCCGTCACGTTTCTGCTCGTAGGTTTATTGACCGCGTTACTCGGTGTTTTGTTGTTCGTACTGATAGATGGCTGATTATCTGTAATAGAATCTGGAGAAATACTACGAGTAGGAAAAGGGCGGGACAAGGGACGGTCACTCTTTAGCTGTATAATTTGTAAATCTCTCACGACAAAGCGTATAACTCCCAATTTTTGATTTTCCTGCCCAGCTCTCCTACGTGATATTCTATCATACTTCAATTCGTCCACTGTATAATCACGTCCCACATATGAATGTGGGAGGGACTGCATTTTTGAAAAGCGGTTTCTTCTTAGTGAGCGCAAAAATATATCACGGTGTATTTGCGATTCAAACATAACTTTGAGTGGTCGATATCCTTTTGGCCCGGCTCGATAGTCTGGATGTCGCTTTGTGGTGATGTGGCCATTTGCGTAGGACTCTGATAGCTGCTGGTTGTTGCAAGCGGTAATAGCCTCTCGCAGCAATTTTTCATCTTCTTCTTTCGTATCTTTCTCGGTTGCCTCGTGCGGAATTCCGATGAATACAGCTCGTTTGTTTTTCTCGTCCAATTCGTTTCTGTCCATATGTATCATCTTTGTCATTACTGAGTATATTTGAGGTTCAACCCAACTCTGCGTTGCTGGTGGTTGAACTTCCGACATAATCGATATAAGCTTATCGAGTCGGTCCACCACAGGTTGGACCGCCGCAAGCAATTTGTCGGATAATGCAGAAGTTAGTTGCGGCAATAACTTCGCCGCTAATTTGTCCGCCAATTCGTCCATATTGATTGCTATCATTTTGAAGAGTAGAAGCGGAAGCAGCCGCTCAGTGACACGAATAATAATAATAATAATAAATAATAATAATAATAGTAATAAAATAAGTCCAGAAGGCTTATGATACTGTGAACCCATATATACTCCTACAGAAAATCATTGACAAAGTAAATCCGGATGAGAAACTAACAAAGTTATTGAAAAACTATCTGCTAAAAAGGAAAATAAGGACACTAAATGAGGAAGGGATCTCAAAAGCGAAACAGATTCCCATAGGTATACCGCAGGGAGGCATACTTCCTCCCATCCTTTTTGCCTTCTTGTTTTCCGGCGTAAGCGAAGTTGAGACGAACGGGAAAATGATACTTTTCGCAGATGACGTGCAACTTCTATACACCTGTGAAGAAAGCCAAGAACCAAAGGTAGCGAATCTGATAGAAGAATATATGAAAAAAATAATAAAATATCTAAGAAAAGCATTAGAGATGAAAATTAATGAGTCAAAAACAGCTATCACCAGATTCGGAAGACCGCTAACTAAAAAGAGCCTAGCTAGTGAAACCGTCCTGAAGATTTGTGGGGAAAAAATAACTGTTAAAAGCATTAGAGATGAAAATTAATGAGTCAAAAACAGCTATCACCAGATTCGGAAGACCGCTAACTAAAAAGAGCCTAGCTAGTGAAACCGTCCTGAAGATTTGTGGGGAAAAAATAACTGTTAAAAATGACACCCGTAACCTAGGCCTATATCTAGACAGTAGTCTATCCTTCCGAGCCCACTTTCATAACGTATCTCGTTCGTGTTCAAAACTTCTATATCATATGAAAGCAATAAGGCAATACATGAATAAGAGATGTATAACCATGCTATTGCATTGGTTCGGTTATCGCAAACGGTATTTTGGCTATGATTGCAACGGTTTACCGCGGGTGATTGGCATCTTCATGGAATTTAAAGTAATGGTCAAGAAGATGCAAAATGGTGAACTCAGTGAAAATTTGAATAACTTGCTGACAAAAACAACCCATAACCGAACGAGGCATGAAATGTACACCTGTGAAACATTCCGAACAAATTACGGACAAAAAACCATACGACATCGAGCGACTGCTTTCCTCAATACACTGTTGCATTTGAGTGATATGTAGTGATGTTTTTATGACGTAATATTTTATTATTACTGTATCTCATTATATCCTTCTATATCATCTTTGTATTGTCGTAAAGGTAGTTATTGCCAATCGACTAAATAAAAGATTCGCTTCGATTCGATATTCGTCAAATCACTCTGGCAAGCCCCTTTTAACAAATAAATGATCTTTATGCTCTCATATCTGATAGGATGGCTTAGGTAAACATAATTAATTAACTACTTACAAGTAACTTAGGTGTAATTCGTGGTTCTTACTAGACCGTCATTTTTGACTATTAGCAAGTATATCGGCCAGGATCCATTTATGATATAATTTTACGACTGTGCATGCCGAAACTGGCAATGCACCAACATTGTGTTCTGCTCATGTGACTGCCATCTAGGATTAGGATATTGCGCTACTAATGAATGACGCTGTGTATGGTCGTTTTGTTCGCTGTTCAGCAGCTATTTCTGTGTTTCCATAGAAATGTCTCGTACCCTAGATAAGTTTGGGCATTTGCATTGGTTCGGTTATCGCAAACGGTATTTTGGCTATGATTGCAACGGTTTACCGCGGGTGATTGGCATCTTTTGCAAATTGTAATACTGAGTGCTTGTGATAAATAAATGGAAAGAATTGTGAAAAGCGCGTGCTATGTTCCAGTAATGCAAAGTCTTTTTACAAATATGCTAGCAGAAAAATAAAGACAATCCGTAATGTCGAAAGCAGAATCGCTTGCTGAGTATTGCTTGAGTGCTTTCAAAGATGACAATGGCATAACGCATTGCTTTGAAGTTCTTGAGGAAATCGTTGAGGATATTTGAGAATACAGTGATTCTTGGGCTATTCTGATCGATGTTGCCATCGTTGCTAACACTAACAAAAGTCGCGACAAGCTGATACCCTGGAGTTGTTTCGGCGAGTCGAAGCATTAAGTATGGCGGCTTATAATTCATTTCTTTTTCAAATCGTCTGAATGTGGACTAAACTTCCTAACGATGTCGTTTCAGTGCCTAGCGTTTCTTCGTTCACAAATCACCTAAGCGATCTCGATTTTGGAAAAATGCATGAGCTTATGGGCAGATAATAAGATGCTTTTTTTTGGTCATCGTGATCGTGTATGCTTTATTCCTTCCTAGTTTTTTGTTTCTATTTCCATTCATTCTTTATTTTGTTTTGCGCAATAAACACTTTACTACCACTACTACTACTCGGGATTTACTGTAAACAGCTTTCAGCGTTACAGCGCTTCCATTTCTGTATTGAGTTTATCAGTGTTCACAGTATTAACTTCTACCTTTGCAAACCTTCGTGTTCTTCACTGCATTTCTCAGTATTCACGATAAGGAGCTTCCAACGTCACGGTGATTTGTGCTCTATTCTGAGTTCCTGGCTTAGATAATAAACATTTCCCTTCCAACGTTTCAATGTTTTCTGTTCTTTATTAAGTTTCTTACCGTGCAGACTTTTCCATTTACTGTGCTTCAGTGTTTCATGGTCTAGACTGAGTTTATTGGAGTTCACAGTAAATAATTTCTAAAGCTAAAGCGTTTCGCGCTCTGCTTTGAGATTATCGGCGACATAGTAAAGGATATCCATCGATGCATCTCTTCGTCTTCTTCGCAAGTTTCTTCAGGATTCCAGTTTTTAACTTCCACAGTTGCACGCTTCATGCTTTATACTCAGCTTCTCGAGATTCGCATTTCAAAGTTCAAACATATCGACCTCCAAGGCTGCATTGCGTTGTTCTTTTTAACAAGCCTCTCAGTGTTCACGGTAAGCAGCTTCCATGGTCACCTTGGTTTGCGTTCTACACGGGGTTTCTGAGAACTAACGGTAAACGATATTCTCCTTTTCAGTTTTTCGTGCTTCTTACTTAGCTGCTCACGACTAATACTTATAATCCCGAACGCTGAACTGTTCTGCAGAGTTTCTCGAGATTAAGGGAAAGAGAATTCTTGAAGCCATTGCGCTTTCTGACTTGTCCTGAGTTTTGTTCATCGAGCTTCCCACCGTTCGCAGCCACTGACAACTGAGCCTGTCAGGGCTCATAGCAAATAGCTACCGGCGATACATTGTCTTCTGCTCCTATTGCATCTCATAAGGAGCAACTTTTATGATTACTATGCATTATCCATCTATTACGACTTTAAGGGTTCAAACCAAGCAACATGCAACGCTACTGTGTCTCGTGCTATCCATCGAGTTCCTCATGGTCGATAGAAAAGACCTCCCAGCTTTTCTGATCTTCGTGTTCTCCACGGGATTTCACAGAGTTCATGAGGAAATTCTCCATAGAATTTCACGGAGCTCATGAGGAAACAACTTCCAGTTCTACTGTGATCTCCGCACAGTTTCACAAGGTTAGTAGAAGAGACTTCCAACCTCAACGTGTTTCATGCAATCTGTCTCCTCCCTCAGCCTTCAAGGAAACGACTACCAGCCTTACTCTGCCTCATCCTCACTATCGAACTCCTCAAAGCCCACAGGAAAGAACTCCAAGCATCACAACACTTCGTGCTATGAGTTGAGTTTATTATGGTACATGGGCAGCAAATTCAAATTTTAGAGTGCGTCATGCTCTTTCCCGACTTTCTTATGCTTCAACGAAAGCAACTATAAGCTTTAGAGAGCTTCGTGCTCGGAACTGAACTTATCGTGGCTCACAGAAAACACGTTTAAGATTTACAGTGTTTCATGCGTTCAAAATAGTTTCTCAGTGTTTAAAGGAAAAAATTTCCCCACTTAAAGCGCTTGGTATTCTCGACCGAGCTTCTCAGGGCTCAAAGCAAAGGCTATTTAATTCTAAACACCTTAGCAATCCAAGATGGGTTCAGCGGGGTTCTCAGATAAAACCCTCAAGCTATAAACTGCTTCGTGCTCTCGGCGGAATTTGTCCCGGTTCACAAGGGACAATTTGTATGTTTAGATCTCGTCGCACTCTGCGCGGAGTTTAATAGGTTTAATGTAAAAGAACTTCCAGCATTACACTGCTTCGTGGTTTCAGGCAAAATTTTCAGGGTTCATCGAAAACTGCTTCCAGTTCTTTGTAGTTTTTTCATTACAGTTCTTTGTACTCTTTACTGACTTTACCAGGGTTCATGGAGCAATCTTCCAACTTTACGTTCCTCCGTAATCTCAACCGATTTTTTGCTGTTCAGAGCAAAAAACTTTCATGTTTACAGTTTCGCGTACTGCACTCTGGTTTTACCAGGGTTCACGGATGAAAACTTCGAGCGTTTGATTGCTTCGTGCTCTCAAAGGAATTTCTGAGGGGTTATAGGAAACAGCTTTAATGTTTAGAGCTCTTTGCACTCTAAGCTGGGTTTGGCGGGGTTCCCAAATAACAACCTCAAGCTTTACATTGCTTCGTGCACTCAGCAGAAATTCTCACGGTTCATAACGAACAACTTGCATGTTTAGAGCTCGTCGCACTCCACGCGAGGTTTAATAGGTTTAATGTAAAAGAACTTCCAGCACTACACAGCTTCCTTTTTTTAGTCAGATTTTTCAAGGTTCATTGAAAACTGCTTCATTGTTTACATTTCTTTATACTCTGTTCTGGCTTTCCCAAGTTCGTAGAAGATAACCTTGAGCTTCAAGTTGCTTCTTGATCTCAACCTATTTGTCGTGATTCAGAGGGAAAATCTTTCATGTTTACAGTTTCGCGTACTGAACGCTATGTTTCCCAAGGTTCACGGATTATAACTTCCACCTTTACGTTGCTTCGTGCTCTCAACGAAGTTTGCCACAGTTCATAGAAAATAGCTTACATTTTAATGATTCTTCGTGCTCTTCAGTGTGGATTGACTGCGATTCGTTAAAAACAACTTTCTGCATGATATTAGTTCGATTTATGCTTTACTGTACTGCTTGCCTCACATTGAGTTTTCTATTTTCATTTATTGATACTTTTCGTTTTGCTGTTGTGTGCTATTTGTCTTCTCAGTCAACGATTTAATTTTGGAACTTGTAAATTGCAGTCATTCGTTCTCAGTATCGAGTTTTTCTTGTTTCTTAGTTGGATTTCTGTAGTACAGTAAGAAATGTTCACTTAATTTCGGGCATTTAATATTGGAAAGACGAAGTTGGTGAACTCGAATTGTCCCCTTTTAACAAGTATCATTGTGTTCGGCGTTTCGATAATGTGACGTTTTGGATGCGACGTAAAGCGTTTGGTGGGTCTATTTACCAAGTGCGCAACGAGTTTTTTGGCGAAAAACAAAACGTCTTGTTTGGATTTTGTCAAAAAAAAAAACAAACAAAAAAGTAACCTCAACGACATTCGCTCTAGAGGAAGATAGTACATTTTTTTGAAGTGCACCAATCTCACCGAATAGGTTTCCTCAGTGCAGATAGAAAGAACCACAAATTTACTTCGGTAAATTACTTACTAAATATATACTTAAAGAAGGACCACATTTCAGTATTATGAACGAGTGACTGACTGCAGTACTGCCTCGGGAGACGTTCAACTCAGGACGCTTTAATAAAAATCAGTGCTCAAAATACGATTTCAGGTGGAGATGGAAGGATAATTCAGGGCGTTAGGATGGGATGCGTTTCGACTTCTTGTGGCTTTGGAATATAAGGTCATATGAGCACAGCGTTGAATACATCGTATATATATGTATATATATACATATATATATACATATATATATATATATACATAATATACATTTTACATATCTGATTCTACGAAATTTTCTCTCGTGATTTTTCGAAATATATGTATATACATAAATTCGCTTGAATAATTCTACCTATGGGTAGAATTATTCAATCGAATAGGAACAGATATAATTTAAGCGAATAGGGAAAGATATACCCCCACTACCATTTCATAGTGCGCATCACAAACTATAGTTTGGTCACGGGTTAAGTGGAAATGTTTTTGCAGTGCAAATCGTTCATCATAAGCGGTTTCACGCTGCATCGCAAATTGCGCATGTATTTTCAGTCCGTTGACGGGCATTGTAATTTATTTTCGAGTATTTCTCGTGTAGACTTTGCGAGAGTATGGACGAATATGTGGTAGATGGGCCGCGTCTGTCAAGGATCATAATCCAAGGTAGATTTTAGATGAATTACTAATTGCGTAAGAGTACCCTATATCCAGCCAATTTTCTATCCCATTATATTTGCGATCAAGATATACCTGTTCCTATTCGCCTGAATAATTCTATCCATATGTAAAAAAGCACAAGAGAAAATTTCGTAGAATCGGAAACGTAAAATTGACTTTTCACTTTTAGTGATGAGGGTGCTTATTCATTCCGTTGAATGCAAAGGCTTGCTAAGTCCTTCGACCTTTGCGAGCTAATAATTTATTCAAGATTTCATTCAGTCGTTCAAAGGATCAGCCCATTGTTGCACTCACATCTTCGTTCGCCAATGATTCTATATTTCTGCGCTCGAGGCTGTCCCAGATCGCCTTCATATCTAAATAACTGATTAAGAACAGCTACCCTGAACGCATACATCAAAACGTGGAAATACACACGCACGGAAGAAAAATGATGAGAAATTAATGACTCAAGAACTAAGGAATAAAGCAAACGTTGCACATATTCATTCGAATTCCCAAGTATTTAGCATCGAACAGCGCCGTATATGAGGTTTTTTATACTTTTTTTTTCAGGGTTTTCTAAACCGATCGCCAAATTTCAGCAATCCACCACTGTTAGCTTAACTAAATTCCCTTGCCAGATGAATTCGCAATGTCACGTCCGAAGAATTTCGATACATTGGCGATCGCTTTCTGCAGCATAGCAAGGAAAAGCGATCACGAATTCGTGCCAAAATGGGCTCACGATTTGCGCTTTAACCGTTTAGCCCATCAGACCAACCGGTTTCGTAAACTATCGCCAAATAATGAACTGTATGAATTATGCCCAACAATGCATCCATCTATGTTTCTATCCATCAAATTCGTCGCGTAGAAATCATCCGCTAAAAAATCTCGTTTGCCGCTTAACCATTTCGTAAGCTGACCTAAAACATAATAAGTAGCCATTAAACATAACAAGTAGCTTTATTTCAGTTCAATGAAAATATATATATATAAGGAGTACAATATATCTCTGCGATGTTCGTTATGTATATCTAAGTTCACTACTGCTCTGGCTGCACTAGTTCCCTAGTTGAAATAACTGCATGGATACTCATGCATACAGACGAACACACATATTAGCAGACGGGATGTTGCGATTTTGCGCATTGTGAGCACTAATCCCAAAATACGTAAACTAAGTCGAGAGCCTCTCTCTAGTGCCCAGCGTCTATTAATGTGTTGTTTTTTCTTTCAATTTACGTTTGAACTCTGTCCGCAACTCACGTTGAAAAATGAAGATGTTTTTTTTAAAATTTTTTTATTTTTGCTTTTCTTTTCAGAGTATGGATGCGTGCAGTGGGCAAAGGTCGACTATTTACAACGTATTTAAGTTCGTGAAGTATGCAAATGATGGTTTTCGTTAATGATGCTTCAGTGTACTCGAATCCGTCGTTACGTGAAGCTATTTGCATAGCATGAGCGATATCGTTTACTTACAGGCTAACTTTGAACTTATACAGTTTCACATAGCCAGAATCATCTTTTCATATGCTTCATTTCGAAGCGGACACAATCGAGATACACAGCGTACCCGTGGATGTTCCCCCCAAGCAGAATCGACTAAAGAAGAAATCGCTGATCAAACTTCTTCATAGGTGTTTACAAGTGTGCGACAATATGCACCAGCAAAAGGAGCGTCCGCTAAGGACGCGAATGTTTTAACGTGTGGCTTTTTTTATATCGTCATTTTGTTAGTTTTTTTTTTTCCTTTTGTTCACTGTTTCGTGGAGTTTGCACTCGTGCTCGAAACGATAATACGCAAATCGACCAACTACTTGAACCGCCGTCCATATCGTCAAACGTTTTTCGTCTTCAAAACGTCCGCGACACTTTTTTTTCGTGGCAATCGTTCGGCTGTTTAAGAACGGCGAAATAATTACGTCTAATTCCTTTTTCTCATGCACTTTTCTTCACATATTTCTTTTAGTTACGAACTGATTTTTGGTGGATAATTTTTGAAATATGAAAAAACATGGAAAAATGAAAATATAAAAAAATTTTTCTCTTGAAAATATTTTCCGACTAATTTGATCTGTTTTCACGAAAAATTTCGTAACAGCACACTACCAGCTTTTAACTGACCATAAAGTTATGTCTATCAGCGGCTATGCGCAATTTTTTAGATTGCGACCCACAAGCATAGTTGCACACATTTGTGAGCGTTGAACGTATGAAAGTGCGCAATTGCACGGCCCAGCTTACGAACGGATCAAACTCTGCATGTAACGGCAAACCGTCTTGTTAAAATTTATGCCGCAAATTCTGCCATAAAACTGCATCACAGACGACATCCGATAGTAAAATAATATGTTTAACATTTATCTACTTCCAACTTAACAGAGGCGTTGCCAACAAATAGTGGAAAACGTTGAGACGTAATAAACTGAAATCCCAGAAATAGACTCAATCTGAGTTAGAACCTAAATTAAGCTATAATCCAGACTGAGTCGCGAGGAGGGAGGGTAGAGGCCTGCACGAACTGCTACCACGACTAGAAAACCCGAGAGTTTCGAGGAAGGAATGCATAGACGGAATGGATGTTGCATACGAAAGTTTACGTATTAAATGATCACGTAGTTGATCTGTTCGCTCACGAATAAAGTGAAAACCATCGAGTGTTATTCAGCGCGTTGTGATTAGATGGTGCGTTCAGCGGGAGGAACACCCATAAAATCGTCAACAATCTTATTGACCCTTAAAACACTGTGCTTGCGCTAAATCATCTCAGTTTTCTTTCTCATACTTTCCGATTTCGAGTACGTATACTCCTATTGACACGTTGTGATCACTCTTTATAGTGTGATTCACATTCTGAGGAAATAATTGTCTCTTTTACCGCCGTCCTCGGTTCTTTTATCTGAAATACTTAGACCGTGTAGAGATCGTTCTGAAATACTCATTTGTGGTGATGATAAGAAAAAACTGGTGTGTGGCACTTTCCGATTCAATTACTCGTTGTGAAATGTTTTCTTACTCTCATCGTTATATATTCGAAAACATTTGTGAGCGTGTATCTGTCCATATTTTTGTGCTGTCCACATATTTCAGTTCGGGTTTTTGGTCAGGTAATCCTATTTACAGTATTTGTTCATATCAATAATTTATTCTAGGGATTCGCTTAAAAGTTATAGGGTTGTCGCATGGACTTCATTTAGATATCAACCCAAGAAATCAAGTGATTGATCAGTAATCACAAGATTTACAAATCATGCGATGCGAATGGCGAATCAGTTTTCATTCAAAAAAAAAATCATTAGTCAGAGGTTTATTTCGATCATGATAATGAAAACGATGACTTTTAGAAAAATTTAATATTCTGACGTCTTAAAGCCATCACGATATTTAGGCGCATAGAATGGGCCGCGCATATCGCTGCCACTGATCTAGCACTGAAACGCTCCGAAGGCATTCACTCAATTCCTTCAGTCTTTGAGAAAACTTCAACGCCATACAATCTCTTGATGGAATGAGTTTATGGGAATAGAAAACATTAAAAGACATCTCACTGCTCGGGTGTCCTGCTTCAATCACTTCATTTTGGTTAAACGAGCACCAATATCATCCGCAACTCTAGCCACCCTTTCTCCCCTTCGCCTCTGCCGAGAATATTACAGAAGTTTGGAAGACTTTTCGATGTTCGGTATGCATAGCACAATCACTTGTGATCACCAAACGTTAAGAAACAGTTTCAGTATCATTGTTTTGAATTTTCAACATTTCCAACTTTCATTTAAGAAGTCCTTTTTGAAACGTACCAACATTTCAATACGCGTAAATACACTGATGCTTTTGAGACCTCAGAATAGAAAATTCTTTTTAAATGTAATCGTTGGCATGATCATGATCGAAACGAACCCTTCACTAATGATTTTTGAATGAAAATTCATTCACTATTCGCATCGCATGGTTTATAATCGTTATGACTACTGATCAATAACTTGATTTTTTGGGCTGATATCTAAATGAAGTCTACGCTATAACCGTGTAAATTTTAAAAGAATCCCTACAAAAAAATTTTCAATATGAACAAATACTGTAAATAGGGCTGCATGACCAAAAATGGGAACTGAAATATGTGGACAGTATAAAAGGTGAACAGATGCACGCTCATAAATGTTTTGCCATTTGCCAAAGTCTGGCGCACCCCTTCACCATATTCCTTGAATACTCCTTGAACGCCTCATTAATTAGTTGTTGACGACTAAAAGAGCGTAAGAAATTTCTTAAATAAGACTGTTTATTAGTGAAGGGTTTTGGGCGCCATCTTGCTACTTGTTTACGTCAATGATTTCAACCGTTGACAGTCAAGTGAACGCAAATTTTTCGTTGATCGTTTGAAAAATTACAAACTTTTAGGTGACCGGTTTCTGATTCTGATCAACCCGGATTGTTAGATGAGTGTTAGAACTCTTCAGCGTGCTTTGCTTTGTTTTGTTTTTTTTTTTCTGACCATTCGAATGTCTCACGGTAGAGATCAACAGTGATAAGTGCCGACCCATTTTGAAGTCTTATCATTGTAAACAAGATTCATTGTGAATCAGAAACTAATGAGTACTTCAAACATTTGAGCTACACCTTACTCTTGTACCTATCAAGACTTAGTTGACGTTCTTGAAGTGAGAATTAGAACAAGTAGGAATGTTTAACAATCTTTTATGAGAATAGCATTCTTCGTAACGTTTCCAAATGTGCACATCTCGAAGATGTTACTCGTTTCTGCACTTTAGGTTATAATTCGCTGGAATATCAACACCTTGAACTGAACGAAATATATTTTAAAATTGTTAGGATTTTTTCGACAATTCAGTATTACGAATGTTAGCGCATTATTATGGCTGTGAAATATCATAAGTCGATGACTTTCAGTTGTTTTCACAAACTTCAGTCTTAGAATCAGTTCAGAATTCGTTTACTCGGCTCTAAGTTTAGATATTCAATAGACTATCGTTGATCGTTACATCTACACCCATAATTTTCGCATTTATCAATCACCTAGAGATTTATAATCTCGACAGAATTTTTTCTTTTAGTGTTTGCTTATTTATTCATTCGATTTGTTCATTTATTATCGGTCATGGGATGCATTCCATGCACCAGTCTTATTTATATTCTGCTATCAAACAAAGAGGCAGTTTGCCAGATCACAACAGATAGCAGCTATTTGTATTCATCATTCGCCGTTCCAGACACAACGATCGTTAATCGTGACGGCTAGTGGACATTTAAAAGCACTATGAAAAAATAAAACTGCATATCGGTCAGAGATGCTATTTCAAACACAAAACAGTAATCAAAAAAAAATTAATGCTTATAGATATCAGAAGTGAGAGTAATTTTACAAGTATCATGAAGTATGCCTGTTAACGTAGTTTATAGTTTCGAATAATGCAACAGACACAGCAATATCAAATGATTCAATAACGGTTTGACTAAGCAGTGATCACATTTTATCACATTTTTATTACATTTTATGCGATCAGGTAACGATAAGAATATGCGCTACACTCTCTGTAAGCCGAGCAGATGATAATTTAACGAATAATTTTGAGAACAGTTGTTTATGGGACATTTTCGTGATTGATATCAGCAGTAACAATGAGTAATGATTAAGAATACCGATGAAAAACGACAAAAATATTAGAAATAGTCGATGCTTCATAAAAAGTCTCCTTAACTTGCGAGGTAGATGACAGATTATTTGAAATGAACGCATGAAGTTCTCTTCTAATTGTTGAACACTTGATAAGCATACTGAAATAACGCACAAATGAACGAAAACTGTGCCATATTTAATGAACAAACACTTCTAAGCTGACCTAAATAAGAGAACGCAAAGAATAGATGGAAGTAAAAGAAAGGAGACAATCGCGAACACGACGTTAGATGTAGAATAGTATATAAAGCGGAAGCATGTAAAATAGTATATAAGAAGCATGTGAAATAGTATATTTTTAGAACTAAAATAGTACATAAAGTGGAACAATTACTCTAAAATATGTAGTGGAAATTGTTAAACGCAATACAGCTGGGAAATGACCGACCTGAAAATGAATGTATAACGTTACAAAATTGTTCATTACTGTAGACTAGAAATCTTTGACCCGTTTGCCACGCAACGATTATTTGGCCTTCGTAATCTTTTAGTAAGTGTTACTTATACTGATTCTAACGGTCAACAATTGTTAGCTTCTGTAGAGGAAAGGATGGACATAGTTTATAACAGAATTTATAATATGAAAAAACGGATATAAACACAGTTGCAGTGTTGCATCTATCGTATTGAAAAGTTGACAATGTTATTTGCTTGCCTTGATTGCTTTCTATTTGCAATGCGCTATAAAATTTAACTTACTGTCTATCATGTTTACCAGATTCCTCACCGAAGAAACGTTGCTACGGATAATGCTATCAAATGAAACCGATTACTCAATTTCAGAAGTATTTTAATGCATAGAATGTAGCATTGAGTAAAGCAATATTTATTTTTCATACTGTGCAGAAAAGGATGAAGATCGCGTGACGTAGCGCTCGTTCCAGTGGTCGAATTTCGAGAAGAAAGGGGAGACGGGCTGGGAAATATATAAAGACAAAGATAGGAATGCAGAGAAAACTTAATGATATCATCAACAATTCTTTTCATCTTTATCACAGATCCTTGTCGTACTCGAGAAAAAGCAGATAGCCGTAAACGAAATCAACGACTTTCCATTACCATTCGCCGATTACCGGTTGGATAACTTTTAAACCGACCTAGTTTTATACTACCGGTTGGTAATGTTTAAACCGGCTTACAATTCGTTTTCTCAACATTATCTCAAAAAGCCCGCGATGAGGAAATTTCAAAAGCTTTTTGGACGTCTGCAACTCTTCTGATCTTTAACGTTTGATCGCCTTACTTCATGGTCCACACAATTCGACATTTAAGTAGTAGTCGAAAATCTCATCAGGACCGGCCTACTTTTAACTAACGGGGTTACTGCAACTGCGAGGGCCTACCAGTCTATCATTGATTATCCACTCCAGTAAGAAGTGTAAGTAAGGTTATTGGGCCGGTTATTTGAAGCATGAAAATGAACACATTTCTTGTATGCCGAGTTAACTAATAGACAAGGGATAATTGCATAACTCAAAAGATCGCGGTATATCAAATATGGTAATATGGCCAATCTTTTGCAAGCTAAATGAGGGGTACAAACTGGACCACCATTTAGCTTACAAAATTTCCTCTTGAGCGCCTTAAGCCTACCAATGATATCAAAAACGTTCATTGAACGATTCGTCATATGCGCGTAAAAAGTTCTGCGCAACACTACTGACTCTTCAAGTTAGTGGCGAAAAATGTTAACTAATGAAGCCATCAGCCGTTTTTTGTCGATTATGTCTAGTGTTTCAGTGGAATACTAACATCAAAAAGCGAGATATCGTAAGAAATACGCGAATATCGTAAGCATAAGTTTGGACGAATGGGTCGTTCAAAATAAAAAAAAAAACGAGAAACAACAACGGTGAATGTATCGGAATTCCAATGCGCTAGCGGTGTTTTAATACAAAAGGAAATTTTGTTGGCAATTACGCTCACTGCTTTCTTATAATTCAAAAAGCGCAAAAACCAAAGCGAAGATAACTGGGGACATTTTAAATGAATTTTGAGTTTAAAAATCAGAAGAACTTCAATTTTTGAACGGAAAAAGCGCAGTCATTTAGACCGCTGGGATCATTTTGACACATCGACGGTTTCTTGAAAGAGCAGTAAGCGTTTTTTTTTTGTCGGTTTGAAAAGACAGCATTAGAGGGCAATATTTGTGGAAGAGAACATGAAAATCGACCATCAAATGGGCGTGCACATTGGAAGTTTTCTTTTGGTTTTTCTGTAGTCCTTTTTGACGTACCAAACAAACCTATATAGGTGCAACAAAGAAACTCGTGTTGCGTCTCGATGGGCAACGACGAACGGCCTTGCTGCTCATTTGCACTTGTATCAACCATTTTGCCATTTTAGTATCCCCATTATGTAAATTATTGATGTAAATTAGCATAATAGGTTGGCGGTAGTGTTAAGTAAAAGCATAGATTTTCACATTGGATTGAAAATGATAAAATAATGGCCATATAGGTCGAACCCACTCGTTGATATTGTTTTCGTGTTTATAATTTTCTGTGCTCCTCTTCTGTTGTTATTTTATTTCAGATCTCACCGTCTAGTGTAAGCCGATCGGAAGCGTATAGTGAGTGTTAGTTATGCCAAGCGTAAATGTCAAATCATAATAAATGTGCTATTGCTGCAAAATGATTAAAAAATGGAACGAAAACTAGTCATTACCTTTCCGTTGTTTTTTTTTTTTTCGCAGCGAACATGATAGCAACGTTCCAAAACAGTAACTGTACGTTCCGGAGATGTCATTACTCTT
Organism: Toxocara canis; assembly: GCA_000803305.1. Classification (NCBI taxonomy): domain Eukaryota; kingdom Metazoa; phylum Nematoda; class Chromadorea; order Rhabditida; family Toxocaridae; genus Toxocara; species Toxocara canis. The sequence continues at coordinate 245,319 of JPKZ01021715.1, read as the reverse complement.
TCTCTCTTAAAAGTTGCCGGCGAAAAAGCTGTCAATAGCAATTTTTTCTTTCCTTTTTCCGCCATGCTGGTTGATGCCCGAGGATAAGGCAGTGAAAACGTTTAAGGGAAGTTTCGTTGATTGCTGCCAACAGGACTCATAAAAATTGCCTTAAGTTTCCCATCGTTCCCACAATTTTCAACGATGTTGCTATTGATATTGCTTAATTAGTACGACATGCATCCCTTTTCCCGCAATGGTGATCTGTTTCAGTAATAAAAAGGTAACGCACTTAGTCGCATCGAATTGAAAGCATTAGGGCAGGCAGCTAATGGTGTATCTCAGCATTTTCAACGAGTAACAAGCAAGGAATGCAGCATTGAAAAAAAAACTTAAAATTTTGTAAGCAGACAGTGGAAAGGATTGAAAATTTGAGGGATATTTCGAAGCTAAATTGCCCGCTAACGTAAAGTTCCCATTATGGCATCCTCAACATATTCAAATAATTGTAGGCCACGGAGGCCGCTACTCATCGGTCGCCTTCGTCCTTTATGGCTTTGCAACATGAACGCATAATTGTGGTTCAAAATCCTGGACTGTCAAGTTTTGGACGAAGTTAATGAGCCGGAAATACTAATCAAACGGTGCAAATATCATAAGTGCATCTTGATTTTAACAGAGTTTATATCTATCGGTGCCTATTGTACTGTATTCTTGCTGTTCCTTACTGTCTCTAGCGATTACGTTGCTTTACTTTCTGCCGTTTGATAACATTTTTTCGTATTTTTTCGTATATATTTCTGCCGTTTGATAACAAAATTATTTAAAGCGTTACCTCATTGCAGCTTTTTTTGAATAAAGAAGATATGCACTCCAAAGATCGACCGCTACCGATACGTATTCTAGAGATTTTCTTTCGACGACTTGCACAAATTGTCGCCCATTTCCCCGTCCTCGTCATCGTCGTGAGTTTTGATATGCTTTTCTCTCGTTAACTCTCTATTAAAAACACAAGATAGATAGAAAGTTCCAACACTAAGAACATCCTTTGACAAGGTGCACGAGTAGGTTGATTCTTCTGATCCATCCTTGCGCTATCGAAGAGAAGATTTTCCCTTGCATATAGTTGATTTCAAATGCTTCGTTGCCACAACGATCATGGTACGTCTAATGTTTCTGTGTGCGGCAGCTAGGACAATTCATCATTATATATTGGAGGAAATTTCGAGCGGTGATCGAGGTAAACGACCGCATTGTTGATACGAGCCATCAACGGAACCGTTTTCCATTTCTGCCATAACGATGACGTGAAAAGGACGTTTATCGGGAACTTTCGAACCATCTTTCAATTCTCTCTCCTCCATATTAAGTAGGATAAAGATATTAACGTTAGGCGAAAACTGATGTTGAAAAAGATTGAACGCGCGATAACGGGTTTTTTTCATCTCATTACAGTATCCCCTAAAGTGTTTGGTTTAATGTACATTGATCGTTTCGCCACGTTACGCCATCCTAGTGAAGGCTCACGCATCATGTCATGGCATATTTATGTTCTGGCACGGAGAGCTCCGTAATCAGGTTTGGCGAAAGGTGGAATGAGGAGCGCGAGGGAAGAGAGTCGAACAATTCAAATGGTCGTAACTGGAGAACTAATTACCGCAGAAAAAAAATACAGAGGGAAATTAGAGAGTTTCAGAGCAAGCACGACCGAATATTTATTCTCATTCAAAAATTTGAGGAAATTTTTCTTCGAAAATTATTTCCTAGAGGCGATCATTATGAATGCGCAATAGCTATTAAGCGACTCATTACTGGTTTCACTCAACGTTGCTTAAGTGCAAAAGTCGGTATCTCTGCTCGGACTTGAAGACAGATCTTATGCGTGAGTACCATAGAACCTTAACAGTTCAAACCTAACGATTGGACTACGACCAGCATATATTTTTTATCAGAATGGGCAATTACCAGTCTCTTGAGATACGAATACTGGAAAATATAGCACAAATAGCTTTTCAAAGCGCGTCAAATTGTTTCAAAACCGATTACATACTTGTTACAACTGAAGAGTGTAGAAACTGCTCCAAAACTAAAACGTTTACTTGCTCATGTACTCTCGGATGTTCAACTTTTTAAGTTTACTTTTTATTATTGACAGTTTATTACGGTAAGAACTCATTTAAGTAAAATATCAATCAAATTGTTTACTCGTGTAAATAATTCGTGATTATAGTTATGATCGTGGAACTTAGATACTTCCGTAGCCACAGCACGAAGTCCTTCGTCGCTAAAGAAGAATATCCTTTCCCATATATCAGTTTACAGCAAATCTCTGTACACTCAACGCCTTGCACCAATCGGCAATAATCAGTAACTTGCAAGAAATTCAGTAACTTGCAAGAACATCGTGAGCATATTTTCTATCCTCACCGAACAGACTACATGTGAATTTCGATCTGTTCGGAGAGGAAGCAAAACACGCTCATGGGCGGATTTCGAAATTGTCGTTGTCCAGTTGTTCGTCTTTTGGCGCTTCTATAAAAAGATTTTTACTAACAACACTTTTTATCTGTAATCTGAGTCTCGGTGAAGGACGAAGGAGATTTTCTAGTCCTACAACGATTTGGTCTGCCTGGTGGATGGGGGAGGGGGGGGAGGGGTAGTTACCTCTTTCGCTTGGTTATGGGAGTGGATACGGACTTCATATTGTCATGCAATTGCACCGCTCCATACCAATGAAATTTGTGGCGCACTTTTGAAGTTTTTTCTTTGCACTAGCTAATGCTAATTCATTAACTCTGTCATTCAATTATGTTATGCGAAAAGTATAATTGTATGAGTTGCATTGGTATATTGTTCGTTATGCGACTGCATCGCAATTCGTATTATGGTCATTAGCAAGCATCGATAACATCACTAAAAATGCCTATCTAAACTTGTGAGCTGCTACCATTGAACGATTACTGTGTTTGCGATACGCACATTATATGGATCATGAACCGGTATTTCAAGTGTTAATGTTTGCCACCAATACGGACGGCAAAATGTCGTTTATTCACTATGAACTTTGTAGTGGAAATGAAAGAACCAGATAAAAACTCATATCGATTTTTCATTTCGCCTTCCAATGTTGTTTTTTTTTCGAAAAATTTTTTTTTGCATTGTTTATTCGTTTTCCCTTAATCGTGAATTTGTTAAATGGAACGATCGTAACAAGGTCGTTGTTCCGGTTTGTAATTCATCATAATGCCTAAATTTCGCGCAATCTTTACGCGAAGTACATGGAAAGACATCCGATTGTAACACAACTCAACACTAGTACAGTATAGTAAAGTCGTCAAATAGCTGTTATAAAGCGGCTAGATTATATTACATTCTAATTAAAGTATTTATAATGTTCGCCTGATGTCAGCCAACAAAAAAAGGCGTCGTGAAATTTGAGGAGCATTGTAGTTCGGGTTCAAGTTCATTATCACATTTAGCTTTTGGTACCGTGAATTTTGATTTTCGTCTGGCGGCAGATGGGAAGAGTAGTAATAAGGTACCCGATTTTTTAAGCAAAAAGTAAAAGTACCTGTATCCATTTTCTGATCGCACTTCTTCGAAAAATATGCTTCATTGTTTCTGAATTCAGAAGTATTAATGTTCATGCACTTTTGCAGTATATGATTTGAACGTTGGGTGCCGAGGCGTTCCCCACCATTGGCTGTCGAAATGGACAAAGTATTTGTTTCTAAATGCGAGACTGAATTTCTAGTTAGATTTTTAACGATATTAGGAGATATGTGGGATTGCTTTGCATTCGCCTCTTGGTTTTTGTAGTCTCTTCACTTCAGCTTAAAACATCGGTTTTCTTTTTGCTATCTCTAATTTTCGTTCCGTCTTCCTTTATGCGAACAAGCTTAATGAGAAAAATCAGACATGAAAATTTGCAAAAATTCCACAGAATGATTGGTTGTTTTTTCAGTTTTTGTCACCATCACTAAAGGTTAGGCGACAATAACGGGAACTTCTGGAAAATCAAGCATTTTTGAATCGCAAATGCACGGAAAACAAACGAAAGTGGCTGTATTTGACGAGGTGCTGCCAATGGCCTTTGTTTCCACTTTCTTTTTTTTTTGTGTAGTACGCTCTCCTTTTATCTGCATTGTAGAGCCGCTGAACTTTAAACTACACAGCAACACCTGGATATGCCAGTTTTAAGAGTGTGATCCAGGAAGGCTATGGGCTTTCAAGATATGAGGAGCGCGTACTGATGAGTATGAAAAGGGATGTGAAAGCGTCGACTGGGTGTCGATCGCTGTGGACAGTTCTATCAGAAGGCATATCAAGGACTGGTTTATTGCGGCAAGGATCCGTTAGATTGGAGATGAGTCTCTCAAAAACGTATTTCTCGGTTTGAAGAAATTACCCGAACATTACTTAAAGTACCTGTTCAAAAATCTCGAACAACATCGGCTTACGAAACGGTAACTAGTTCAGGCGCAAGCCTGGTCAACGCTTTTAAAAAGGTATAATAGATGCTGCACTTTGCATAACAAAACACACACTTCGAGCAGATAGCGGTAGTAATCAGTTCAGATTGTGAAGGCTATGATGATTCTATGAGGTTAGATGCTTAGATGCATGCTTGAACCGGGTGAGAAAGAAATAGATGACTTCGAATAAACTGACAGAGTAATAGCGCATGATTTCGATTTTGGGAAAGACCGACCTACATACATGGCTTACACGCTGCAACTGGTGCTGATAGAATGTCGTTAGAGCAACAAGATGATGTCAGTGTGCGTGCGCTGCCTCACGGCTGGTTACTTGGATTGTCTGAAAGTATAAGGGAATTGCATGATGCTTTAAAGTTCTGTTACTCATCACTTGAATTGCTCATTCCCGCAGACTTTTTAATTCTTTCTCACTTGTATCGCTAATGTCTAGTCCACTACTGAAATGGTTTGTTGGGTTGTTCACGTAGAGACTACATTGTCCGCCATCCACTTCTTTCGAGAGAAGCAGCAGAAACAGGAAAAGCGGCGAGGATAATTGCGCGCCTTAGCAGTGGTTGGTCGCTTATAAAGTACGTTTAGAAACTAGTGAAGGGTTATAAGCAAGTCGTGCGTTGAACTGCACGTGCTGAAGGAGACTGGAGGGAACTCCGTTCTTCGTCGTTTGCTTGGGCGTCTGATGTACATATTGTTGTTGAAAGAATAGTATATGCACTGTTTTTTTTCTCGGTTCTAATCTCGCTTTCCTGTTATCCGCTGTATTTCCCAAAAGTATCATGACGATTGCTCAGGCAAGCACGTTCAAGACTGATAGGACACCGAAGTTTTGACAGTTTCTGACCATATTGCGATATCTATGCACTTGTTTTCTACTTCCTTCGAAAACGAGCTACCTCTCAAATGGGGTCGTCTACACGCAGCGATCGAGTGATGGCTTCAGAGCCAACCTTCTGGAAGATGTGGAAAAGATCGCTGAGTTTTAGTAGGTGTGAACTACATTTGAACAATCTATCTTCGCCTCCACCCGATTTCGTCGACACCTGCATTCGTTACGCTTTTCTTGGGTAAAACAGAGATTCATTTCGGAGCTTGTTTCTAAGAATTGCTTTTGCCTTTTCCACAGTGACCGAGATATCATGCCGAACGCCTTGGACCGCTCTGCTTATCTTCAAAGCTTTCCCATGATTCCCAACTGCTTCCTCTCACACAGTGAGCCCAGCGACAGAAAACAGCGTCTTCATCTCGCAATAACATTTGCTTGTCTATTGCAACCGGTATGCTGTCATGGGACCACTGCTGAAGCAGTACACTTGTAATTTCTCCCCAAAAATAAACAACGTACTTGTATGATCTTCTGAAAAACCAAATATATTGTACTTTTGTTGTATTTGTGGTTCTATTTTGGCCCAAGAAGTACAGTAGTTGTACTATACTTTTCGTAACTCGCGTTTTTGTTGATACCTACAGAGAAGGCGATAGAGATTAACCTACTGATCTAAGTGATTAATTTCTCAATCTCTGCGATAAAGCAGAGCGGTCCAAGGCGTTCGGCATGATATCTCGGTCACTCTGGAAAAGGCAAAAGCAATTCTTAGAAACAAGCTCCGAAATGAATCTCTGTTTTACCCAAGACCGCTCTGCTTTATCGCAGAGATTGAGAAATTAATCACTTAGATCAGTAGGTTAATCTCTATCGCCTTCTCTGTGAGTATCAACAAAAACGCGAGTTACGAAAAGTATAGTACAACTATTGTACTTCTTGGGCCAAAATAGAACCACAAATACAACAGAAGTACAATATATTTGGTTTTTCAGAAGATCATACAAGTACGTTGTTTATTTTTGGGGAGAAATTACAAGTGTACTGCTTCAGCAGTGGTCCCATGACAGCATACCGGTTGCAATAGACAAGCAAATGTTATTGCGAGATGAAGACGCTGTTTTCTGTCGCTGGGCTCACTGTGTGAGAGGAAGCAGTTGGGAATCATGGGAAAGCTTTGAAGAAAAAGAAGAACGAATGGTTTATTCGTTTATTTTTGCCTACCAATTGTTGCAGGTGATGCTGATGTTCACGGCTGCAACATCAGTGAAAATGTTGCTTACGAAAACCGAGGACGACTTTCATCTGGGCTATACACCGCGCAATGCACGTTCGCTAGACGAACTGCGCGTTTTCAAGGAATACGGTAATGGCGAAATGATGATGTTGTTTTTGTTTATCGTAGCCAAAGATGGTGGATCGATGATTCGGATGGAATGCCTTAATGAAACAGTGCGTATCATCGACGATATTGGTACCAAATTCAACGTCAAGAACATGAGCTTCTATCAGTTCTGCAGCAGTTTCTGTAACGCTAACGAGCCGATCGCCGTGTTTAGAGTTAGTCACATTTAGTTCTACTTTCTCTTTCGAAGAGATCAGAAATTATGCGTTCGTATCGGTTCGTACGATCACCCTCGCTGTTGTCGAAAATTTTTTGTACTTCTCAAAGCATTCTTTATGATTCTCTATTATTGCGCTGATCGCGTTCAATCAATTTCGACTCCTCCAAACGTTGTTGATTTCACATCTGTAAGCTTCAAATCATTCAAATAAAATGCATAACGCGCATATTTTCTTCTCAGAATTACTATTTTCTTTAAAAAAAACCCTTTTCACATTGTCGTCCTCGACAATATCATGACGAGAGGTCATGTGAGACCGATGAAGTTAACTTTTAATAAAATGGCATTCTGACGAGGAGTTCTTACAAACAATTCTTATACCAGAAGCAAATGTGAGCAATGACATGCATGCTGCGTTTGTAGCACATTTTTTACTTCTGGGAAGCTTTAGAAATACGGCTAAACCATAGATTTTCGATTACCATACCTGTTAAAAAACCATTGAAGTAACGTATGCAACGAATGAACTGAATGAGTGAGCATATGATTTTATTCTTATTCTTATTCTTATCGCTCGGGCCTTCAGTGCGATGTCTCGATGTTACTGAGGCAATCGCATGCCGAGCAACACCCACCCATTTGGCTGTTGTAGCTAGTTGTTAATACCACCCGCTGGCTGATCTATCAGTAGTATGGTGGGAAGTGGCCGGGAGAACCCAGGTCTCCCCGCATGTGAAGCGGCGGCTCTACCACTGAGCTATTGCCATGCATATGAATTTGCTAATAGCAAATAGATGTGAGACGTTAACGAGTAGAATAGCAATTTCAAATATTTTAAGGAAGAAATGTGACGCTAAAGGAAACTTTCATGGTAAAATTGCGCACTTCAAGGCATTTACAACTTATCCCAGTAACTGTCCGAATGGATTAACGTAATATTCTGGCCGAAATATCGAATAATTAATTGTAAGAGCGAATTAGGTAAAATCGCCTGCCATTTGTTTCGTTTGTTGATACATAGGTCAGCGAGCAATACGCATGTATTAATGTCCTGAACTATCATAGACTCGCCTTTTACTTCGGTAGTCCATTGGCTCATAAGACTACTCCAAAGGTGTCGAGGTTCGTCGTACATATGTCCAACTAAATCTCTAAAACAAAAGAGCGTTGCTGCGAGAAATTAAAATCTATCAGTTTCCGCGGCTCGAATTCCTTAACTTGAACCAGAAAGCTATGAAATCCGTATGAAATCAACAGAAAATTAGGAAATCAAAAGACATTAAGGCAATAATGTTAGATGCCCTACGACAGTAATAGGCGATAATTATGTTGCGCAGTGTGCTGTTATAGGGAAGCAGTAGCTCAGTGGTAGAGCCCCAGCCTCGCATGCGGGGAGACCTGGGTTGGGTTCCCGGCTAATTCCCACCATACCACTGATAGACCAGGTAGCGGGTGGTATAAACAACTAGCTACAACAGCCAAATAAATAAATGGCTGTTGCTCGGCATGCGATTGCGTCAGTAACATCAAGGCATCGCACTGACGGCTTGAGCGGTAAGGCTAAGAATGAGTTTATTGTTATTCACATAAAAATTGTGCAACGCTTTTAAATGGACGTATTCTATAATGCGATAGTGTGAGATTCCTCTTTTATGTTCCTTCAGAATGGCTTGCTTATTCAAGAAGAAGAAGTTCGCAAGAATGGGAAACCCGATTTCGGAAGAATGAATATCTCATATCCGATAATGAACATTCTCGGCCGTGCTGTTGATTTAACTCCTAATTTTTACGGCGTACAAACGTGGAACCAATGTGAACGACCACCGAATTCGGCAACTAACGTCAAAGACGTCCGAATGATTACAGTAAGCTTTATCGCAAATAGACCCGCGCATTGGACTGCTGATGATGCGGCCACATGGGATCGCACAGTCGGAAACTACTACATCAAGTAACGTTTTATACTTTCACATGTGTGATATACATTATGTTCTCAACAAAAAGAAAGCAATTTATGCCATTACACTCTATATAGGTTTTTTTTGGCAATTCTAGTTGTCGATCATATGTGAAATGAGCAGCTGCGAGCAGACGAGTTTTAAAAAAAATCTCTTTAGCTCTCAACCGTAATCTAGGTTCGCTTTGAAAATGTATCCAAAAATTGTATACTACTTGAACTTTTGGTTATTTCAGAGTTTGCGTGAATCTCTCGATAGTGCATCATACCGTAAAAGTTTAATGAATTCAGCTTTTCACCGTAGCTTTGGTATGTTCTGTGGATCACTTTCTGCAACTCTAGCTCCAGTAATTCTCAAGTTAAATATATGCACATATTTACTTGAGAACGGATACGACGGAAACAAAATGCACCTTGCAAAATGTTTTTCTTGTTGGCGCATAAAAACGATTCATTTTTGGCATTTTATGAGCGTATGGTTGAAGGGAATGCAGCAAAGAGTGTAGACAGCTAGCTGCCTGCTTATCGTGCCGCAAAAGAGGGAATTATTGTTTCACATCTGTACCATGCTTGCTGTGGTTGTTAAAACAGTTCACATGATCTTACTATGGCATTCATATTTTTCGCAACTTTTATACATATTTTTTTCTGGGGCCTATAAGTTGGTCGTCTTTTTAATTTTTGGTCCACTTTTTTGATGCATGGATCACTCATAGTATATCGTTTGCAATACTATTTCGGAACAAGCCTCCCTTCGCTCTCCTTCAATATAGTTCCTATCCTTTCCGTATAATCCTTCTTCTTAAAAAAGCCGTGACCTTTATAGCTCATTGGACGGTTTATTAAATATATGTAAGCTTACACTATTATTTCTTCATTTGAATTTTGTCTACCATATTATCCTACTCGCAACACTTTGCGGTATACCCCCGAATTCAGTCGTTCACAGATGAAAAGGAATTCGAAATAATGCTAGGTGTATGGTGTGTAAGAATATATGATGCGAAGACACAGCACAAAACTTTGGTTGCACAGCCATTTATAGATTTCGTCGTATATCAAAAAACCAGCTGAGAAGACTAGGGCATCCATCCTATAGATGCATATAACCGATTATTGTTGATGGTTTCCTTGGTTATTGACGTTAACGCATAACCTCACTTAGGAAAATACCATCTTTGGCCGTAGTTATGGAAGCTTTTTAGCCTGAAAAACTCTTCATTTTCTACATGGGGTGCTGATTCATTTCTTCTACGAACTGCCGTGTTACTCATAACTCACAAATGCTTCAGATACAAAGTAGCAAGCGGCGAAAAGTGCAAAAGTTCTAGATTTCGGAGCAAGAAAATGTCGAAGAGCAACGACTCCAAACTTTCAGAGTCAGCATGCTACCAGCTTGTAGACATTGACTGATTGGTGGCAACTTTTTAAGCGAATACAATAGTGATCTTTTACGCGTGGAGCGGGTATCGATTCCGTTTATGCAGGATGAGATAGTGCGTGCGGCAACCTCATTGGTCCCGTACGTCGCAGTCGGCTTTCTAGTTACGTGTCTCGTTGCAGTCACATCAGTTTCCGTCAGCGCCATATTCTACAAGCAGGTCTTTTTTTCGTTTACTTGTTGCAAAGTCGTTACTACATCATTCAACATAAAGGACGGTCGGGACATAAAAATGAATAAAAAGAGTAGCAAACAGCGGAAAGTGCAAAAGCTTCAGATTTCGAAGCAAAAAGTCCCTCCTTAGTCGAATATAAGAAAGAAAAGTAGCTTGTTTTCAGATCATTGAACTTAGCGGAGTGTGTCCGCTTTCTTCGCTTTGACGTATTTCCTTTGCGTAGGGAATTTAAAAAAGCATTGTACTGTAGTTTGAATGGTTGATTTTATGACGTTGATAAACAGTAAGGCGAGAGAAGTATTTGTTCAACATTTTCTCAAAATTAAATATTTCACTCTGTAGATGAAATCCCCTCCCAGT